>OX375872.1:122280218-122880218 GCA_947359465.1 Metellina segmentata | reverse complement strand
TCGTTTGTTTGTTTATTTTGAGAGGTTTTCATCGTTGTACATTTGGGAAGTAGCTCCACTATCCAGACACCACAATGTTTTTTCTTTATTTACGTCTCTCAGAGAAGTAGCGGTTGATGCATCCTCATCGTTTCTTTTTGCAGTCATCGTTGCTTTGTGTTTTGAAGCTGCGTTCTTTTTGTCATCTATATTCTTACGACATTCGAGAACTTTATAGCCGGGTTTGGAGCAGTAGTTGCATTTAAAATTTCGAAAAGGCTTGTTGAAATTAAGATTTCTATATTAATTGTATCTCCAATTTTCGGTGTTTGTTTTCAAATTTTGATTTTCCTTTTTGTAGTACGAATGGTAAGCCTTTTAAGAATCAGATTTTTTTCTTACTTTTCCTTGCTTTCCATTCTTCCATTAATTTAACTTTCAAAAAGTTTCAGGCTTTGGCACCTCATCTCGGGATTCAATCGCACATCTGAAATTGTCAAAATTCTCAGGAATGCTGTGAGGAGAATGCATAAAAGATCATCAGCGATTCCGATTTCCATTTCATGGAGTTCGTCCACTGTTTCAAAAAAGTTGTTTACATGTTCACATATGTTTTCGCCATCAGTCATCTTTTGGAAAAGGAGTTGCTTTCACAAGGCAGCCTTTTTAGCTGGTCCTTTCGATTTATAAACTGATTTCAATTTCGTCCACACTTCGTTCGAAGTTGTGCAGTATTTTACGTGACAAAGTTTACTAGGAAATATCGACAAAATGATATCAGCTTGTACCTTTATATCCGATGTATCCTTTTTTTTTTTTTTTTTGCTTTTTCTAGCCTTTGTCAGTTGTTTTATCAGCTGGTTTAGTTTCGTTTCCAATCACAAAGTCCCAATGATTCTTTTTGATCAAAACAGCTTCTATTTGTAATTTCCATGTGAGATAATTGTCTTTAGAAAGTTTTTCCATGCTTGCGACTTGCGACATTTTGCTCAGTTTCAGGAAAGACACAACTTGCAAAAATGTTCCAAGATGGATGCCGTTTCAAGTGCGCGTCAGCGATAACGAGTCCTTTGTTTACGAGTAGCTTTCGATGTACTTTGATTGATCTGGTTATCTTGGATATATAGGGCCCATAACCTTTGTTGGGTTAGCAGAGATAGTGGCCAAACATAAGGACGACAAGCATTACTTTATTATCCACAGATAATTGACATTACAAAACACTAATTAAACATAGAAAACAGCACACTTCAAAAAGAATTATACTTGTTATTCAAACTAAATACTTCTACAAAAAAATTTTTAATTCTATTTTGAGTTATACAGACATACAACAGAGCCAGATCAAGTTTGAATTGCACTTCAATTGTCATCAGATAGTAAGAATATAATCATACATAACACAAAATAAAACTAGGCTACCTCAATTTAAACTCTAAAATCATTTATCAGAAGCAAAGCTCAAACTGCCCATTGGAATAGTTCTATATTAACCATTCAAAACTTTAAATCAGAGCAGAAATTTCTCTTTTTTCTACATAATGAGTGCCTTAAATTTTTTTCACGATCAAACAAGATTTAACTGTAAAATTATCAGTCTAGTTTAAATGAGAATACTTTTTAATAATAATGGAATACGTTTTCTTTCAAATCAAGCAGGATTTTAACAATATCAACCTAGTTAGAATAAGATTAAAATAAGAATAAGAAAAATTACAACTATCTTTTACCAAACAAAATAGCATGAAACCAAAACATAACGATTCTTCAATAAAACAAAACCCAGCTCCCAAAATTTTACAAATTACAATAAAAAGGCACTCTTGCAAATGAAATCTGGCACTCACCCAATAATTAACATAAGAAATATTCGCACTTCCAAGATCGTATCCAAACGGCTTTCGCCGTTTTTCTTCGTCATCTGTACTTGCTCAAAGTTTTAATCACAAAGGGCATCCGAAGGAGAATACTCACTTTTTCTGGTTTAAACCATTTTTTATGATCTGACAGTGACAATTGAGGGACCACACATAACACAAAATAAAAGGTAGAACTTATCAAAGTCGGCACACATTTCAGTTTTTCTTTTCTTTAAACCAGATAACCGTTACCCATCCAACTACTAATTACATCGCTTACTTCTGGGCATGCGAAGAGGAGCGCCATCTATCTGTCACTACAGAACCCTTTACAATATAAAGTATCTAACTAGTTGCTAATAATCATGTTTGGTTTATAACTCTACACTTATTTTTTGCCAAAAGAGGGCTGAGTAAACCAACAGATAATCGAGAGTTGACTGTTTTTGCTTACAAGCAAAACACAATTTTGCCCTCCTATGCCTTGAGATAATATTTCAATTACGAGTACGCACAGTAATTCAGCTTCCTAACTACAAGATTAATTTTTCAAAGAAATGGGGTCCACTTCTCTAATTCATGAATTCTACATGGCAGTATTATGACTTTCAATATTTTTTATGTAATTTTTCTGTACACTTTTAAGTCATATTTTTTTCACATCAATCGATGCAAACAAATTTCACGTTAATTTCAGGGTAAAAATGAGGTACTTTTCGGTTAACGGGCGCTAGTCGTAATTGTATGCCAAATTTTGGCGCAAAATTTAACTAGATATAAGAGTGATAGGAATATGGCAACCTCAACATAAAAAACAGCTTCATGAAAAGAATGACTCGTATTAAAATCGAAACAATAGCAAAAATTGACAAATAACAAAAATATTAATAAAATTAAAACAAATAACATGAAATAAACAAGTTACCATAATTGATGCACAATTACGACTGCTGCCCTGTTAACCGAACAGTACCAAAGATAATATAAATTGCTATGAATAATTTCAAAAACCTCTAAGACAAAACAATACTTGTTACGCATTAACTATAATGAATCTTCATAAAAATCCTTATCTTAACAATAGTGAGGTGTGATAATTGATTAAACAGTTTTAGGTCAAATGAATAAACACTCCATACCTGGTATGCCTGAATAGCAAAGGATATGTTATCTGTTTTTTGTTTGTACAGTTCTTCTAAAGAGGTAAATGCTTCATGCAGTTGCTTGTCCTGCATATGCTCAGAGAGTTCTTTTCGAATTTGTAAATCGGTACCTAAAGCCTTAATAAACGAAAAGACATGAGAGATATTGTGCCAGTAAAAGCATGCACACATAAAAAAATTAATTTGCCATGCATGCCAACTTATAAATCAAAAGAAAAACAAAATTTAAGTTAGTAATCTTGGAATTTTCAGATTTTGAAAGTTTGCAACTTTATCCCTGCATTATGTAATTGCTCTCACTGGTTTAGATTTTGCAAAAGGCTTTTCAATTTTTTGGACTTCGGTGTACCTACAAATGGATACTAAGGTCCTAGGATGACCTGTAGGCTTCTCCCTCTCCATGACCTTAATGTTGGGTTTCTGATTTCTATGACCATCAAAAGTTAACATAAAAATTATGGTGATTGCACACATGGCAACATGTGAAGCGTGATCCAGGTTGTCCTTCTTTTTGTCGTGATTTGACTTATGTGTGTTCCGAGCGAATGTAACTAGGGATGTGACATCAATAGCAAAACATCGATGTTCAAAATTAAAACATCGATGTCGATAATACATCGACCAAAAAACATCGATGTTTTTAAAATTCAGTGTATTTGAATTTTTTTCCTATAGTTCTTAAAACTGGTTTAGCAACTAGTGATTCTACATCGACAGCAATACATCGATGTTTTTAAAATTCAATGTATTTAAACTTCCCTCCCCCCATTTCTTAAAACTGGTTTAGCAACTAGTGATGTTACATCGACAGCAAAACATCGATGTTTTTAAAATTCAGCGTATTTAAACTTTTTGTCCCCGTTTCTTAAAACTGGTTTAGCAACTAGTGATGCAACATCACCCCCAAACCATCGATGTTTATAAAATTCAGTGTATTTAAACTTTTACCCCCATTTCTTAAAATTCGTTTAGCAACTATTGATGCGACATAGTCTCCAATACATAGATGTTTTTTATAAAACATCAATGTTTCGAAAACATCGACATCGATGCCGCAAACCCTTTACCTTTGGCCACTTTGGTCTAAAAGTATGTTCAATTAGCTAATTATAAAAATTATGCTACTTGGTTATTTTTTAAATTTTTATAACGATACTTTTTTTCACTTAAAAGTAAAACATCGACAAGTATAAACATCGATGTTACAAAAACTTCAACTCCAATACATCGATGTTAAAAACATCGATGTTTTGAAAACATCGACATCGATGTCGCATCCCTAAATGTAACCAATATTCTTCCGTCAGAAAGAATAAGGGAATCTGGGTGGTACTGTTCGTCACCTTGTGTACCATCCACCTGTGAAAACAATAGGTTAGGGAGATGGCGCAATCTAAATGACTGTAGGATGCGGATGATCCGCAGTTGCATTTAATTTGATGAGTGCTACCTTGTGTGACAACAGTAGAAAAGTGTTCATCGTGACCCAGGTTATCTCACACTGGACTGCTCAGAACATCTTGCGTGTTACCCACCATAAGGTAAATTTTAAGAATCGCATCGATTTTTTTTAATTTAAAAATAAAAAAGAATTTTACAAACTCAGAATTGATTGAAGGTGGAAGGGTAATCTTTGGAACTACGACCGATGCAGCAGTTGCATCTTGATCGCGCCAAGAAAGAATTTAGACTATGGCCGGTACATTAGTTGTGCATTGAAAGTTATCAGAATCACGCCAAGAATCTATAACCGTAGTCGATTCCCGTTGTGTTGCTGCAGTGTGACGTTAATTAATATACCCACCTACCTATAGCAGTAGTCAAAAAGTTAACCAATGAATTACAAACAAAATTAATGAAAAACAAAACACGGCAGTTACAGTTAGCGAAATAAACTAAAATTAACTGTTATCAAGAGGACATGACTGAAACGCCAACCAACCGGTCTGGTGGTCGTGGTGTTGTCCTCGGATCTATTCCTTTGGGTTTAATTCCGGACCGTCTCCAAATGACAGTTGTGTGGCTCAAGTACGACGCTAATTAATATACCTACTTCAACAAGACAAAAATATTTCCCTTTCAATTTTAAAACACACAAATGTACACACACATGCATAAAGGTATCTGTTGTTGCAAGTTGTTATCAATTTAAAGAGAGTATTTTACAAACCTTGTGTTTCTTCTGAAGGTACAGAGCACCATTCAGGTCTTTACAGTTCAAGTGAGCGGCACAATACAATTTCTTTTCGTGTATCCAGGCCATCATTTCGGCCACATTTTCTGAGTTTTGGTTGCGTTTCAAAAGACTTTCAAGATCTTCTCGCCGAATAGCCATAGCATCTATCAAGCTGAAAATAAAAAAAATACCTCGTCGATATTCTTTACAGTTTAATGAAAACATGTACTTGTAAGTTTCTCTGAGGGAATTGTATAATGGTACAAAGTACATTTAAGGGCAGTGCAGTGGTTTTCCAGGAAATTCATGGATGGTTGGTTCGGTTGGGTTTTATGGCACAAGGGTCATATTTAGTCAAGCTGTACCAAACACAACGTCAAGTCCGTGGTGACATGGAAGCTCATGGTGATCCAACACATCTTTCGAACATTTTTCGCTAAGACATCGTGGAGTTAATCTAATTTTGATCCCAGGATAATATATAACTAAGTAAGATATGTAGTAAATTATTAGAAAATTTTGTTGGTGCTTATCCCGTGTTGCTAGATAAGTTCTACACTAAGAGCGTTTGTGCACGCACCAATAATTATCGGATGTTGGATTCAGACACTTTCAAATTACATTGCCTTATATTGGTACCTTGCACACGACCGTCCGATATCGTCGGATCATCTATTGAGTATTAGAATTCCGTGATCCTGGCAAAAGAATCTGGGGAGAGCTCTATGGTCCTAGGGCGACTATATCTCTATCCAAGTAACGACAGAGTCTCTGGATGCTTACGAATGGCGAAATTGGTGCTCTCCAGTATTCTGAAAGTGGAATCCAAGAGTCTAGGCTGATTTCCCAACCAAACCGGAATATAGGTATCTACAATGCTGGCCACCCGAAATGCAACACCATGAAGGAAGAATCCAAAACGCGTGAAATTTGCACCATACTTATACCACGATAGGATATGCAAATAATTAGCATTTCAGCGCAGACGCACATCATGGGAGCTTGTAGCGCTACCTACAAGCGCTTAATAAAGGGAGAAAAGAATGCCATATTGAAGTACTGTAATTGTTCTTTCGTGTGGTTGTTTTACGTGAGCAGCTTCAGTATGCCTTGTAGAAGAATACGAGCGTTATTCAAGCACGCTTCTGATTTCGACCGAGGAAGAATTGTTTCCTATAGAAATTGCGTATTATCCTTCCAAAAAAAAAAACGGTGATCGTGTGAGACATAACCAAGCAACAGAGACGCGTATCTGTAATAAATGGATGCAGGACGGAACGCTGACCGACGGGACCGATTGCATCCGCCTCATCGCACCACTACATGTGATGACATGCAAATTGAGCGCATGACAGTGATGGATCGCTCTGCTACATCATGAACTATATCACAACAAATACGGTATGTTGCACAACAATCGGTGTCTGCCCGTCCCATTTGACATCGTTTGCAGCACAGTGGAATGACTGCAAGGCGTCCATTGCTACGATTACCTTTGTCTCAAAACCACTGGCGTTTGTGTCTGCAATGGTGGGTAGGGATGCGACATCGATGTCGATGTTTTCAAAACATCGATGTCGTAGAAAAAACATCGATATATTTAACATCGATGTTTTAGAGTCGATGTTTTTGTAACATCGATGTTTATACTTGTCGATGTTTTTACGTTATCGATGTTCTATTTTTAAATGAAAAAAGTACCGTTATAAAAATTTAAAAACTAACCAAGTAGCATAATTTTCATAAACAGCAAATTTAACATACTTTTAGACCAAAGTGGCCAAGGGTGAAGGGTCTGAAAAGTAGGGATGCTACATCGATGTCGATGTTTTCAAAACATTGATGTTTTATAAAAACCATCGATGTGTTGGAGACTATGTCGCATCACTAGTTGCTAAACCAGTTTTAAGAATTGGGGGGAAAAATTTAAATACACTGAATTTTAAAAACATCGATGGTTTGGAGACGATGTATTATCAAAATCAATCTTTAATTTTGAACATCAATGTTTCAAACCATCGATATTTTGCTGTCGATGTCGCATAACAAGTTGCCAAACCAGTTTTAAGAATTGGGGAAAAAGTTTAAATCCACTGAATTTTAAAAACATCGATGTTTTTGAAGCGATGTAATATCAACATCTATGTTTTAATTTGAAACATCGATGTTTTGCTGTCGATGTCGCAAGACTAATGGTGGGATGAACGGAGGACATGGACAACCGAATGGCAAGACATTGTCTTTACAGACGAATCACGGCTCTGCCTGCAACACCAAGTTGGTCGAATTAGAGTCTGGAAACACCGTGGAGACAGGTTGCTTAACTGTTGCCTTATCGATCGACATACTGGTCCTGCTCCCGGTATTATGGTTTGGAGAGGAATTGGATTCCACTCCCACACACTCCTAGTACGCATTGCCTGTAAACTGACCAGCCAGCGCTATATCTCTGAGGTTTTGGAGCCTGTTGTCCTCCCTTACCTTCAGGGCTTGCATGCGGCCACATTACAACAGGGCAATGCGCGACCATACGTGACACGCAATGCTCAAGTCTTCTTCTTTGCCCACTAGATTGCATTGCTGCATCGGCCTGCCTGTTCTCCAGATCTATCGCCTATCGAACACTTCTGGTAGATGATTGGAGAACGACTTGCTCTACATACACACCCGGAGCTACACCATATAAACTATGGCAACGTATGGAGGCAGCATGGACTGTCATACCCCAACAAAACATCCAAAGCCTCTTTCATACAATGCAGAGGTGTGTAGCAGCGGTTATTGCCACCAGTGGCGGCAATACTCAATACCGATTGCATCGTCTTCTTCACCTTGCAGGAGGCTGAATTTTCAATCATTTCACCTTTGTACTGTGTGTTATCTCTCTAATAAATTTGGCTTTGATATCTCTTGCCCTTCTTGGTGTTGCATTTTGGATGGCCAGCATTGTACCAACAGTATTGCCTGGGGCCTTGAGACTCTAGTGTGAATGTGCCACAAAAGAGCTATGCCTAATTGTCTTGTACTTCTGGTCCCGATCATGTACCATGCTTAACCGATGATGGTGGCTGAAGCTTTCGAGTGGAGGACCTGGGCGGTGGTTTAGAAAGTCGTGGGTCATGCTCGGCATGATGAGTGTCTTAGAGAAACCTATTCTCCCATTTGCCGTCGGGACATCACGCCTCTTCATTTTTTCTAATCGAGGACCTCTCCAGCCTAACCAATGGCTAATCCGTTATGTCCGTTCTCCGTATGGTGCTGCACTCCAAGTAAGAAATTGACCGTGGTTCAAAATTACGAGGTATTGTCCTCGGATCTTTCCCTTAAGGGATTGATCCCTGACCGTCGTCAATAGCCCGTTGTGTTGCTCTAGTACGATGCTAACTAAAATTACCATTACCATTACCAAGTAAGAAATAAGAAGATATTATCTGCTCCGATCTATCCGACATTTTGAACTGTCGGATGGTCTGCTAAACCAATAATTATCCAGTGCGCCTGCACTTCGCGTTCCATAAATTGCAGTTATTTACATATTCATCTGCCTTTCAGTCGCAGTAATCGGCTTTCCGCGTTTTAAATTATTGATACGATACAAAAATGAGTGTTAAAACTTATATTACTTACGTAGCTTATAAAACACACCTTCTACATATCGTTCGGCTATTAGCGGATCAATCCAAAAACGTCTATAAGTCTACGCTTTCGTAAGTACATCCAGTACAAAATTACAATTTCTTTTCCTTTTTTAAATGATACACGCATATTCACTTTAACTATAATTTTAATTAAGTTGCTAAAAACGTCGAATAAAATCGTTTAATACAATTTGATCACATTCAAACAAAAATGACGCAGATCCTATAAAAATCGGACGCATTGTACCAGAGACCATGAATAAACACCGTCACTCCGATAATTACGTCTCCGACACCCGATAATTATCGATGTGTGTACAAACGCTCTAATACATGGAGGTTGTAAAAAATTATTTTTTTTCAGCTATTGTAGTGGGGTTATTAAAAAGCAAATTAAAAATTTTAATTCTGATTACCATTGGTGGGTATTTCGTAGTTGGGAAAGCTGGTTTTGCAGTACTGTTGCATCCTTCGTAGTGTCTTGACTCAGTACCTTGACGTTCAAGCGTCGAATGGCTTCTCCCCATGAAGCAACCTGCACTTCCCTAACAGCCTGTGCTTGCAAACTGCCGTCAATGTCCAAAGGTTCACTCTCGGAATATAGTTCTTCCTAAAAAAAATAAAACAACAGTTAATCAGCCTGTAAGATTTGAAGTCAATCTCCTGCCTTCATATATCACCCCAAGGTGGGTAGAGTTCATTTCGTCACTACAGTCACACATTAGACAAATTAGACTGCTGAAAAGTTTGAATCTATACGGTTGTTTGGGGCGGGGGGCAGTCATGTACAGTCTTTAATCTGAAGGCAGCAACAGCATCTCGATGAGGGGGTAGCCTGAGTTTTAGAAAATACATCCCTACAAACTTTATCTGGGCAGAGATAGCCCAGTTGGAAGAGCAATCAAAGGGTTGCGAGTTCGATCCTCGGTCCACGTCATCTGACCGTGCTTCAAAATTACGTGGTATTGCCCTTTGATCTATCAATACGGGGGTTGATCCCTTATTGTCACCAATAACCCGTTGCGAGGTTAATTACCTACCTCGAAACTCGGTCCATCCAAAGATTGTCGTGTATGGGTTGGTTCATATTAAATCTGTCGTGGCCTCTCAAATGTGCTCACGCTGGCATGGTGTGGAAGTTTGGATAGTGGGGTGCCAGCTAAGGTGTTATTCATATCCTCTGACCGTGACACAAAATTACGAGGCGTTATCCTTGCATCTTTCCCTTCGGGATTGATTCGGGACCGTCACCAATAGCCCGTTTTTTGGGGACGTTAAGTAACTAACTACCAACTTACTCAAGCTTTATCTTTGCTTGCTATAGATCTAACTGCTTAGCTAGTAAGCCTCCTCGTGGTGCATTCTGAGTTATAATTTAATATTGTACGTCTTGTGTCTGGCGCAGCATGGCCAAATATGGCCCTTGCGCCATAAAACCCCAAACCAACCAGCCAACCCTAGATAAAGTTAAATCTGCTGCAGAGTTCAGAGCCATGGCGAAGAATTTTGATGGATATTGATTCAGGCCTTTATATTACAGCTAAATTTTAGCTTTTTTTTCTATGTGTAGTTTTTTATTATTATGAAATTTACCGAATATTTTTAGCCTTTTTTGGCAAAAAAGAAATTGATTTCTAGGAGGAAAGAGCTGACCGATTGAAAAATGTTAAAACTGACCTGCATGTGATTCATTTCTTCTAACATGGAATCCATTTCTTCCAATACACTCATCACTTGACGCAAGTGAGCGAATTTCTCGTCGTAGGCCTCTAGCAAACGAATCACGTAATTCCAGTTTTCTTCCATTTCTTCTTTCCTTTTAAGAAAATAAAGATATGAAGACTTAAAAGGATGAAATTGGGATTAATTTCTTTTATCTCGGAGATATATTTATTTAATTAAAAATGAATTAAAGAGAACACAAACTAGACGGAAAAGGGGATTTTACTTCGTGTTAAGAGGGGAATCTATTATAAACGGACGAGTTGGCTAGGCTGAACACGGGTTTACCTTTTTCTTTTCAATGGACTTCTATGGAAGCTTATTATAACCCATTATGAACGGCCGATTCGGCTCGACTGAACACAGATTGACAAATTTGCTTACAATGAACTTCTATGGATGCCGTTATGAACGGCCGATTCGGCTCGGCTGAACACAGATTGACAAATTTGCTTACAATGGACTTCTATGGATGCCATTATGAACGGTCGATTCGGCTCGGCTGAACACGGGTTTACCAATTTGTATTTAATGGACTTCTATGGAAGCTTATTACAACCCATTATGAACGGCCGATTCGGCAAGGTGGAACACAGATTGACAAATTTGCTTACAATGGACTTCTATGGAAGCTTATTATGACCCATTATGAATGGCCGATTCGGCTCGGATGAACTCTGACCGATTTGTTTACTACGGATTTCAATTGAAGCTTATTATAATATAGTAACCATACTCAGGGGCAGATAAATTAGGGGCGATACCCGTATTACAAAAGTGACTATTCTCATTAATATATTTCACACAGGCGAAATGAAGAACAAAAAGTGGTTTTACCATTCAGAGATTTCGTCTTTCCTTCTGTAATTAGCAGCAATAAGAGTGTCGGCGATCTTAAAAAGGTCCTTTACCATTATTTCCTGGAAAAGATAAATGTCAAAGTTGAGTTTTAGACATACAGTAGACTACCATTGACAACTGGATGCTGAGATTGAATTAGCTCTGCTATGAACTATGCGTAAATAAAAAGTGTGATTCGATTTCCCTCAGCTGAACATCTACTAAGCCAAGAAAACCTCTCGAAATGCTTAACAATAACTAAAGCTTTTCAGTGCTATAAAGTTTTTTTCGACATAATCCCAGAATTTGCCTTGCGAAAAGCAAGAAAATAAAGTTGAAAGTTTTACAATATTCTCTCTTATGTTGTTTATTTCATGTGAATTTTTTCTTATTATAAATGCAGTAGTATATCCAGTTACGCTTTTGATTTTTAGTCCTAGTTCTACCTGTATCTGTTTTGACATGGGGCGCCAAGTCCTACCTTTGCCAGGGGGGCTAGAACCCTATATAGGGCTCTGGCGCCCGCCACACACAAAAAAATCTGATTATCTTTAGAAGGGCCATTCATAAATACCGATATCAATTTTTCGTGATTTTAAGACTCCTTCCCCCTCAAAAAAATATCAAATGATATCAAGGACCAAACTTCCTCCCCTCATTTGATAGCAATATGATCCTCCAAGTAAATTTCACACTAAAAATCTTCAAAAACCAAATTCTATTTTCTTTTAAATTTTTAAATATAAATTTAAAGAGTCTTAAGGTGTGCTATCGATATCAATAGCCATCCCCGAGACCCCCCTCCCCACCCAAACATTACGGCGAATCTTTGAAATGGGGAGGTGGCGTCAAATCACTATCTCACATCTGCAATAAATTTCTCTCGGACCGGCCCTGCTTGGCAAAAGTTCCAAAAGACAAAAAATGCAAAATCCTTTGCTTTCTTAAATCGAGGAGCTATGACGTCAGTGAAGAAACAATGAGATTTTCCTCATCGAGTGAAAAAACGATGAGGAAAAAAACTAATAAATTAATTTTAAAAAATGTTCTAGGTTAAATTTTAATATTCAGGTTTCGAGGTGCATTCAGTCATCTTTAGGACTACCTGTGTGCCAATTTCAGAGAACTGTAAGTGGTATAGATTCATCTGAAGACACCTGACCCACACATACACAGACACAAAAACACTTCCTTTTATAATAATAGAGATAGCATTGGAATATTTATTATTGTTCATTAAAACGTTGTCACCTTTTCCCCTCAACACAGTATATTTTCGTCTAGGAGTAGTAAAAATTAATCTCTAGGTAATTAATTAATTATTCCCTCTAAAACTAGCCTCTGATTAACACTCGAAAACTATTCTATATTTCAAGGAAATTTCTAAATTTTAAAATCACCCCCTAAACAATGAGCTTACAATAATAATGCATCCCCATCCAAAATGGTGGGTTCGCCATTAGTCATTGAGTGACTTGTGAAGGAATATACTTACTCTGGACACTATCCCAGTTCGAATCGCCTCGTGCTTTTTGAATGTTGCATCAGCTTGCTTGATATTGGTTCCGTAGTTCGGGTCTGTCAGAATTCGTAGCATCTCTTTCAAATAGCTTTCCCTCACTGCTCTCTGAAATAAAGTGATTTCACTATAAGGCTTTTTTGTCAAGCTAAATGTAGGTGGCGGTAATGTTTCTGCGGCAAAATGTGTTTCCGGTACGTATTCCGAACATGACGTCACTGCAATATCTACTATCGCGTCGAGAGATCAAACGAAAACTGACGAGTTGGCAACGTTCTTGGCGCTTGCCAAAGCATATGAAAAATTAGGCCAATTCAAGATTGGCGACAGTGTCTGTCACAGTATTGGTAATGACGGTATTGGTAATTAACGTCTTACTAGACCATCACAACGGGCTGTTTTGTCACGGAAATACGAACAACTAGCCACTGTGTGGCTAGCCCGGCGTTGCCCGTGCCCGTGTTCGCAAACCAACACAACGGGCAACGCCGTGATGTAAGGTATTAATTTGGTGTAAAATGTTACGTATATTTCAAATTTGTTGAAATTTTTACTATATCTTTAACGGTCTAGGAGATAGAAAAAATAACTACATAACTAAAGTTAAAAAATTTTTTATCCTCTGCTGGAAAATCATTTCTCGCCGCAAAATGAAAGCGGAAACGGAAAAAATAAATTTAGAATCTTGTCCGCGTTCTCCGTGATGAAAAAAACCTGATATGGTTCCAAAGGCTGACGGCAAGGTCACTTGGGTATAAAAGTCAAAATTGGGGTGGTTCTTCTTCGGAAGAAACGCGTTGAAAAACCGATGGAGTGTAAAACTATTAAATTCATTTAAAAATATTCTAGATTGAATTTTAAAATTCGCCGCGACCCAAAAATTGCAAAAAATTTGGACTATTTGTGTGCCAAATCTCATTGCTGTAAGTGCCACAGAATCGTCAGGATTTTGCGGCAAGAAACAGACAGACAAACAAACACTTCCTTTTATAATAGTAGAGAGTCGTTTTTCTCTGTCACGCTAAATGTAAGTGGTGGTAGTGTTTCTTCGGCGAAATGTGTTTCACGTACGCATTCTGAATATTACGTCACTACGACATGCACTATTGCATCGAGAGATCAGAAGCAAACTGACGAATTGGCAACGTTCTTGGCGTTTGCCAAAACACATGAAAAGTTACGTCAATTCAAGATTGGCGATGATGCCTGTCACGGAAATATGAACGACGTTTATTTTCCTGTCACGTTAAATTTATGTAGAGGTAGTGGTGTTTTTTTGCTGCAAAATGTGTTTCCTGTACGTATTCCGAATATGACGTCACTGAGATATGTACTGTCGCGTCGAGAGCTCATTATAAGTCTGAGACTGAATGAATGCAAAATTTAGTGATAGAATATTTACTTCATGGGGTCTTTCTATTCAATCTATCCTGTTGATAACGCGCATATTTTTTTAGTCTTAAATTTAGCGCAAGTGTTAGTTGTCAGGCAGTTACGCAATTTTTAGGAGCAATTTTTAACATCAAGCAGAATAATAAACAATCATTCTGAATTATTTTATTTCTTTTAATACTTAAAAATTTAATTACTCCTTAAGATAAGCCCTGGGTATCGCATTCCGGGGAAAATTGTAATCGTGTCGCTTTTGGCACTCGTGCGTAGGGTTGGTTCTTAACATGAAATATTTTTCTTTTCCTGGTAGTTTATTTCCAATGTAGACTCCATTAATTCCACTGTAATATTAAGTCCTAATTCCAAACTATGCATACCTTGGATTCAAATTTGTAAGCAAGATTCTCCAATCTTTCTTGTTCCTTCAGCTGGTTGCGAACCCTGGTTTCATGCTCGTGTTCAATTCTTTCTAACTGTCCCCACGCTTTCTCGATTTCTGCTGGGGAGGTCTCATCTATGGGAGTCCAACCAATTGAGCCCAAACGCTCCATTTGAATGGCGAAAAGTAAGGCTTCGATGTCGTTCTTATGTTCATTCCTGGAACGAAAGGTTCCTGTTTACAAATTTGTTATGAGGAGGCTACATTTTCTTATGAAAGATTACAAATCTCTTATAAAAGCTTACAAATCTCTTATGAAGGCCTACAAATCTCTTATGAAGGCCTGCAAATCTCTTATGAAGGCTTACAAATCTCTTATGAGAACGTTATAATGTCTTATGAAAGGATACAAATCTCCTATGAGAAGGTTACAAATCTCTTATGAAAGGTTATAAATCTCTTACAAAGGTTTCAACAAATCTATGAGACGTTTACGAATCTCTTACAATGGTTTTAACAAATCTCTTATGAGACGTTTACGAATCTCTTACGAAAGGTTACAAATCTCATATAAGAAGGTGACAATATCTTATAAAGGTTTACAAAACTCTTATTATAAGGTTAATATCACTTATGAAAGGTTACAAATCTCTCATAAAAGTTTACATATCTCTAATGGGATGGTTAAGAATATCTTATAAGAAGGTTATATGCTATTATTTGGCGCAGCATACAATGCTTTGAACCCTGTTCCATAAAACATAAGATACCAGACAACCATTCTTGAACTCCAAGGAGGGCGATATATCAAGGGATCACTATAAACTGAAAAAAGGTCATCAAATTTTTTTTTAAAAACCTGGAAAACACAGTTGAATGACAAGGCAGGTAAGTGGTTAATTACCGTCGTACTAGAGCAACAGAACGGTCTATTGGCGATGGTCTGAAATAAAGCTTTAAGGTAAAGGTCCGAGGACAACATCGCGTAACTTTGAACCATGGTCAGAAACGAGGTCAACATCTGAGCTGGCACCCCACTCTTCAAATTGAACGACAAGGAGTTAAATAAGCATGTAGTTTATTTACGTCACACCTCGTAAGTTTAGACCACGGTCAGATGATGAGGAGAGTCAAAAAATATGATTCCTACCTTATTGGTTTTTCCTTTGTCCTGTAATCTTTAAACTTGTGGATTTCTCCCTGAATATCTTCCAACGACTTTGGAGGCTCCATGAATTTGAAGTCATCAACTTTCGAATCAATCCATGCTAAAAGATCCTGAGCTTCATTCTCGTAGTCTTCCTTCATTTTATCAACGTCCATCGCTTTCGACAAAATCTGTATAATATTTCATATTATTGAGGACTCAATAGAAAAATGTGCAATTTATGCATATGTGAAAATAACTAACGGTTAACATAAATATTTCTGCATTTAGTGAAGTTAGGACACCCAAATCTATACATAGTCCAGATCGCGTGAGAAGGCAGTCGTCATAGAATTTCGGACGAGTCTGTTCCTTAAATAAGGTGTTAGGCTAGATCGTAAAGAAAACCCTTCAACAATTGGCGGCCTTAAAGCAAAACTAAACACACTAGCCAATGAATTACAAACTTGGGATCAATATTTTATTGGATCTCCTTTTGCTCGGGTAAAAGCATGTATTCGTTTAGGAGTAGATTCTACAAAGTTTTAAGTGTATTAAGTCCAGAGCATTTTTAAGTCCACCATGTATTGGATACCCAGATCTTAAGATACATCCTGCAAAATAGATGTCAGAGGAGATAGCTTTATAACATGCGCCTTTCCAACATGTCCCAAACGTTCCCTATGGGGTTAAGATCCTGACTTTGCGGCGGCTAGGGACGGTGTTGGTAGTCAGATTGATGTTCCGTAAATCACACTTGAACGTTGCACGAGTGATATATGGTTGCATTATCGTCCATGAAATTTGCCTAACCTTCAGAGTAAAAATGCAACATTGCAGGATGTACTTGCTCGGCCAGGATGTTCAAGTATTACATTGTTGGCTGTCTACCTTCCAGAAACATCAGGGGACCAGTTCCAAACCAGCAGAACATGCCCCACACCATGATATTCCCACCAGACCCTTGAACTGTGCGAACAATACAAGATGGGTTCTTGGTGTTCTAGCCTAAGTCTATGTCTTCCCTAGGTGCAAAAAAAGGTGTAGCGTGATTCGCCTGATTACATCACCTTTTTCCAATCCTCAGATGTGCAGTTACGTCTTTCTCGACAACGCTGTAAGCGAAAAAGTAGAGGTTTCCTCACTATCATGCGACTGTCTATACCGATACTCTGCAATTCTCTGCGCATTGTTAGCCCGCGAGATCGGTTAAGACGAGCCTACTCTAATTTACACCACAAAGAAATCCTTTTTCTGCAGTACAATCCGTCCGAGACACCACCGATCACAGTCTTGATTAATTGTTTTAGACTCACAGTTACTTTTTTGGACAAGGAGTGTGGATTATGTTTCCAATTTTTAACCACCTTCCTTCAGTTGTAGTAAAGGGAAATCCCTTTTTCTCCATACAATGCGTCTGTGACCTCACCGATGTCAGTCTTGATTAAATTGTCTTAGAACCAGTTACTTCTTTTGGACAAAGACTGTGGATTCTGTTTCCAATTTTTAAACACCTTCCAAATCGCAGCTTTCGAGATCCCAAGTGAGTTCTGTCTTGGCAATCGTGGCTCCTGCTAAACGAGTCCCAACAATAAGTCTTTTCTGAAACGATGAAACATCTGTCGTTTTCCCCATTATGCTTCGTTTCTCGTGAAATTGAACATGCGCAGAATACTTATACCCTCAATTTGATTACGTGTCACCCACGGCCTTAGACGATTTTACATAACTCGCCCGTAACCAGATCATTTGTACTACGGGTTTCTATTTCATTGCCCAGTCTGTATATTTCAAACAATGTCTAGTAACTCAGAGATGAGAGAAAATTGAGTAAAACTTACATTGATAATTCTTTTTCCACCGGTTATTATTATTTTTTGTCTTTCAAGTCCTTTTGATAACGTTGAAACATATACAAGGATTGACTTTTCATCAGGGTTGTCTGTGTCAACATCTAAAAAGAAGTTTAAAACACCTGTTTTACTTGTATCCAAAGAGCATTAAATAAAGTGTTTCTATCAAAATCAAAATAAACATACACACAGGGTTGGACCGTTACTTGTTTAAATGTAACCTTCTTACAATTACAGTTACTTTTCGTATAAAATAACGAATTACCTGTAAAATTACTGCGTTTCAATAGTAACACATTTCAATTATAATTACTTTTAAGATTACTTTTTACCGACAAAATTCCATATTTACAAATGTTTTAAGAATAATGTAGAAATCACCAAACGGATTTTTTATCGACTTTATTGCATCGTAATAAAAAAATCTATTTATTGTGATACAGCAAAAGTTACATCTCAAAATTTTTGTCACTTACGCGACTGCAATTGGGTCGGAGACACAAACCGCCAGAACTAAACAATCTTTCAACAGCCGCACTGGTTGGCAAGGGAGTATTGTATTTTACAAACATGCTTTTTACTGTAGGTAGAGAACAGAATGCAGACACACTACAATCTTTGTTTTGAAAATAAGTGGGTAACTCAAAATCAGCAGAAGGATGTCTAGTTTTTACTGCCTCAAAAAATTCATCGTCACTGCCAGATGAATTTTGGTCATAATCAGTACAATCAGTAGGAAAGGCTTCATTTTTGTGAGCACAATACTTCTCTTCAAACGATTCGTTTGATATTTTCTTTTTGAAGAAATGCGTTGACAATATCAAGATAAGAATCAGTAATGACAGGATCAAGCCAAGTACCGAGTTTAAACTTTGGGTGAAGAACACTGGCAGTCACTACGTTTTTATCAGTAAAAAAATTTTAGATCTATTTTAAACACCTTTTGTTAAAATAATATTAAGCGGTTCACAATACTTAAAGGAGTCCTTTCAGTTTTGTAACGCGTTGCTGTAACTAAAGTTACTTTATCGAAAATTGTGTAACAAATTACCTGTAAAATTACTGGTTTTCAAATGTAATGAATTACCTATAAGATTACTGTAAAAAGTAATTATTACAAGTAACGCGTTACCGCCCAACCCTGCATACACACATGTCCAAGAATTATGGATAATACTGAATTCGCATCATGCAATGTCACCTGATCTCAATCCTTTATAACATCCTAGGAATGCTCTCGTACGTTGTATTGCAGCTTACAGATTTAATGAGTTTTATGGCGCAAGGGTCAAATTTAGTCAAACTGCCCCAAACAACGTCAAGTAAATGTACACACATTTTGAAAAATTTACTAAAACAGAAGAGGAAAATTCCTCCAGGGAGGAATCGAAACAAATTGCAGGTTGCTAACGCCGTGGGAAAAACCACGGAGCCACTGCATTAGAGTCAAAGTCCAGAGCATTTGACTCTAATGCAGTGACTCATTGCATATTCTCAATTAGGTTGCTTTTAACATAGCAAAACAAATTTTTGCCATAAGCAAAACCTACGGTGTGCTCACCTAAGCAGTTTTTCATTTCTATCGTTTCCAGTGGCACCACGAGGGTGGGTAGTCTTATTTTTCCCACATAACTTGTAGAACCTAAAATACACACATGTGCAAAAATTAAAGACTATGCAGTCCGAGATGAATCCCGTGCCAAATACCTGTATCGAAGTAAGTCAAATGACAAAGTATTTCTCATTTGCCATTTGAGGTACTTCAGTGCAGCCATTTGGCTCGAGATTCATCTCGAACTGCATTGGCCTTAATTTTTGAATGTGTTTATTTTTGGACATTTATTGTAGACATTTTGGGTTTCCACTAATAGAAAGGAAGACTGGAAATCTCACCCTAACGTGCGGAATAATCATTTGACATTTGAGGTACTTCAGTGCAGGTATATACTGCAGAATTCATCACGGACTGCATTATTCTTAATTTTTGCACTTGTATCTAAGGACATTTGTTACAGACATTGCTATAGGAGATATCTACAGGAAATAGCTACAATGTGCTTTATAGAGGAATAAAAGTTCGTATCACAGGTTCCTTTTTCAGAGCTGTAAGAGACGCTTCCTTTCGGCTTGTCTTAAAGAATATGACTACCTATAGACACTTACACCGTATTGAAGTGTCGAGAACAGCTACAGGGTGTTTCAAAAAGGACTCCCTAAATTTGAAATGCTATAACTACAAAACTGATCGATGGAAATATGAAACAAGTGGTACATTTAATGGTCAGGTCTGGAATTTGAAATAGACCGGTTCAAAAATGAGTTACAATTTTGGCTAATAGATGGCGCTGCAGTCTTTGTAAGCATGAAATACAGCTGAGAAGTAGCTATTTTTCAAACTTCTGTATCTTCCACTGGCAAAACTTGGCAGGAAGTTTAGTAGTAACCTGTTGAAGGAGGAAATTCGAGTCATGTATTCGTTGGAACAACGAGGATGCACCCGACACTTCGTGGTTTATGCAAGATGGTGCCCGACCGCACCGTACTTCAGCACTGTTCAGATTTCTTGATAGATACTTCAGTGATAGAGTAATTGCTCTAAATTATTCAAAAGAGACCGCCAACGGAATAGATTGGTCTCCGTACTCCCCGGATCTCAATCCATGCGACTTCTTTCTCTGGGGCTATTTGAAGGACATTGTTTACAGTAACAATCCCCAAGCGCTAGAACAGCTTGAACAGTTCATCTATGAGGCATGTGTATCCATTTCAGTGCACACATTGCGTCATGTGGCTTCGAAGTTCTTTCGCTTACGTCAAGTGATTGCTGTTCAAGGTGGCCATTTCGAATCCATTGTAATGTGATTGACACATGTTTACGAATGACAATATCCACACTATTCAAAGAAGAAAACAATCAAGATTACAGCGCCATTTATTATCCAAAGTTGTAACTAATTTTGTAAATTGGTCTATTTCAAATTCCAGGCTTGCTCATAAAACGTACCACTTGTTTCATCTTTCTATATGTCACTGTTTCGTAGTTATTTCATTTCAAAGTTAGAGAGACCTTTCTAAAATACCCCCTATACTTTCCAAGAATATTTCAAAGACCTTCAGAAACGCTTGAAGCTGTGTGGATTCCCACGGCAGTTATTTTGAAGGAAAACTAGCAACAATTGCATGAATGTTGCTTTTCATATTTATTCTAACAGCCGGCCTGAAACTTTTTCGGACATATTTATTTCATTTCAAAGACAGGTGGTCCTTTCTGAAACACCCTGTATCTGTCGTCAACGTGAAATAACCAATCACAAAAGGCAGGTGGCAGCACATTGCAGTGGAGTGTACATAAAAGATGTCCTAGGGCATCGGAAAGCATTTCAATCATTGGCGTAATTTAGAAACGTAGCGATTTATCCGACGTCCAAAAGGGCGTGATTATTGGCTTTCGGGCCAAGGGTGGAAGCATTTCGGAAACGGCTAATTTTGTGAACTGTTCGCGTGCCTCTGAGGTAAAAGTATACCGTGCATGGCAAAACGGCACTGTCCAAAATCAGCGGCATGGCACATGTGGTGCACCACGGGCTATAGATGACAGAGGCGAATGAAGGCTACGGAGATACGTTCGGGCGAATAGAGGTGCAACTGTTGAGCAATTGACCGCCCAGTTGAACCAAGGGGCTACCAAGAGTGTATGCTCAACAACGGTTCAGCGAACGTTGCTACGCATGGGCCTCCGCAGCAGACGGCTAGTTAATGCACGTATGCTGACTGCTGTTCATCGGCGACGAAGGCTGGAATTTGCACGCCAATACCGCAACTGAACGTCCACAGAGTGGCGACAGGTGGCTTTTTCCGATGAATGACGTTTTATGCTCCATTGGACAGCTGGACGTTGGCGTATACGGCGTGAAACGTCTGAAAGCAAACACTCTGCAACAATTGCCGAAAGGATCCAGGCTGGAGGAGGGAGCATTATGGTTTGGGTAATGTTTTCCTGGCATTCACTGGGTGCACTCATCATTGTGAAAGGCACGATGGATCAGCATAAGTACGTATCTGTTCTTGCGGACCATGTCCACCCCTACATACGAATTATTTTTCCTCAGAATGATGGCATCTACCAGCAGGACAATGCGAGGTGTCATACAGCTAGCAGTGTTTGTGCGTGGTTCGAAGAGCACCAGGATCAGTTTACCGTACTCCCCTGGCCAGCAAACTCACCGGATTTAAACCCAATCGAGAATCTGTGGGACCACTTAGATCGGGTTGTTCGCGCCATGGATCCTCAACCGTGTAATCTAGAGCAGATGGCCACGGCACCTAATTGACTCTCTTCCTGCACGTCTCGCAGCGGTCCGCTCTGCCATAGGTGGTTATTCTGGCTTTTGACAGGTGGTCACATTAATGTGATTGGACTGTGTAGATACTATAGATAGTGCTTTAAAGCCATATTTTTTACTTGAAGTCCCAGAAAAACCTATAAAAGACTCTAACAAACTCACTTCAGCTACTAGCAAACATTTCATGGGAGATTGTTGGCTTGGGGCCCAGGTTCTCCAAACACTCCCAAACCGTCTTTGCCATATTTTTTCATGTCGGAACTCTATTGGGCTGCTCGTCGATTGATGTCCGATAGAACGGTGACGGATGTAGGATAAAAAAAAACACATTTAATTTCAGAATGCATACAAGAGACTTCTGGGTGCTGGGCATTTTTATCGAGCAATGCAGTCTTGAAAGCCGAGTTCGTCGTTTGACGAGAATAGATAAAAAAAGCTTGCTTGCTAGCCAACGCCTATGCTTGGCTGTTGGGCCATTTGGTGGCCCACCGAACAGTAGAGACGGGAAAGACTTCTCGACTCGTCCCCTTCTCGGTGTCTGGTTCTTGGTCCAAAGCCTGGCACTGATGAAGGGATTCAGCATCCACGACGCCCTGACCGCACAGCGGGCATTGTGGGGAGGGCAACAAATGGATCCGGAGCAGGTAAGCAGCGAGGTAGTCCCAGTGTCCAGTTGTCTTTCGGAACAGCACCAGGCCGATTGCCCGAGGGTGATTATGGCAGATCTGACCACTGGTGACGGGTGTTGCCCATTTTGTCCCTTTGAAGCCGTCAATAGCTGTTGTAGCAACCAGTGGCTAACAGCAGAGTTAATTTGGGCTTTGCTGGAATTGAAAATAGAGGCACAGACAGGCTGAGGCGAAGCCGCCCTCATCTTTGTAAGTGAGCAGGCCCTTTCATTACCTGTAACGTTTACCTGTCTTACCCCTTTGCAACCGTAGCTGCCATTCTTTTTCAATCAGCTCGGAGAGGACCTCCCTGCATTTCATAGTTAAAAAACAATGACATAGTGTTATTGTAGTTTAATCACTGTAAATATACCTTCTGGATCAAGCAGTCTAGGTACATTGATGTGCTTGTTGGCGATGTTAAAAGCATTTTCTAAATTTTTTCTGTGTTCTTTGGGCTCCAAAGCTTTAAAATTCACTAGTGTAGGTAGTTGGGAATCAATGAGGGCATTGAAGGCCAGGCCATCACGCCAGCTTCTGTGGAAATCCCTTACATGGACATTCCGATAACTACCGAAAAATTCAGAAAAATTATATTATTATTCATTCAAAAAGAATACAGTCAAACCATCATTTACGCAAGAAACCGCTTATAACTAATTTCCACTTGACGCAAAATAAACAATTCGGGCCCGTCAAACAGGTTATTTTTATAGTTTTACTAGCAGGCCAACACGGCGCTTCCCGCGACATTTATTTTTGTGTCTTTACTGATACTGAAAACATTAAAAAGAAGAAACAATAATTTTAAAAATAAGTTCTCATAAAATTCGGACTACCTGAAGTATCAATCTGGTGCAAAGTTTTCCGCATATTTCTAATCCCGTTTAAATTTTCACTGTACCTTTAACGATCGCAAAGATAGAAACTTGGACTAAAGAATAAAAAATAAATTAACTCCAGTCAAAAAATTTTATTTGTTTTGTTTCACTTCGCTTTAATTGTTTGTGCTCAGGAAATGAAGAGAAAAAATAAATTTAGAATCAGTGTTGTCTTCACACTGTTGCCATTCTAAGGAAAACATATAATCAATAAATGTCAATAAATTAATTAAAAAATGTTCTATATTAAATTTTAAAATTTGGGCTTCACACAAAATTCGCATAAAGTTAGGACTACCTGTGTGCCAAGTTTCATTGCTGTAAGTCCTATAAATTCGTATGGACACCGCATACACGCAAGCAGACAGACACTTCTTTTTATAATCGTAGAGATGGTACGGAAGATCTTTCAAAAACTGATTCCTCAACAATAACGAAACTTCGCACTCTTATATAGAATCCATTATCTACAATATGACTTATAGTTATAATAATATGTTCCAATTATTCGAGTTATGAGGTTAGAAGTGCTAAAATTTTACCTCGTTGTTGTAATTCTCATATTATTACTGTAAGACAACAGAAAATTTTTAACTAAGACTATGTCAATAAGTCATTTTATAGGTAATGAGTCTTGTAATAAACTTTCTCAGTTTCATTATTGTACAGTTATTAGTATCTTGGGACCCAAAATTATAAAAATAACACCTGGGTAAAATGGTGTTCTGATATTTTTGTTTATAAACACAAATAAACGTTTAAATGACAAAAGCTTTAAAGTGATTTCCTTCTTAAATATAACATCCATACTATAAAAGATCTAAACATTTGAAAAGTATCCGTCAAATAAAATAAATGTCTTACAGAACTTAAATACTTTTACCGGTTTTCAATGAAATTAGATCATTTAACCCTTATGATGGTTGTCATGACGAGATATCTCGTCATTAGCAAAACTGATCAGATCTTGATGGGCGAGAAATTTCGTCATTAGAAATAAACTGACTGGATTTTGATCTCGTCGTCATAAAAAATCGTTAGCATTTGTACGACGAGATATTTCGTCAAGTATTAGCAAAATTGGTCAGATCTTGATGGACGAGATAACTCGTCGAAACCACTTGGAAGGTTTAATTTCCTATTTCCCCTTACTAAAGATGTAGATGGGTTCAAAATTAGAAATGAAAAAAAATATTCTTCGTTTAAACTCAACTCAAAACAAGTTTTATGACTTCTGATACATATTTTCAGTAATTACTCACAATGCAGTGCAAATCTGGGAAGATACTTACCCGTTGGTTTTGTTTTGGCACCACAAAAGCAGAGATTCTTTTGCTATTTTATGAACAGGATATTGTGGTTGATCTCGTGGTTGTGGGATAGAAGGTATATTATTTTCTATATTCTGAAAAAGAAACAGAGCATTAGAACATTAAATTTCTCATGACTCCCATGCTAGTACTTAGACTATCTTTTTTAAGTGCTACCTCAAGATGGGGTTTGTCGCTCTGCTGGCGCTTTTTGCTCATCTCTCTCTCTCTCTCTCTCTCTCTCTCACTCACTCACTCTTCCCAAGGGCATAAAAAGGGTAGGTTAGTGAGGAGAGCCTGTATATAAGTAAACTGAAAGAGACTAGTGTGCTTGTGGAGAAGAAGCGAAACCAGATCATTACGCACTTTCCTGCCATCTCACCCAAATATTCCAGGCCACTGTTCCGGTAAATAGATTCCTCCGTGAATGGCGTGAGAACATAGCTACTTGCTAGCTTCCTCACTCAAATGTGTCAGGTCACAGTTCCAGAAGAATGATTCCTCCAAGAATGGAGCAAAAGCATAGCTACTTGCTAGCTTCCAAAATGAAATGTGTTAGGCCACAGTTCCAGCAGAAATTTTCATCCAAAAATGGCCAAAAAGAGTACATAGCTACTTGCTAGTTTTCTCACTCAAATTGGACAGGCCATAATTTCAGTAGAAAGATTCATCGGCGAATGGCGCAAGAATATAGCCACCAGCTTGTATCTTCACTCAAATATTCCAGTCCACTCTTCCGATATAAAGATTCCTCGTCGAATGGTTGAACGAATTGTGTGAATTTGATCTTTATATGGATACGGATGTTGGGATGTCTAAATGGAGTTACCTGGTTTCTTCAGGTCGACAGTTTAACATCCCAAACGTTTAACGGTTGTGGAGTGTATGGAGACCACGGCTCAAAAGATACTCAATCTCCTTTGAAGATGCTAGTAGCTGGACAGAAGAGATTTTAGTTTATTGGAGCTTTTATATAGTACATTTTGCTGGGATGGAGAAGACGTGTAACGAGGTGGGGGTTGATGCACTGATCAAAAAGTTTTCTTCCTCCTCAGTAGGCGGGGTTTGTAGTTGCATTGGGTGGAGCTTGCAAGCACATCGAAGCTTGTCATTTCATTGTTTATAGAGTATAAATGCAGTCGTGTCAGTTACGAAGATTAATGATTTTTTGTTAGGATAAGTTAGTTAATAATTAATCGTTTTGTATAGCTATAGGTTTTTTACTGCTTGGTGGCTGACGAAAGTCATAACTGAGGATGTTTAGTAAAATCGTTATCAAAATTCGAAAGCTTTTGAAAAATTTAAGGGAGAGTTTACTGAAAAATTGCTCGAGTTATAGCACATTCAAGTCTTGTCTATAATACCAATGGACTATTTAAAATTTATCTGAGTTGGGTAGACAGAAAATTTTCAAGTTTATTATTATGAGTTTTAGATGCATATCTCGTCCCCAAATATTCTATACCTGACCTTGCGATGGATAGACATGCCTTTATCTCTTCCCACTAACCTTACCCAAAATCACTAGCCTCTTATTGAGGCAAACTAGTAAGAGGTAGGGAGGTCAACTCTCATAAAATAACCGGTTTTCGGTAAACCGGGTTTTTTTCGTCCGTTTATAACTGCCCCGGTTTAACCAAGACAAAAAAAAACGGTTTTTAAAAAAGAAGGTAAAAAAAAACTTTTTTAAAAAAATTCAAGGTGTTTCTATTTAGTTGTATATAAAAGATGCTAAATGTCGTTAACTGTTTTTATTTATCACATCACAAGTGTTACAAAAATTCACATTATAATTCTAAAATAAACCAAAACTTATATATATAATTGTTTCAAAATAAAGGTACACAAAGTAATAAAATAACTAAAAGATTAGTTACCTTGTTAATATTGTCTTATCTATTCAACCCAATACTTTTTATTTACTCTGCTCATAAATACTAGCTCAGCTATATACTGGTTAGTTAATCGACTTCTGTCTTCCGAAACCACAGAATTCAGGGCAGATACTAACCTTTCAGTTAGTACTGAACTTCCAACAACTGTCAAATACTTAAAAGCTAGCAATACTAATTCAGGTGAACATGTCTTTCTTTGATCCCAAAATTCAAGTGGACTACTATCCCTTAACAACAGAGGCTGCTGCAAATATAGTTAGCGCTCATTGGGAAAGTAAGCATCTGCCACCTGCGATTTTGGAAAAATGGATTTTGTCAAATTTTTGTCATGCGTTGCCCAAAGAAGGCTTGGGTTTGTTGAATCGGTACTCTCTGGTATTGCTGAAGGAGACGAATTTTTACCTAATTGATTCAGGCAGTGCGTTAACTCTTTGCTGACTTGGAAAACTGCTTGACTAGCATTTGTGGAAGACATATAAAGTTTCTTGAATCTGAGGTCAGAAAGATACGCTTTGTACACAGAAGAGGGTTGGCAAAAATTACATTGAGCTTCGTTTTAATTTAGTTTAGCAAAATATTTTCAAACATAGATATAGCGGTTAGAGGGTGGAATGAAAACTGTGAAGCTCAGTATCCGTAACTAATAATTACATAAATAGAACGCTATCAGAGGAAGGGAATAAGAAAAATGACTAACTGCACAGACTGTAGCCACCTAGTCGCATGTATTCTAATGAATTATTGTGATTGGCTATCTCGAATACATTTTAAGATCTTATTTGCTTACTTTATTGCTCGTTTTTCATTTTATTGATGGATACTTTTCCTTTCTGTTTGCGAGAACGAAAATTCAGGCCATTTACATTTGAGCACAGTTATTAAAAACACGAGACGAGTTGCAATACACTTCTCCATAAATCAGATACAATTATATAATAAAAAAGATAACCGAAAACACTTTTGCAAACATTACTTGCCCCCAATTCAAACTCGGCGCTTGTAAAGATATGTGTTAGACATCTGTTGAATTTTACATCGTAGTTAAACGTTGTTTGGTATAAATGTTCTTTAGATTATCGCTCACCCTTTTGTTTATACCTCAACCCGCATATGCTAAACAATGCAAAGTCAGAGAATGAGAACAAGCTATGTCACGGGAGTGGTTGAAAAGGGATATAAACTATGTGGATCTTGAAAAATCAATTATGAAAAAAGAACCATTTGCATCCCATAAACACAGGCCACGAATATAATTTTCTTGAATTTTCGGGGCCGGTTTTTTTCCGGTTATTAGTTTTTAAAATAACAACCTCGGTTATAACCGTGCCAAGAAAACACCGAAAAAAACCGGTTAACCGAAACAAAAAAAAACGCCTTATCAGTTTAACTGGACAGTTATTAGCATCCCTAGTAAGGGATGAACAATAACTCAGTTGAAATCATGAAAATACCAGCCCAAAAATCTATAAGCCCAGGTGTATGGATACTAAAGCAAAAGGGATTAATATAGGAATGTTGTCTAGGTAGGTAGTAGAATTTACGTCGTATTGGGAGCAACACAACGAGTTATTGGCGACGGTCCATCATAAATCCCATAGGAGAAGATACAAGGACAACATCTCGTAATTTTGAACCACGATCAAATGAAGAACATTTAAAATACTGGTTCATAAGTGTACCCATATCAATTAAGTACTCCAGAAATCATGATCTCTATTCAAATATACGAAATTCAACCACACAAATGGTATTTTTTACTTAAATGATATAAAGAGTAGGCATTTAAATTTTTTTACCCTAGCTATATAATTGCATCGTGAATGACATTTATCATATGAAAATAGCAACTGCCAGAAACAGATTTAGCATTTATCCAGTTACTTACACTAGGCTGTTGTCCGATTTCGCATCGCAGGATTATAGTCCACAGGAGTCCAAGAATTAAATGCGGTTTGCCATCAACTATATCCTCAGAGGAAATATTCTCAAGCCGCATCTATAAGAAAAAAAATTGTAATTTTATTCTCTTTAACAATATCTTCTTTAAGGTAGCTCAGAGTTTAGCCCCATTGATTTTCGTGTTACAATCAGTAATACTTGATGTACCTTCTTCATAATCTAATTATCACAGAGACACTATATTTTCTTATCACCTATACATAGGAGCGATGTTACATGCAAACCTTTGCCAAACTGGTGGTCGAAATTTTTAAAACTAAAAAATATGACTAATAAAGATTAAAACTGGTGAAAACGGTCAATAGCTATTTTGAAGGAGCAAAATGTCCACCATGACCAGGATCGAAGTGGTATATCATACAGTATAGTGTAAAGTAGGATTCTGATATTTTATCCTGATGATGGACGTTTTGCTCCACCGAATTCCGAAATTCCCTTTTCACCTGTTTTAATATTTAATCGTCATGTTTTGAAGTTTATAAATATTTGTCTAGTCATTGAATGGTTGTAAATATTTTAACTAGCCACCTTATTAACATTTTTCGCTGATATATTACATCAATGCTCATAAATTAAGGATATTTCAGAAACACACGGAAATTGTGCACTAGAGCAAGAATTTACCCTGAGGATAATCACACATATCTTCAAGAATAAGATGCTACTGTTTTAAGTTGAAATAAACCACCAGATGGCGCTGACAGGACGTCAGAAGGAACAGAGCAGTCGGTAAAGTGTATAAAAGGAATCATGTTATTCTTAAGGTGCGTGCGCTAGCCGAATCGTTCACGAGCCGCTCGTTAACCGTTCGTTGAAATTATGTTCCCCACGAACTTCTAGCGATCCATGGGAAAGAAAGGAACCAACCGCGAACCAACAAGGTCACTCTACGTCAGTCGCCTGTAATGACGATGGAGCCTGGAGGTTCGCGAGCAGAAAGAAAAACTCACGACGCCGTCCATAGCCAAACGTCCTAAACCAAGAATGTCTTTGTGTTTGTCGAAAAGTCGACAGGAAGCGGATCAACACGAGCGGTTCACGAACCGCTCGTGAACCGTCCAAATCATGAAAACTAGAGGTTCGCGAACGGTGCGGCTCGCAGGAGGCTTGCAGATGTATACGCGGCTTTAGATGTAGCCTCAGCATTCGACCGCTAATATTCAAGCTCATGCGACTTGGTTTTTCGGTTCACATTATCTCCTTGATCAACTCCTAACTTAAAAATCGTTCGTTTAGTGTATTTTAACCACTATACTTCCCACAGCCCAATTTGTACCGGAGTCCCACAGGGTCCTTATTAGGTCCCCGTCTCTTCAACATATATGTTAACGATATTCCCAAAACATTGCACATAGAGTTGACCGTCTACGCCGACGACACCGCTAGTACTGATTCAGTTCAACAACATTCACAACTTTCTCAGTCGAATAAGAACTTCGTCTGTGTACTTGAGGTCTGGCTCGCCGATTGGCGAATCAAAATCAACTCTCAACTCTGCGCCTTCATGCTTTTTTCGAGGAACGATCTTCAGTTCAAGTACGGCTTTGATCTCAAGCTAAAAAACCCAGTTTACTTGGATACTCCCCCTCCGATTTCGGCACGCCTGTTTACTGAGTTCGCAGGTACCTATATCTAGGTCTTTATCCCAAATTACTTTGGAATGAGCAAATTATTCGCGCAATGCGAAAGGCTTCCATTACCAAAGCAAAAATCTCTCAGCTCATAGCTAGAAGGAGTACAGGCTCTCAATTCAAAATAAGCTTCTCCTCTATAAAGTCATCATTGGGCCTACGCTTAACTACGGTTCTCAAATTTAAGCATCCACCAACACACAAAATCACAAAAAAACTGCAGACCTTTCAGTACCGCACATTGCGTACTATCACTGGAGCTCCTTATTATGTACGAAATTAAGTCATCCATTCGGATTGCAAAATTAAACCCATCGCAAAATTCCTGTAACATATTTCGTTTACTTTCTTCCAAAAATTACCTCAGGTGCAAAACGAAGCACTCAGAGCAGTTCCACCATATGACCATTCGGTCAAAAGCTCACAAAAAAGACCTCGGGCTTTTATGAAAATCATCTACAGACATTCCCGCAGAAACATAAGCACTTCTGCTGGGTTTATCGTTTGAATCCTGATGTCTTTGATTTTAATTCATATAATCCTCTCCCCATTCAAATTAATTTGCAATACCCTTTTTAATGTAACACGAAATTGATACTCATTAGGTTGAGCTTTTAAGAGACTTGACTGGACCACTAAATGTATCACAATAACTCAATAGTTATTAGTCTTAATTTCTTTCATTGTTACTTAACTTAATGCTAATTCCATGTCTACCTCTTATTACAGAAGATAGGCAACAAACAACAATGCAGTGATGTTCACACCCGATCTGATGGATCCAGAAAAGATAAGTACCTCCGGACTCGCTATCACTTGGGAGGGTGACCGACCGTGCTGATAGTCATGCGCACGGAGGTGTCGACATCAATCTTTTGTCAAGCTGACCATTTATGTTTTACCAGCCACTATTCATCCATTTTTTTCTTTTAAAAATATAATAACTCAAAATTTCAAAAACTTTCTGCTTCTAACATGAAAATAGTAATTTCCTAATTAATTCAATGTGCCAAACACGAATATGACAAAGAAAAAGCTGAAGTGGCTACGAATTTTTGAGAAAAATGTATTTATATTTATACCTATTTCTATTGTAAAATGAAGTTCGTGTAATAGGTGTTCGCTGTGTCCTGACGAATCTTTGGCACTTACAATAATGAAATTTGGCATACAAGTAGTCCGAATTTTTTGCCATTTTATAGTCCAGCCCGAATTTTAAAATTTATTCTAGAAGATTTTAAAATGAATTTAATGAAATTTAATTATTATTGTTTTCTTTTGAATGGCAACAGCATAAAGATATGACAGATTATAAAATTATTTTTTCCGTTTTCATTTTGCGAGGAGGAATGATTTTCCAACAGACGATAAAAAACGAAGTTTTAACTTTAGTTATGTAGTTCTTTTTTCTATCTCCTAGACCGTTAAAGAAAGAGTAAAGGTTTCAACGGATTTGAAATCTACGGATTTAAAATCTACGGAAAATTTCACATTAGATCGATTTCTAAAAATATGATTTTCTTTAAATAAATAAAATTTTTAATTGAATATCTTTTATATTTTTGCAAGAGAATGTAACGTCACTCTAACATTCGTGTTCCAGAAATAAACAGATTACATTTCCAGCCATCTTACTATTTCAGCGAATGAAAGCAGAGAAAATAAATAACATTTTGGCTGGCATTATTTAGTTCTCTTTAGAAACATCGGGATCGTTAAAGATAGATTGAAAATTTCAAAGGATTTTAAACTGGGGAAAATTTGACACCAGACAGATACCTTATAAGTTTGATTTTCTTTTAACAAATCATATTTCAGTTTAAATATTTATATTTTTTGGTTTCACCACTAGGGCAATGTGAACTCCGCGAAAAGAACTGTCACGAGCAACACCTATTTGGTTTGCGAAGCAAACCACACCACGGGCAACTCCGTTATAGCTGTTATCCAATTGGCTACGAAATCCTATTTGGTTTGCAAAGAAAACCAATAACCTCACAAAAGCAACTGGCAAGGGCATCGCCGGGCTAGCCACGCAGTGACTAGTATTATACTGTAATACATGAAAAGAATACCCGTAATCTTCTCCGGACTTTCGCTTTCTTTTGGCCTGTTTGTGATGGACAAGGGAAGTATCTCTGATGAGCTTCCAACAAAAGTCAGCCAGCATTGACGTGGAACATTTGCCCTGGTACAGTTTCTCCATCTTGGCGATGTCCTGATGAAAACGTTCGCCATGCTCATCACTGACCTCCCCGCAGTTATTAGGGAAGAAATTCGTGTCAAGAAAGTGAATCTTTAACGACATATTGCAGCCGAAATCATGAAACAAAGCCAACATATCCTCTAATCATATCCTTGTAGTTTTCGGCCTTCACTTTCTCCAGGTAGTTGTTAGCGACTTGACAGGATACATCCCTAACCCGTTTTTCTTTACTTTAAAGAACGTTCTTAAAATTGGGTTCCATAAAGATCTGTTTAAGACGAGGCCCCACAAAAATACCCTCTTTAATTTTGCCTTCACTGAGACGAGGGAATATTTCATACAGGTACTTGAATGTTTTTTCATTCATATCTGTGGTTTTTACCAAGTTCTTTATAAGGCCGAGCTTAATGTATAAAGAAGGAATGATGATTTTGTTTGCTTCTACCAATGGTGGGTGCGGTACATTCATTTCTCCAGGCTTAAAAGATGCTCTCGAAGGCCAGTCTTTCTTGTTGCTGTGCAAATATATTGCTCTGCTATCACATAAACAAAGAAAACAACAGTACTTTGTATATCCCTGCTGCAAACCCATCAACAAAGCCATTACTTTCAGGTCAGCACAGATCTGCCAGCCATACTTGCTGTAGTTAATTTTCTCCAATAGCAGCTTTAGATTGTAGTACGTCTGCTTCATGAGACAGCATGTTTGATAGGTATGGATGGAAGCTGGTTCCCGTTATGCAGCAAAACAGCCTTGAAACTCAGTTTTGACGCGTGTACATACCGTATACAGACATTTAAAACAGTATGTCCTATATGCCCACTGTCTTGTGTGCGTATAGCACACACATGTGTTCTACTCTCGGGAGGTCACTGCCAGCGCCGGTTAACTTGGTGCAGAGAACATGTTAACTGGACAACTTCACAGTGGCACTGTGTGCTATTTTCTGACGAATCCAGGTTTTCAATGCAATCGGACTCACGTCGTTTTTTCATACGGAGAGCACCAGGGACCCGCTGCAACCAAGAAAATATAATTGAACACTACCGTTACGGTGGTGCTGAACTTCTCGTTTGGGGTGGCATTATCCTGGGTTCTCGCACAGATCTCCATGTCCAAACCAGAACTATAACAGGCTCGGGATATCATACTGGAATAACACGCGCGTCTGTTCAAGGGTGCAATGGGCGCAGATCGCCACTTTGCAAACATCGTGAACGAATACCTTGAAGAAGAGGATGTCACCCGTTTGGGATGGCCGGCGTACTCCCCCAATTTGAACCCTATCGAGCATTCTTGGGACAAGCTCAGTCGACGAACTGCAGTCCGTAGTCCACCTCCACAATCTATTCCGAATTTTCGGAGAGCATTGATTGATGAGTGGGATGGCTTACCCCAAGACCAGCTGGATAATTTGGTGCTCAGCATGTCCATACGTTCTATTGTCTGTATTGCCGCATATGGCAAACAGCCTATTAACCTTCATATGAACCGCATACTGTTACATTTTTTGAATGGAATATGTATTCTCCAATTGCTCCAGGGAGCACGTCCCTTATTTTTATTAGGTAATATGGTACGAGATTAGGTACTACGACATGTACCATATTTTTGTTCTATACCTTTTTTTTAATAAACAGGCTGTCATTATCCTTAATCTATGACCATGAGCGTAAAATACGCGATACACTGCAAATATTTTTGAAAAGCAAATTTTTCTTTAATTTTAATTTTACATGCATATTTATATGTTACTTAAAACTCTACCTAAAGAGCATTTAGAGTCCTAAGCTTACATCATAAGAATTCCGGTGTCCCATTTGTTAATTTTATGATAGGTCCCATTAAATGACAAAAAAATCGCTCTTTTCTGAAATCAGCCATTAATTCAATGGTGTCGAACTTAGCCTTTCTGGTGAGTGTCTCGACGAGGTATCTCGTCACTAGCAATACTGACCAGATTTTGATGGACGAGATATCTCGTCATTAGTAAAAAACATGACCATATCTTTATCTCGACATTATAAAAACATTGGCAATAAATATCTTGATGACGATATATCTCGTCATTAACAAATTAGTCAGATCTTGATGGACGAGATATCTCGTTGAAACCATTTGGAGGGTTAAATGCTCTCTGAATTCACTGAGAAATCGTTTCTATATACCCTGGCAAGACAGTAGTATAAACGCGTTTTGAATGCATGACTCGGCTCTATTGTTTACGTTAGTATCCTCCTCATCATCACTATTGTAGTATCTCTAGAACTAGAACTGGCACCAGAACTCTCTCCAGACTCTCTTTCACTTCAGAATCACTGTTTAATACACATATTTTAGAGAATATATATGTTTTAACGTCACATAAGAATATATGCATCATAATAATTCCAAGCGTTTATATCTTTTTTAGTTTCATGAAGAGGTGCATCATGTGACAAAAAAGTCACTTTTGAGAAATCAGCCTTTAAACCAATGGTGTATTTAAATGCTCTCGGTGTTGACTGAGAAATCATTCTTCTGTTTATTCTGAGGTTCCTGACAGAACAGCAGTATGCACACATTTTAAAGGGAACGGTGCGTCGCCATTCCTTACATCATTATCATCATCACTATCGTTAGTATCGCTAGAACTAGAAACTAGCACTAGAGCTCTCTTTAGACTCTCGGTCACTAGAATCACTGTCTAAAACATATTTTGCAAGCTTTCTCGTTCCGTTATTGTCGGGACTACTATGTCTTCTCGTCCCCATGATGGCTATTGAGGACCAGCGAAGAAAGAAATAATTTTTTCTCGATCAAGAAAAGGCATCGGGTGAGGCTGCTCTAATGGAATTAACGATGTCACATATCTACGTTTCAATCCAGAATGTATACAAGTGACATCTGATGCATCTAGGTATTGAACTTTTCACAAAACCTTGAACTAAAAACTCGGAGCCCCTGTAGCCTTCCATCTCTGCAAGAACCTGCTCGACAAGTGTGTATAGAACCTCAAACCAAAATCCTCAAAAGAATTCTCAAGATCTGTGAAAGAGTTTTTATTTAAGCGTGTATTATTCAGTAAAGATTGAAATATTTACATACCTTTTTGCTGTGTAAAAAAGCGAGACACCGACTGACATTCTCTATTTTGTTGATACGTGCCGATCCTTTCGCTGGTTTTCCGAGCTTCTCACCGGTTAGAGATTCAAGTAATTTCATCAATCTCAGTCCATCTCCAAGATCGCGAAATATGTCGTCTATCTGGAGGCCATGCTGCAAAAGAAAATGTACTTGAAAGTGGCTATTTTACTAGTGAAAAAATATAGAATCCAGTATATAATTATATAATCCCCCCTCTCTTTCTCTCTCTCTCTCTCTCTCTATATATATATATATATATATATATCATTGCCATAAAAATTTGCGCACCAAGAAATAATTGTGGGATCGTAACGAAACTTGGCATGAAGGTACATGTCGGCCAGATATGCAAATGATTAGAAATGCAGCGTGATTGCGCATTGCGTAATGCCACTAGAGGGCGTTGAACTTCGTTCTCCTTGGAGTATTAAACAGGTAAGCAGAGCTTGTTTGAGTGTACTTAATCTTTTGCAAAGGAAACGCTGAAGTAGACATGGCGTTACGCCGCCATCGAAGACAATATGAGCAGCTGTCAGAGTTCGAGAGGGGAAGAATCATCGGGATGATGGAAATTGGGTGGTCAGCTCGGCGAGTAACTCGTCAAGTAGGCCGTTCTGATTTTACTGTGAAGAGGTGTTGGAACAAGTGGACAGAAGAGACGTCATTTATACGGTTACCAGGCTCAGGATGCACCAGGGACCCGTTACAACCAAGAAAATATCATTGAACACGACCGTTACGGTGGTGCTGAACTTCTCGTTTGGGTTGCTGAACTTCTCGTTGGTTGGCCCGTGGTGTGCTGTCCCGTCCATTATTGCAAGGCAGAAAAAACGGGAGGATTTACTTTCCAGATCTTTCCAGAATAAGCATTTGGAACAAGAATTACTGATAGCTCTTCCCGGAGTGGGAATTCAGACCAATAATCACTGGCAGTTCTTCCCGGAGTGGGCATTCGGACAAAAATCACTAATACATATTCCCGGAATGAGAATTCCGACCAATATTACTGACAGCTCTTCCCGAAATGGGCATTCAGACCAAAAATCACTGACAGTTCTTCCTGGAGTGGGAATTCGCACCATGACCACTGACAGCTCTTCCCGGAATGGTCATTCAGACCAAGTATCGCTAGCAGTTCTTCTCGGGTTGGGCATTCAGACCAATATCACTGACACACGGAAATTCATCATCATCGAACATCAAGAAGCTTCATTGAAAATATCGCTGTTCGTAGTAGCCCCCTAAATCAAATGTTACAATTTTTAAAAAATTTCTAATATCTCAGTTACCGTTAAACGTTAAAGTTTTAAATAAGTTCGACAAGGTTTTAAGCTATAAAAGTGAGGGTGGTTTTTTATTACTAATGGTTCTAGGAGAAATTTTTCGCTAGGGGAGTGTATAAAAAAAATTTCATGTTTTATCCATTACCACCCCTTGTAACAAAGTATCAAGACTTAATGTTTTTGAGGTCAATTCGTCTTTAAAATCAGGGCCAGTACTGAGAGTTGAACACTACGAAAAAATGGGCATCGAGTTCGGTGTGGTAATTTCTGTATCATAACGTACTAAACCACCCTAGTTCCATTCGATGGCTTAGGAAACAAAGACTCGTTAGTGACCTTGAGATCGTGCACCATTATAGGCTATGAGGGGACGGCGTTTTGTGGACTACCTCACGCAAACTTCAAATCAGTATACTCGGGACTGTAATGAGCTACGACTTCAAATCGGATGTCAAACTAAAGCTAAAGTACAGATATGTTGATTTAAGACATTAGAAGTGAAATTGAATACATTAAAGCTTTGGATCGCAGTAGAAAAAAAAATTCAGTTTCTCAATGTTGGCATATACTTGTTTGAAAGCCACACAGAAATACATCGGGCCTAATATTGACCGGAAAGAACCATTTGATACCCAAGGAATGTCGGAAGGGGTGTCCTTGGACAGTCATTCGGATGCTGGGAGGAGGTGGAAGGAGAATTTTGGGGGTAAAAAGCATCTAAGACGAGAGATAGAGGGTGAGGGTGAGACACCGAGAAGGAAGGACGTATGAGGGGTCCTTTGATGTCATGTAAACGAGATGGAATAATTACCTTGATTTGTAAATATATGAAATTGTAAATATTATACTGATACTCAGAACTGTGTGTTGAATAAATGATTTAACAAATATGTACACCGTTAGAAGCGTCGTTCTTGGTAGCTAGGTATGTACTTTAATTAACGTCGGTTCTGGATCAACACAACAGGCCTCAAAATGTCCTCATGTTTTCGTGGTGTGGAAGTTTGGAGAGTGGGATGCCAGCTCATGTGTTGCCTCGTCATCTGACCGTGGTTCAAAATAACATGGTGTTGTCCTCGGTTCTTTCCTTTGGGGATTGATCCCAGACCCTTGTCAATAGCCGGTTGTGTTGCTTCAGTTCGACGTTAATTAAAATACCTACCTACCTGGCAAAGTGATGAAATTGTATTCGAAAAAACAGTTCAACTGACGTCATGTTCAGATCATGTATCGTGGTGCCAACTATTTATTTAAAATCTGTTAAGCGTAAGATTTCTGTAAAATAAAGAGAATTCAATGTAACCAGGTTTTCTTTTTCAAACTGGTTGAACTGTAAAATTGTTCATTTATAAAAGTATCTCTAATTTTATGATCATCTATTGTATCAATCATTTACGAGATAGCGTTCAAATTACGATATTTGCATCAACGCCCTTCTATTTCTTAGGCTACTTGCACACACATCGATTTCGGTTTCGATAAAATGACATAGGGTCAGGCGGAGTAATTGTAAACAAGCTATACAAGCGCACACGTGGTATTCCGAGAAACTAAAAAGTTGGGAAATATGAAAGCTGGCAACCCTGAGGATGCAATATGGTGATTCCGAATTTCTTCAAACCATATCTGATAGCAATATGTTTAGTTGAAAAATTTATGGTTGAAAATTTTGAGTTTTAAAGTTTTGTGTGCTGCATTTTCTACTGCCCTCCATAATATATTGAAAGATATGTTGTTCGAAATTCTTAACTACGGTCAGTTACGTTTCTATCGAACAGAAAATCATTGACTTTTGCATTTGGGAACTACACCTACAGTTGAATGTTTACAATTACCCCATATTTTTCAAGGGACGGGGTGATTGTAAACGTAACTTTGCCAATAGTTTTGTTCAATTTGAATGGAAAACCAATATGTTTTCCCGTGTAATTTTGTATTTAATCGTATTTAGTTCGTTTGAATTGCGTTTTATTGCATTTTTCGTGTTCTTGGGGAGCAGGAAGACTGATTTACTAAAACTTCACACATATGGTGAGGTTCTTACAACTGACCAAGTACTGTCACGCTTGAAAGGGGGCAGAAGAGAAAAAGAACCAAAGGAAGCCTAGTGAGAAGATAGTGAAAGAGCCAGAAGGTAAGCAAGAAAACAAGAAAGAAGCAAATGGAAAGGAAAGCAGAACTCGAGTACATCGAGGATGAGGAATTATTGAAAGAATTGACTAACATCGACGGTGAAGAGTTTGATGTTCTCCAAACATTAAAGCAAAATATAGAAGACTAACTTGTAGGGGAAGTTAAATATTTTGGAGCCATTCATGGAAGATGTTGAAACGACTATGTTTCTACTTGTAGATGTTGAGGGGGGGGGGAGTACTGATTAAATATCAAAGTAGAATAATGACAAGTTAGTTTAGTAGGGTGAACAATGTTTAATTACTTTATCAAGAGTTTGAAAATAGGGATAGAGAGTGAACGTACAAATTTTGTTTACAATTACCCCGCCTTACCCTACCATAAATTCTTTTAGTGGCATGAAGAAGAGTATGAGAACTTACACACAGTTCGATCTACTCACAACACGATAGGATATCCGTTTTCCTGTCGTCGATTTCACCACTATTTTACACCACATTGATACCTCAAATGTGAATTAAGTCAAAGATTGATTAAGTTAATATTAAGATTTAGACAATTGTGATCAAAACAAAAAGGCTTTTTTATTTTCCAGTTCAAGTTTCTATCTTCGCCATCGTTAAAGATAGAGTAAAAATTTCAACGGATTTGAAATCTGAGGAAAATTTTACACCAGATCGATACCTTAAATGTAATTTTCTTTAAATAAATAATTTTCAATTGTTTTCTTTTTTATTTTTGCAATCGGAATTTAGCCGCATTTGATGAAGATACTGATTACGAACATAAAAAAGAGCTATTTGTCTCGATTTATAGAAAATATATTTATGTAAATAATAGCAACTAAAAATAGGATGAATATTTAATCGTATTCGATTTTTTTATAAGTTTACAACAAAGGGAGGTAAAATTTAGGATTTAAGTAGGTAAAATTTTATTTCTGAGGTTTTCTATACCTACAACGGTCCGTTTAAGTTTTCATGCGTGGAAAATATCTTTAATATAAAGCTAAATTTAAACATTCAATTCGAAGTTATTTTTTAATACCTTTAACAAGAAGTGTGAAAGATAAATTTCAATTTTCATTCATTTTTCACATCATTGTGTTAAATTGAACTCGATATGGCTTTTGAAAATGAACTATTAATAGCCGGATTTACTGAACTTAATTTACTGTATGCTTATTTTCGTAGAATTTATATTTTAATCTTGAAGTTAGTGTTATTACTATTTTTATCGAAATTTTATATTGTATAGTCAGAAATTCTCTTTGCTATCTTCCGGTTTTTAACATAAGCTGTTTTTTGGTTATACTTAGATTGCTTTTAGTTTAGCATAATTCCTTCGTTTTGTCGTGGGTTTTAATCAAATTTTTGTTAAAATATTCCCCAGTACTTCACAGTAGACGTATTCCCTATAAATTGTATCTTTGTACAGTTGTAATGTTTTATCACATAGCACTGGTCTTATTTGTACCAATTTCCAAATATTCAATCGAAATACCTAATTTTCTTATTGTCTTGAAACTATATTTTCAACATTAAGTTTTGTGAACAAAATTTTAAATCCTTATATATTCAAGTTTCTGTGTTTGACAGGTCATTTAAAAAGCCATGATTTCAATGCCATCGATGCTATGTTGCAATACAAGGAAATTTCGAATTGTTTTCTCTCTTTGATTGTAAAATACAATTCGAAAAAGTGAATAGCAAAGACATTGTGTCATCAGTTCTTCCCGATTTATGGAACTGTATTTTCGTTTTGAATAAGTTTTTATTTTCTAAATTCTATTTTAGGTAATTTACATAATTTTTAAATCTACCTTTACAAACAAAGAATGATATTTGATACATTAAACTGATATAATTTTTTTAACCGATACTTGTTGTTTTCCTATTGTATTTTCAAACAACATTGCACATTGAAACCAACGACAAAACGTGAGAATTAGGCTAAACTAAAAACAATCTAAGAATGACCAAAAAAACAGTTTATGTTAAAAATCGGAAGTTCGCAGAGAATTTCTAACTATATAATATAAAATTTCGATAAAAATAGTAATAACACAACAAGATTAAAATATAAATTCTACGAAATTGAGCTCACAGTAAATGAATTTCAGTAAATCAGGCTAATAAGTTCATTTTCAAAAGCCATATCGAGTTCAATTTAACACGAGGATGTGAAAAATGAATGAAAATTGAAACTTATCTTTCAAATTTCACGTTAAAGACATTAAAAAAATAACTTAAAACTGAATATTTAAATTTAACTTTAATTTAAAGACATTTGCCAAGCATGAAAACTTAAACGGATCGTTGTCAATATACGTTATCTCAGAAATAAAATTACCTACTATCACCTTTGTTGTAAACTCTTCAAAACATCGGATACGATTAAATATTCATCCTATGGTTGCTATTTATATAAAGCAGTAAATTAAGGCAACTTAGTTCTCCATTCAAGTTATATCTTTTCTACAAAACGTGATAAATAGCACTTTTTGTATTCATAATCAATATATTCGTCAAATGCGGCTAAATTCGTATTGCTGAAATATAAAAGTTGCAATTGAAAAATTATTTATTTAAAGAAAATTACATTTAAGGTATCGAACTGGTGTAAAATTTTCTTCAGATTTCAAATTCGTTGAAATTTTCACTCTATCTTTAACGATCGCGAAGATAGAAACTTAGACTGGAGAATAAAAGAGCCGTTTTGTTTTGTTTCTGGAATAAAATAAACCACGACAGTCGTCTGTTGTGTGCAAGCAACGCATGATAAAATATCGTAACGTTAGTTTATCGAACGACAGGAAATCGATGTGTGTGCAAGTAGCCTTACGATTATAACAATTCACTTGAAGCAAATACATCTCTAAATGTATTCCAAATACTGAATGTTTTATTTGCAGAAATCACTATTTTCTCTCTTTTCATTAGAAAATACTAATCCATATGAAAAGATTTACCTTTTAAAACTTGGGAACATATTGCATGTTTAGAGTACAAATACTTTTTCATTTCCGGAACCGCAGCGCCGGTACCTACTCTACCCATCATTAAATTTGAGGTTTGAGAGCAGCTAGAGAAAATCTCTCGGTTTCTTTATAAGTTGAAAAGATGTTTCAAGCAATTATTTTAACCCTCCATGTGGTTTCGACGAGATATCTCGTCCATTTCGACTAATGACAAGACATCTCGTCCATTAAGATTTGACGAATTTTGCAAACGACGTGATATCTTGTAATCAAGATGTTCCGATCTTTTAATGATCATCAAGATCTGGTCAGTTTTTTTTCCTAATGACGAGATATCCCTTCCATCAAGAGCTGGTCAATTTTGCTAGTGACGAGATCCCTCGTCGAGACAACCACCAGGAAGGTTAAACTAATTCGATGAAAAAAGATTTAAACGTTTCGAGACTTGACAAAAAATATTTTGTTTTAAAAATATTCTACCATATTTACTAGTGTTTTAAAAGGTTTTACCTTCAATTTTGAGTTAAAGCATTTCAGTTTAACATACTATTAAAATCCCGCAATTTATTGTAAACTATATGCTATTTATTTCTATATTTAGTTTTTCTTGCACTTCACTAAATAACTCACCTTCGCATAGTTTGATTTTTATTGCCTTCCATTTATCAAGTTTGTGTTTTAATAAATAAAAAATGCGTTAATTTTATGCAGATGTCTTTTCTCACAATAATTCAAGTTTCCTCGACTCTCTCTCTCTATCTGTTCTACCTCTTGAGTTCCATGAAGCCCTATATAGAGTACTTACTGTAATTCTCTCTGGTTGCATGAAATTCATGGTTAGCTGTTTGTAGTTTATTGGTACAAGGGCCATATGTGTCCAAAACCATTGTCAAATAAATGAACATGCAAACAAGAAAAGTTTTACTGATACCGAAGAGAGAAATACACTTATGGAGGTAGAGTTCACATGGTTGATTGCTTGGGTTTTTATTGTGCTAGGGCCATATCTTTTCAATCTGTTTCAACCATCGTCAAATAAATGGTCATGCAAACAAGAAACATTTTACTGACACCGAAGAGGGAAATGCACTCAGGGAGGTGAACTACACAGTTGGTTGTTTGGGGTTTAATGGTGCTAGGATCATATTTTTCCACGCTGCACCAACTATAGTCCAATAAATGGACATACAAACAAGGAAAGTTTTAGACACAGAAGAAAGAAATACACAGTAGGGGAAATTCACGGCTGCTTGGTTTATTTTTTGGGGTTTATGGTGCAAGGGAAATATTTGGAGTCAAGCTGTACCAACCATCGCCAAATAAATGGACATTTATACAAGGAAGAGTTTACTGACACAGAAAAGATTAATACATCCAGGGAGATGAAATTCACACACGCGGAAGTCGGTTTCTGTCGGTTTTTGAAACAATCCTACTGATAAGAATCTGACCTTTGAAATCATTTCTACTATTTAAAAAGTATCTGGATACAGCAGTTGAGATGCAGTTGCTTGTCTGTATTGTTTTTATACTACGAAACTGATTATTATTCACATTAGGTACTTCACACATCCATTGAGTCGTAACATTCCAACACCGAAATCGTACTGATTTCCTTAGTGATAGATTACGTTTTTATCTTAGAGGAGCGCCGAACAGATAGCTTGACAAATAAAAGATATTTCAGGAGTATAAAAGGCGAATATCCAAACAATAGCTAAAAAAGAAATCTCTTTTATATCACGAGGAATCCCAAATGACAGATAATGTTTTACAGTGTTTAGAGACGCCCCCTGTGTCTCTTCTGTCTTAGAAATCTTAATAAGTTCATTGAATTATTCAAGAGTTTTAAAAACCTTTTAGAATAAATTTGCCTCAGAGTAATACATTACAATTCTAAAGTAATATCAGTTAGGGTTTCCAAATTACCGACCTTCTCAATACCGGTAAATTATTCACAGAAATTGTCAATTCGAGAATTTTTTCTAATTTACTCTTTAGTGGTTTCTTTAGAAAAATCTCTCTTTTATCACATCTTAAAGGAACTACTGCACAAAAATCTTTAAAAATTTCGATTATTTTATTATAAATTTAAATAAATGGAGATATGTTGAAGTAGAAGTATTTTAATAAATGTTTTTAAAATACCTGTACAAATCTGAAGTAAGGTCAATTTTATGCTTTAAACTTCAATGTCTCAAAATGTATATTTTTTCCATAAAAGGAACATTTTTTCAAAGTCTGATCAAGCAAATATAAAAAATTGGTTTACAAGTGTAACATACCCTGTAACATACTTTAACGGAGTCATTTATTTTTTTTCTCTATTATCTCAAAAAAGTTCATTTTGGTTGTTAAAAAAGATAAGAATTGGTCATTTAAAAAAAATAGGAGTTTCAAATTCTTTTAAAAATCCCTCTGTTAAAGTGTTTAAAAGTGTCTTCATAACCTTTATAAAAAAATTCAAATCAATACACATAAAAGATTCTGAGAAAATATTTCTTAAAATTTGACTATTTTAACATTACGAAGATAAGACTGCACCGGTCCCCTTAATAAGATTATTGAATTAATCGAGTGAATGAAAGCGCTTTACCATAGATTGTTTTCGACAAAAATACTTTAACAACTCAGAAGTAGTATTAATTAGGACTTCCAAATTACCAAACTACATCAACGGAAGTTCTTATTACATTTTTTTTTCTGATTTTCTCTTGAGCGTGTTTCTTAACATTTATCTCTTTTACCACACCTTAATAATATCATTGAACTATTCAAAAACTTCAAAAGCATTTTAGCATAAATTTTGCTTCTGAGCAGTCTGCAAATGTATTCATTTTGAATTTTACTTTTAGAAAACTTCTAATTAGAAAAAGGCAGAACATTATGATATTTTTTTATTAACCTTCCAGGTAGTTTCGACGAGGTATCGCGTCCATCAAGATCAAACCAATTTTGCTAATATCGAAACATCTCGTCAGGATATTGACATGTTTTTGGTGATGACGAGAACAAGATCTGGTCATATTTTTTTCTAATGACGGTATACCTCGGCCATCAAGAACTGATCAGTTTTGTTAATGACGAGATACCTCCTTGAGTCAACCACCAGAGGGGTTAAGAGGTTTTCTGCATACTTCACGTCATTTCAGGCCTTTTTAGATGCTAATACCGTTTTGGGTTTCCATGGGTCGTGACCCCGAAGTTGACAGTTTTAGGAGTTATAAAATAATAGCCACTGCGTGGCTAGCCCGGCTCTTTGCAAACCAACACCACGGGCAACGCCGTGATGTAAAGTATTAATCTGGTGTATAAAATTTTCCGCAGATTTCAAATCCGTTGAAGATATATTCAATTTAAAAATGATTTATTTAAAGAAAATCATATTTTTAGATATCAATCTAAACTGAAATTTTCCGTTAAAATTTTTACTCTACCTTTAACGATCTAGGACAGAGGTCGGCAACCTATTGTTACGGAAGAGCCAAAAGACACAATTTACAAAATTTCCCAGTTTTTAAAGAGCCACTAAAAATTTTCGTATCATTATTTTAGTATTTGCTTATATATATTCGATTTTTGTTTTAAAATAAACGGCTTTAAATACGGATTAATATTTATTCATTTAAAAACACAAATATAGATAGTTACATCAATGGGAGCATTGGCTTTGCATGCCTTTTGAAAATTTGATTAAATCTGGCTTATAACTTGTTGTTTTAAGTTTCAAGCACGACTCTAGATTTTTATTTGTTAGTTGACTTCTTACTTTACTCTTTATTATATTCATGCAAGAGAACGCTTGCTCGCACGAATATGTCGACCTGCAGATCGTCAGCAACTGTTGCGTAACCATATGCCAACTTCTTCACCTCACTGTAGTATTCTGGAAGACTATTCCATGCGCCGAATATGAAGGCCTCAACTTGCGGAATTTCTTTTAGAGCTGTCCACTTGTGTTGCGCGATGTGTATGCATTTCTGGACCTCCAACTCTTCCAACTTGCTCTTGAGTTCTGTGAACTTGCCACTCCACAAGTCTTTGGTTTTCAAATCTAGCAATTGCATTTGAAGCGATCTCATTTGTATTTGTGTTGAGAGGATTTACTATGAACGCGAAAGTACTTTTGTTTGTTTTGAGTTGCTCGAATCTCTCAACGAATCCATCCCTCATGTTTTTTAAAGCTATGCTAAAGTCATTCGTGTCAATAGTTGCATTGGTCTCATCGTGATATTGCTTCAGATTTTTAAAATGAAGTAATTTACCGCTCTCTCTCCATGTCTTCAACAAAAAGAAGTATTGTTTTTTCGAAACAAACTACTTCTTCAAGCAAGGCGTAGGCTGGGTTTCCCTTTCCTTGCAGTTTTAGATTAGTTCATTTAGTTTCATTGTGGTGTCTACCATGATGTCTGCTTTGTTTTTAAAATTGCGAATCAGTTCTTCAGATGCACGTATAAAACAATCTTTGACGTACTCACCATCTGAGATCTCACCATCTCATCCTCTACACGTGTTGTCTACATTCTAGACCAGGGATGGGCAAACTACGGCCCGCGGGCCAACTCCGGCCCCCCAGAAGGTTTTATCCGGCCCTCGGATAGAATTTCGAGAATTTCTTCAGTCCGTGCAATCTGAATACTCTGATGTACTGTATTACACGAAAGTAAGGTGGCTTATTGCAGGATGTGTTTTCAAGCGAGTTTGGCAGCTGAAAGACGACATTGTGTCGTTCTTCCATGATAAACAGTGTTCTGCGGAGTACGAAATGTTAGAAGATACAGAATGCCTTTCGGACTTTGCATTTTTCACAGATCTTCTTTGTCATATGAGCAACTTGAATGTCAAGATGCAAGGGGAAAATTAATTTATCGACGATATCTGGGCCCATCTCAAAGCTTTTAAACTTAATCTGTTTGCTGGGCAGCTAGCTAAGAACGACCTGTCTCATTTCTCGAGGTTAAATTCAATACCCTCAGTAAATGAAGAGGAACTTAAGAATTATGAAGACGGCTTGAAAAAACTGCATTTTGAGTTCGAACGCAGATTTCAAGATTTCAGTGTCATTCAAACAGAATTGGATATTTTTACCATGCCTTTCAACGTAAATTGTGAAGCAGTGAGGTCAGATTTGCAGCTTGAATTAATTGAGTTGTAATCTAACAATCATCTCATGCAGTTGTTTCTAAATATGCCAAAGTTAGAGATTTACAAATCATTATCGAAAGTAAATTTCCCAAATTTAATATCTCACGCCCAGAAAATCAGTGCTATGTTTGCTTCATCTTAAATATGTGAACAAGTGTTTTCAACTATGAACCTTAGAAAGAATTATTTCAGAAGTAGACTGACTGATGAGCATTTACCCTCGTTCCTTAGAATCAGTACATCTCACTTCGAACCTCAATATAAGGAACTTTTAAAAATGAAATCGGAATTTCATTTATCTCATTAACATATTTAAATTGTAATACTGGTATATTGTTTTTAAAATTTTAGAAAAATTTATCTTGGCCCGCCAAACTTTTTTTTTTCGATTTTTGGCCCGCGACCGAAAAATTTTACCCATCCGTGCTTTAGACGGTGGCTGTTTGGGTGAGACGGAAATGGAATGCAATTGGCTGAAAGATAAACATGGTCACGGAGTCTCATCTCTAAGAACAAAACCAATAGTTCAAATTTATCTCGTTGCGGTCATGTTAAGCGTAGAGATTTGTAATTAACGATTATGAAAATAGAAGCTATTGAAAAATTAGGTATTTAAAAATATATTTCTTATTTTTTAAGGGTTTTGATAATAAATTATTAATTTTTTCGTATGAAACTGGAGAGCCGCAACTTTACATCAAAAGAGCCGCATGCGGCTCGCGAGCCACAGGTTGCCGACCCCTGATCTAGGAGATAGAAAAAAGAACTAAGTGACTCAAGCTAATATTTATCTTCCGGCTGGAAAATCATTCCTCCACGCAAAATCAAAGCGAAAACGAAAAAAATTCCCAGTCCCCCGCAATGTAAAAAACTTGACATGCTTCCAAAGCCTGATGGCAAGGTCACGTGGGTAGAAAAGTCAAGATTCCTGGTGTTACTTCTCTCTCCGGTAGAAACGAGTTAAAGAACCCGTTGGAGAATAAAACTGTTAAATTCATTTTAAAATTTTCTAGATTGAATTTTAAAATTCGCCGCAACCCAAAAATTGCAAAAAATTTGGACTACCTGTGTGCCAAACCTCATTGGTGTAAGTGCCATAGATCGTCAGGATTTTGCAGCATCGAAACACGCAGACAAACAAACACTTACTTTTATAATATAAACTATGCATCTTTTATTCACAAGTTCCCAACTTCTAAAAATATGTTGACATATTTAATATGCAGAGATATTGAATTAAAAAAGGATATATATTTGCTTTTTATCGAGTCATGGGCGTAAGCCCACGTAAGCGCACCAACGCATAAAAAGTATGTATTTGCGTTTTTTTGTCCGTGAATTAAATGAGAAAATATTTATTTGCTTTTTCGTCGTGGGTACGTACATGGATTCGATTCGACTTCCATTCGATTATTTCGTAACTTGTTCGACTTGGCGTCTTAGTCCGAACTAGCGTATATGCGATTGTTTATTTACTCTTCTTGGGTGTCTGTACTTATTCCGAGGCAGATTTAATCTTCTGCATGTGATCTCTATAAAAGTGTTGATTAAGTTACGAAAATCTGTTTGCTCTGTTATTTTTCCTCTTTTATTACATTTATTCCTACTCGCAATTCACATTTATTTCACCAATATCTATTGCTATTTCTCTGAGTTTTTCTCTTGAAACTATAATAAAAGCATCTATACGAGTACATCTTTACTCGCAACGTTGTCTGAAACTATAGCAGTGTCTTCCCGATAATTTACCCGATAAGTTGCTATCCCAGTGGCATCGACTTAACAACTAGTAAAATATCTGAAGCATCGACGGCAGATAGAGCGTTTTCTTACGTTATCCTATTTTACAGCAGTGTCTTCCCGGTAATTTACTCGGTATGTCGGTATCCCCGAAGCATCGACTTACCAAATAGTAAACAATCCCTGAATCAAAGTACCTTAAGCATCGACGGTAGATTGGTAGTATAATACAGGCATCAACAACTTCATTCACAGCGTTTTCCTACGTTGTCTGAAAGTACAGCAGTGTCTTCCCGGAAAGTTGCTATCCCCTTGGCATCGACTTACCAACTAGTAAACTATCTTCTTAAGCCAGTGGTGCGCAAACTATTTTCTTTTCCGGCCTCCCATTTTGTGTACTATTTTGTCGCAACCCTTGGGTAGACAATAGATGTTTTTTAATCGTCAACGTAGTTAAAGTAGAATTCTTTGGGGGATTTGCGCTTATGTTTCCGCCTTTTTAGAGGTCTGAATAAAACACATCATTTTATGAAGTAAGGTTTTTATTTACGCATATAGGTATAAATATTTTTTTAATGAAAAATACTTTTAAAAAAACTTTACATCATAAGAATTTAATGTGAGGTATACGCTTGCAAAGAGCTCATGATATCTTCTATGTTGGATCTCTATTGGAAATGGCAAGCTGTAAATCATCCTCTTGATCCAATCGAGATTGATATTTTGTTTTAATGGCAACTAATTTTTAATAGCCGGTTTCACATAAGTAAGTTGATGCAAACTGAATCAAAATATTAACTGTATTTTTCTTCAAATCGGTATATTCGTTTCCAACCAATAACCAAAATTTTTGGCAAGTCAGTGAGTTAAACTGAATGCGCAGTGTTTCGTCGCTTGAAACATTAATTAACTGTTCTTTTGCATTTAAAGATATATTGGTTTTTAAAATATCAAACGAAAATGGATCACGTATAAAACTTAATTCAATATCTGCAAAATTTTCGAACCTTTTCGAAAAATTTTCTTTCAAATTTATCATATGACGGGAAATATTATGTTTTAAAATAACAAGAAATCTATATTATTTTCTTTAGTAAATTCTGAAAAGCATGTGAACATGTCTTATTTTTGTTCAATTATCCTTGCCAAAGTATCAGCTCATTCTTAATAGCTTCAATTTTACTGCTCGATGGTAAAATGTTTCTACTCTCTCTCCCTGTAGATTTCGATTCAAATCGTTTTTTTTCGAAAATGCCAACCATGTAACTGAGTTTTCCGAGCCAATCTTCATTAATGAACAAACTTGCCAATGTGTTTCTTTTCTACTAAAAAAATGTAAACTTCGTTTCTCAAATCGAAAATGCGTCGCAGTAATTTGCCGCGTGAGAGCCATCTGACTTCTGTTATTTAGTAATAATGTCTCATACACAGAACCCATCTCATTACAGAGTATTTAAAAGAGACGACTGTTTAGGGCGCTGTTGCTTTTAATGTAATTAATTACAATAACAACATCCTGTAATATCTTGTGCAATTCTTTATCAATGTCTTACAACAAGAGCTTGTTTTTATGTATCATGCAATGGTTGAACAATATAGAACAATACTATATGGAGAGCAATTTTCTTAACCCTCTTAGTCCTTTATTACTACCTGTTAATGGCTGCAGCACCATCACCGGACCAGAGGGTCCAGGTAAGGTCATTGTTTCAAAATATCTATTAATGATTTCAAATATTTTCTCTCCATTTGCTTTTCTTTCCAATTTTTTACAACATAAAAATATCTTCTGATTTGTCTTCTTTATAAACGTATCTCACATATACAATTAATTGAGACACTTTAGTAATGTCATTAGTTTCGTCAAGTTGTAGAGCAAATGCAGGAGAGTTTTGAAATCGATTTAACACAGAACTGTTTCTATATTTATTAATATGACGTAAATTTGGCTAGAAGCGGTATATCTTGAGAATGGCATCGTTTTTAAATCGTTACCATGTTAACAAAAGTAGTATATAAAAACAGAATTACAGAATGCACTTGAATGAACGTAAAAAGCAGCAAAACCGATCTACAGAGGCAGACTGAAAGAACTGCACGGTCCTCGCTATGGTCACAGTATATATAGACTAAATAGCGGGGGGGGGGACACACACCTAAATTGAAAAAACTGTAGCAAAGATGGTCACTGCTAAACTTTAGACCGACCCAAGTTGCATTTTAATCCCATCAGAGAGAAGGTAATGGCATCTCAAATTGACAATTATCTTTTATCACTATGTTCGCCTGCCGGTTATCGAAGTATATGTATTATATACTAATACAGACAGTTGTTTTCGTAAAATAAAATATAGTTCTTTTTTTATAAATAATATCTTATTTCTCTCTCACTATTTTAATGGTACCTTATACTTGTTGAAGTAGTGGTAATGGTAATTTTAGTTAACGTCGTACTAGAGCAACACAGCGGGCTATTGGCGACGGTCCGGGATCAGTTCCTTAAGAGAAACATGCGAGGACAACACCTCGTAATTTTGAACCACGTTCAGATGACGAAGCAACGCCTATGTTTATACTTGTTGAAGAAAATCCTGACATTTTTTTTATTGTTAAATAAATTTATTTGAATTTGGTGACCTAAAAAAGTTTTCCAGACCCACGGTTTGCGCACGACTGCCTTAAGCAACGACGGTAGATAGGTAGTTGAATTAATGTCACACTGGAGCAACATAGCTGGCTATTGGCGACCTGAACCAAAAATTAATCCCGAAGAGAAATATCTGAGGACATCACCTCGTAATTTTAATCCACGGTCAGATCACGAAGACACGCCTAAACACGAGAATGATGCAATTACAGTAGACCCACAGAACCTAATTGTGATAACAAGACTAAGGGGTGAGCTTCCAACCATTCGCTTAGTTGGAAATAAGAATCAACACCATTAAGAATAAATTTGAAAATGTAAACAACATGCCGTTTTATGTTTTAGACAAATTTTATTTTGCTTGGACGTATGAAATGTGCATATCAATACTTAAATTTACTATAAACGGAATTAAACAAGGTATGATATGTGCATATCGATACTTGAATTCACTATAAATGGATATAAATCAGGTATAAAATGTGAGGAACGACATTGTCATCCCAGTATACACTAGCAATTTATAAACTTTACCGCGTGTATGTATTCTTTAAATCAGTAAAAAATTAATATCAAGACCCTATATTTTTTTGTTATTGATCATTTTTTCGGTATTGTGTCACTTTAAAAGTGCGACTAAATCTTAACTATACATGAAAAGTTTCAAATCTTGGGCCCTTCCAAAATGAAATCCCAGCTAAGCGAGACTGCTTAGAGAGATGTTTCCTTTGCCCATCAAATCCGCGACAACTGACAAGAGTGAGGGTTGTAAAGCCATCGGCGGTGTAAAATAAAGATAAAACAACGGTAAATTATGCTTGGCACACATACAGGTGTAACATCTATGGCCTTGTGCTTTTAGAAGCATAAAATGCTATAGGATTGGGCAGATATAGTTTCTGCGTTCTTAATTACAAAAATGAAAAACGGGTTCTTAACACCCTTTAAAATCAAACTATTAAAGTACCTTTCGCTTGGCGTCTGAAAAATAATGCAAGAATGATATAAAAATAATTTTAAAAATTCGTAATTAGACACGAGAGGGATTTTCAGAGTAAAAAAAATCAAACCAGGCCCCCATAAGCGAAGATTTTACTTCTGCTGTTTAAATGCTCTCGCAAGATTCATATCGGGGTTACCATAAAATGTAATTCGTCGACGTTTTGGCGATATTTGGCGTTTAATAATCTTGGTGATGACAAATTAAATATCATATATCGATTCGGAATTCATTCTTTGGAATTTTTATTGGTGTAGTGCTGAAATAGGGTAATCGAGCAACCATAGTGGACATATAAAAGTAGAGTAATAATGGTAACCTTTATGTGCCCTGGATCATGTGACTAAAAGTAGTTCTGCTTTGATGATGATGATGATGAGGTGAACACCTGAGCTGACCCCCCACTTTCCAAGCTTCCGCACCACGTCAACGGGGGGACATTTGAGAACACGACAGATTTAATGTACACCAGCCCTTTTTTTACACGACAGACTTTGGTCGGATTCAAACCCGCGACCCTCCGGCGGCAAATCTGCTACTCTACTAACCGGGCTACCCGGTATAGTCCTTGGATCTCTCCCTTCGGAACTGATCCCAATATCCCGTTGTGTTGCTCCAGTGAGATGCTAATTCAGACCAGAATTCAAAAATTCCTTGGTTTGCTCACATACTTCCAGAAAATAAAAAATAGCTCGTTGATTAGTGCGACGTAAATTCAGCTACCTACCAGAAAAGTAGATATCGACTGAAAGCCACTTTAACGCATGTGGTCATGAACGCTCTCCTGTAATTGAGATTTTTGTTCCTTACACATTTAAAAAGTAGCCCGTAATGTTGCTCCAGTGTGACGTTAATTAAAAAATACCAAATACCGTACACACAAGAAAAATACCAAATACACATTTGAAAATACTTTTCATCGAGTGGCTCACAGTGGGTTTGACCACTGCGCTAGAAACCTATGAGTTATAGGCGGCGCAAGTTAGATTACTCCCTAGATGCATTTCTTTTTGTGTAAGTATAAAAGCTTTCCTCCTTAGTATGTCCATTTAATTTATGTTGTTTGGCGCAGCTTGACCAAATACATATGTCCTTTGCGAAACAAAATAATCACAACGAACCTTTTCATCCAATGTTGTAGTTTGTAGGGTTGCGAGTTCGAAACTCGATCCAACCATAGACCTTCGAGTTAGTGGTGGGCACGTTAAATCTGTCGACTTAAATGTCCTCACGCTGGCTTGGTGTGTGGAAGTTGAGAGAGTGGGATGGTAGCTCAGTTGTGACCTCGTCATCTGACCTTGGTTCAAAATTACGAGGTGGTGTCCTCGGTAGATAAGTCCGCCTTTATGTAATCTAAGGGGGCTTGGACAGTTGGAGATGGTGATCTCTAGCAGAGCCGTAGCGTGCATTTAAGCTCAGAAGTCCGGCATCCAAGTTGGATCGTGGTAGCCCTGTTGGAAGTACATCGGATTTAGCAACCGGAGTGTTGCGAGTTCGAATCCAACCAAACCCATCGTATACAATAGGTGCTGATGCTTGTTAAATCCGTCGTGGCCTTAAATGTACTTCCGTTGGCGTGGTGTGGAAGTTTGAAGAGTGGAGGACCATCTGAAGCGTTTCCGCATCATCTGATCATGGTTCAAAATTACGTGGTGTTGTCCACGGATCTTACCTTTCGGGATTGGTCCCGGACCGTTGCCAATAGCAATTCAGGATCGTCGCCAATAGCTCTTTGTTCCAGTGTGACGGTACTTTAACTACCAACCGCACCTTTAACATGTGTCAAGAATTGCTTCACTGACACCGAAGGTTTTTCATATTAGTAATTGCTCTGGCTTATTACTTGGTAGAAATGGACATTGAGACTTGAATGGTTAGCATTATTTTAAGGTAGCGAGTTGTAGGAAGGTTTGATTCCTCTCGGGGAGTATTTCTCTGTGAGCAAAACTTTCATTGTGTGTGTTGGTACATTACTGGATGTTGCTTGTCTTGTGTTTTGGCGTTCCATGGCTAAAAAACGGGCCGTAAAACCCAATTAATCAACCAACTTTATTCTAAGTCTGTGGCATAAAATATTAAAAAGATCGTGTGTTGTTTTAGAGTTAGTATTAACATCACAGTATGTGTTACAACATGAATTTGATTCCACGTCAATCGAGGCTTTCAAAATATCAATATTCTCAAATTTACCAACAAAAAATTTCAATACCAGTTTTTATTTCTGACTTTTTTCTTGGGGCCGCTGTAGCCCAGTTGGAAGAGTAACGGATTACAAAACGGAGGGTTGCGAGTTCGAAACTCAATCTAGTCAAAGACCATTGTATACGTGGGTTCTGGTGCATGTTGAATCCTGTCAAATGTCCTCATGTTGGTGTGGAAGTTAGGAGAGATGAGTATGCTTGTTCAAATGATGACCTCGTCATCTGACAGTGATTCGAAATCTCGAGGTGTAATCCTCGGATCTTTCCCTGGCAAGTTGAATGGATAAACAAAGGTAATATAGGTTTGTCCCTGTGAATATTTCCTCTAACATATTTTTATTTTCTATTCGTGCTGCTATCTAATCTTCTTCGGATCTATTATGTATAATGTATATCATACTTTATAAGCTTACAAGCTATATATTGAAAACGGTCTAATGATACTGTCAGGTAATTAACACTAATAAAACTGCTCTGAAGACAGAAGAGAAGACACGAAACAATTTTAGAAAATATTTGTAAGAGAAGCAAAACAATAATGCAGTAGAACTCCAATTATTCAAATCAATTGGAACCTGACCCCCATCCGGATAATTGGAAAATTCGCGAAATAAAGGTTATTTCTTAGTAAAAAAAAACGAATTTTGCTGAAGTATATATTGTAATTTAATGACTATGAAAACAATTTTGTGAACGTTTTGTACTTTCATACTGTATTAAAATGTGTCATTGCTTGAACATATCGGTCAAAGTCAGTTGTTTCGATGTTTTTACTCGTTTCTGTGCAGCCAATTCCCGCATGCGCTTGATGATGAGTAGCTGTAGATGGTGTCGCACTCAGGCTGCCGCTCCATCCATTTTAGCGCTGTGTCAAGGCACTCAAACGCCTAACTAGCTGGCGATCCCTCGTCTGGCTTAGTAGCAATGTCGTCTTCATCTTCAGGGTCATCAATGAGTTATTCTCTCACAATTTGAATGAGTTCATCGTCACTGAGAATTTGAATCCATGGTTCGAAGAATCGCACCAGCCACTAGCCTACGTCCTCTGCACTGCTGGTAATTTTTGGTAAATTTTAATTACTGTCGTACTAGAGCAACACAACGGGCTATTGACGACGGTCCGGGATCAATCCCCTAAGGGAAAGATTCGAGAACAACACTACGTAATTTTGGACCACGGTCAGATGACGAGACAACTACTGAGTTGGCACCCCACTCTCCAAACTTTCACACCAACCCAACCCTTTGCACTGGACTAGGAACATACAGGAATTTTCACTATGATGTCTCTTATGTCCTCAACTGACACTTCGTCCTCTTCGTTTTTATCATCGATAAGAAAGTTTTAAAATGCGTATTTTTCTGATTTTTTTTTTCAAAGCGATTCGGATAACTGGAGATCGGATAATTGGAGTTCTACTGTATTTCTTAATTTGTAATCATAAACACCGATCCGTTAGACATTGGCAACCGTGGCCGCTGCCCATTCGACCCCCCTCTTCCCCTAGTTACGCCACTGGTTCATTCCACAAAGTTCACAGTGCATAGTTCCCCAAATCTCAACGCCCGTTTTAAAATTTTAAAACTAGTTTGGAAGAAAACAAACGTGCAATTGAAATTATAAAGCTAACACTGATAACGTTTAGTTTTGGGGTAACTGAATAACACAATGTTTCAAATATTCGATAGTATACTGTCTACATTTCTTTGCTGTGGGTTTATCTCTAATTTTTTAAAATTATTGTTTTAAAGTTCTTTATATGAAATATATTAAAATATACCCCCCCTGGATTCATCAGAGAAACAAATCAAGAGTTTCAACTTGCAATAAAGAACTTATGTTTTACAACTATAATTTTAACGAAATTACAAACGTACAATTTGAGTCAAAATAAAATTATTCCCGTCTTTTTTATTTGTACGAAAGTATAAAAAAAATTAAGATTCAGGTACAATAAAACAATACTCACTTGAAAATCGCAGTATCATTCAATTATCCTTTGTAAGTAATCAGTAGAGGCCCTAAAAATGCGCTAAATAGTTAGGAATTTCACACGTGTGTGTGTGTGCAGTACACCTAAACTGATAACTACTTATCCCTCAGTTCGCATTGGGGTCAGCTTTACCCCAAGATTCCTTCAGTGCCTACTTTGGGAAACTATGCCTTAGTGGAAAAAACGCGGACATGTCTGAAAATATTCCAATACATTTGCAAACCAGAAATGCTCATTTAATGTTATAGCAATTTGATTGTTTGCGATAGATGACTGTTTAGAAAGGAGAGAAATTCCTTATTTATTCGCCTTTGAGTGATCAGGATATTTTTAGTTAAAGGGCCCACAGGTCTCCCAAATAATTTAAATGTCAAAAAATGCTTACAAAAGTTAATTTAATGAGCTTAAATTATAGATTTCGATTACCACACAGGTAATATGCACGCATATATGTCTGAAAACAGTGTAAACTATCATTGAACTTATTGTTCATTTAGCATTACGGCCTTCCGATTGAAATAGAAAACCGTGAGAGAAGATTCATCCCTTCCGAAATCATTTTCTCGATACGTCTTTGCTGTAGTGACTATACTCAGACTATTTAGAAATATTGCACTATGCCAAAAGATGAAACAGCGAATGTGTATTAAATGAAGCACAAAAATGATACACAAGAAAAAGTACCTTTTGCAAATACACGTTGGCCCATTTTGTAAATGTTTTTTTCTGCACATTCAACCTCTCTTGACGCAAGCTCTCTACTGCAGCTTCCGGCTGGTCTACCGACATGTCTTAAGGTAGCATCCGCTTTGAAGGTTTGCTTAAGGCAGATTTTTTGGATCACAATACATACAACCGTCACCCTTGGCACGCGGTCTCTGTGTAAAGATATCTGCCTTGTGAAGATTACAATGAAAAATTCTCTTATCGCAGTCCTTATCCACGACAGAGAGACTGTCTAAGGGGAGCAATGTGAGATATCATTTGCCGTTCTTCTGCAAAAAACAATCGAGATGATATAAGCACTGTTTGAATTAAGAAAAGATAACTCTTTCGAAATTCATAATGACACCATAGTTTTTCTCTCTTTTATTTGTAGAAAACTCTTTAAATTTTGTTTTCATTTACCATTACCTACAAGATTGCACTTCCTTAAGTTTCGATTATGGGTTTATGATAGGGGTTTCATCTTTACAGGTGGGTTTATTGTGTCAACTCTTGCTGTTGTGTTTCCTTAACTCTATCAGGGGTTCTTGAAGATCTTGATCTCGTCATCATCGAAAAATTAGAGATATCTTGGTGACAAGATATCTCGTCATTTGGAAAATTTATCAGATCTTGATGAACGAGATATCTCGTCGAAACCACTTGGAGGATTAAATGTAACGAATATAAAGTTTATTGATTTCCAGAATTATTCAGCTCTTAGTTTAATCAATTTTCGTATCGTATTTTATACAAGACCTTCAAGTGGTTTCGACGAGATATCTCGTCCATCAAGATTTGTCAGTTTTTCTAATGACAGGATACCTCGTAATAAAGATTTTTTTTCAAATATTGTTAATATTTTTAATGCTGTTTTTACTGATTTTATTTGTATTACTTGTGTAATATTTTCTCCTTATTTCAAAAAATAAGCCACATTGCTTCGCCTGTATTTTTCATTATTTAAATGAATGCTATTAAAAAAAACTTGGAATCTTAAAGTTTATTCTTGTTTGATTACTTTTACACAGAAACTAGATTTTTAAAGTTTGAGTTGAAGAATAGCATAAAACTAATTTTCTATTTAAAAATTTTCCACTTCATATAACTTCTGGAGTTGCTATGTTTCATATTAATCATTTAAATTTAGATAAATATACTGATATGCCTCTAAAATTTCTCAATTAGAAAAACTCATGGATATAAATTGTATTTTTACTTACAGTGAAACACCTTTTATAATGTAACTTAAAAATGACACTGACCTTATATTGGCATTAATTTAATCATTAATTTTTCGAAGACCAAATACTATTCTCTTAGCTCTATTGGAGAATTTTATATTAGTTGGAGAACTGATATAAGAAGTGAATTTATTTCTACAAATCTTTCCGAATGGATTCATTTGGTTGATTTAAGTTCCACCAAAATATAGAGTATAACTTTTTTTTTCAAACCTCTTGCACAAAACTTGCTTTGTTTTTTCTTCACATTTTGTTCATTAACAAGTTTTGAAATAGTTATTTTTTTTATTGTTAAATATCTTTAACTTATAGCTATGTAATTTGCTTTCTCTAATAAACCACATTCCACCTAAGTAGTACTACCGTGCTAACAGCTATATACCCTAACTGCTTGCTAACATCTCTATACACTGCTGGCGTGCTAACATCCAAAACACGTCTTCTCTTGGATCCACTGCTGGTCATGGATATTTGCTTATTCAATTCGTTGAAAATTATACTCAGAAAGACTGATGGTATACACATTTTAATGGACAGTCGATAGCCAGACATAGAACTCCATCTTTACAATTATACTTTTAATCATAATGATACCTTTGAATAGGCTGCATTTATAATATTTATAGTATTCTAGGTCAAGATGATAGGCACATATGCATGTGTGAATTAGTTTTGATGAAACTTGGAGATGGAATTAAAAGAGTGGAGAGGAAACATTTGAAGGAGAATTGAATTCTGTTTTTTTTTTTTTTTTTTTTTTTTGGGGGGGGGATATAATGGTGCTAGGTTATGTCACTCTACATTGAAACTTATCTTTATTTTAAGCTTTCAAGTGTATGTGTACGTAATTCCTAGAAGATTTATGTATGCTATTTTTACGTTTTTAAAAATGTATTTCCAATTATATTAAAATCAGAGTGGATTTAAGTTAGGTATGTTTGTAGTTTTTTATTAAAAGGAAGTTTGTCAATTTCTATAATTCCGAATTTTTATTGTTTGCTCTAGAAGTTGTTCACAGTTATATTAATTAAATACTCAACATTTTAGTTAATTTGCACACAAATAATTTGTTTTTCATGTATTGCTAACTAAGAATTTACTCTGTCTGATCGATATACTCTTGATATTTTTAAATCTAGATTAAAAATATCCTCGTTAAAAAATTTAATAATTTGTTAACATGTAGATTTAAATTATTTAGTTACTGAGAAGTAGATTATTTTGTGGTAATACCAATAGGGATAAATTTTAAATATTAAAGGCATTTTATATTAAAAATATATTAAGTTATATATATACACTACCCTACAATAATGGACCGGACGCCAGTGGATTTGCATAAAATCTGACTACTTGTTAGGGGGTGTTTTTCGTGGTATGGCCTGGGACCTTTGCATGTTGTTCCTGGTAAATTGAACACCAACGCCTACATGAACATTCTGAACGATCAGGTTCTTTGAACGCTCTGGCAATTTTATGGAATGGACGAATGTTACATCGAGGACGACAACGCTTCATGTCATGTTGCAACCTCTGTCAAGCAGTGGTATCAAGATATGGATGTAAAAAGTCTAAATCCCAAAATTGCTCATAGTCCCGACCTAAACCCCATAGAACATTTGTGGGACGAGTTAGATCGACGCTTACGGACCAGGGAACCACGTCCGAAATCTACAGCTGAGCTGACAACATTCTTGCAGCAGGAATGGATACAAATACACATAGCTGTGTATCAAAACCTTGTTGAAAGTATGCCCAGAAGGGTTGTTAGTGTAATAGCAGCACGTGGAGTACCATCCCCCTATTAAAGCATGTATTCTTTCCCTTATACCATCGCATCTTGCTGTCCGGTCCATTATTGTAGGGTAGTGTATATATTTCAACATTGCATTGGTTTTCATTCCTCCTTTTTAAATTATATTTGTTATTTGTTTTTCTTTTTAACTGTTTTACTTTTGAGTCAAATGTTGCAGAAATAAGTGTAGAACATTTTGGTAGAACATTTTAACAAAATTTTGTATAGTGTTCCATATTTAAAGTGTACTAGAATGTTGACAAAACAAAAAAGGGAACTCTTTACATTACAAAGGCTTTTTGCTATCGAGATCTCTGTTTATTTGATATTGTTATAGATTTCAGTTTCGATCTATCCTTTCTGATAATTTTTTTCCTACAGTTTTGGATGACAATAGCTTCTGTTATCTATCTCGCGGTATCTGAAACTTAAACTTGGCAGTTTACTGATGGAACTGTGTAACTTTTATAAACTTACCCATTTATGCCCTCACATTTTAAAACCAGGTGTTCTGAATGTAAGAATCCCTAACTTTTCTTAAATGTTTACAATTTGTGTTGAGAAAAGATTCGTAAGTTTTGTAAATAGAGTGTCGCAGCGTTTTCCTTCCATCTTCCCTGTACAATATCAGGTTAAAATAATCTATTTAGTCTAATGTCCTATTTCTAGAACAAGGTATTCAGAAATGGTCTGTTAAAGGACGTTCTACCTGATAAATCAACTAGAAAATAACCTACTTTATTGTAAATAATCAAATGCTTTCAAAGACTTATTTGTTTATCCAATAGATCACATGTCTATTTTCAAACTTTTCTACATCCTTACTTTCACAAAATCTCAGATTCTTGGATGTAAAATTTATTCTTGGTCTTAGAAATTTAAGCAATATTAAATTTACAGGACTTATGGTTTGATAAAAAAAAACATATTCCACACACCCTTAATTTTAGGTTTGTAAAAATTAGACTCGAAACACTTGTAGATAGAAAGATGGTTTACTAAATATCCATCAGATCGTTATAAAATAGACATGAAATAAACTTTCAATGTTACTTTAGTGATGGATAAAAACATTTTGAAATGCTCGACCATTTTAAGGTGACCGGTGCAGTTTTATCTCCGTGATGTTAAAATGGTCAAATTTTAAGGAACATATTCTTAGAATCTTTTATGTGTATTGATTTTTGAATTATTTTTTTTCAGGTCATAAAGAAACTTTTAAACACTTTTAGACAGGAACTTTAAAAAAATTTTAATTTGAAACTCCTATTTTTTTAATGACAAATTTTTATCCTTTTCAGCAATCAAAATGAGCTTTTCTGAGCAGATTGAAGAAAAATGCCTGTGCTAAAATATGTCATAGGATATGTTGCACTTGTAAACCAATATCTTTTATATTTGCTTGAATAGACTTTTAAAAATGTTCCTGTTAAAGAAAAAGTACACATTTTGAGATACATTGAAGTTTAAAACATTATATTTTAGGGATTTCATAAAATTGGCCTTACTTTAGATACGTACAGGTATTTTTCAAAAAATTATTTAAAATATTTCTACTCAATGTATCTCCATAAATAATATAACATTTTAAACAGAATTGTATAAACATTTATTTAAATTTATAAAAGAAAATAATCGAAATTTTGAAAGATTTTTGTGCACTGGTCATTTTAAGGAACAAGCAATCATTTTACACATTGTACTTAATAGCAGTGGTGCAAACTCCTAGCAACCTAAGTATGCTGGTATCTCCCCATACCACACGGAGTAGCCTAGTTGAAAAAGTAACGGATTAGCAGCCGGAGGATTGCGAGTTCGAAACTCAACCGAATACAACACCGTCATGTACACGGGACCTGGTACCTACCTTCCCCACACAATATATTTTGTTAGGCTGAACCCACTACGGATGAATAAAAATGGGTGGGATAATGCACGAAACAGTTGAGTCAAGATATTTGCATGTGTTATCCTGGGAACAGCAGTCACTGTCCAATAAGCTAGCAGCCACAAAACGCTGTATGAAATTTCTTAGAAGCAGCACAGGGGAATTACAAGTGATAGCACGCGCTCATTTCCCGTTGCCATGGAACAGCAAAGAGTCAACATCGTTTTAGTTTGAAACTAGGGAAAACAGCTAACGAAACATACAACATGTTAACCCTCTAAGTGGTTTCGACGAGATATCTCTTCCATCAAGATTTGGCCAACTTCGCTAATGGCGAGGTGACGAGTCCATCAAGATCTGCTCATTTGCACTAATGAGGAGATACCTAGTCATCAAGAATGCCTATGCAATTCCAAATGATGCCGTTTATTATGATGACGAGATCGCGATCAGGTGTTTTGCAAATTACGACATACCTCATCGAGACAACCACCAGGAGGGTTAAAAGAAGCTTATGGGATTACAGCATAATCCCGCACCCGGGTTTTGGAATGGTATGCGCGTTTTCTTGACGGCCGTGAGTATCTTCAAGACGACAAGTGGCCTTCCGTCGACAACTAAGTACAAAGGCAAAAGCTAGGAAGTTCGCGGTCACTTACAGCTGGATCTGATACGCAGGACAGTTACTTCACTATAGCAGGATGTTCTCATGCAAACATTCCAGTCATTCAAATAGCTGTGGCAAAGCAGCTCTCAGACATACCAGCAAATACAGGGTCTTTAAGAAAGGACTCCCTAACTTTGAAATGACATAACTTTGAAACTGTGATAGATAGAAATATGATACTAGTGGTACCTTTAAAGGGCAGGTTTGGAATTTAAAGGAAAACAACGGTTTGTAAATTAGTTACATTTTTGGCTAATAGATGGCGGTGCAGTCTTTGTAAGAATGAAATACAGTTGAGAACTGGCTATTTTCAAACTTTTGTCTCTTTCACTGGCAAAACGTTGCAGTAAGATTTATAGTTTCCTGTTAAAGGAGGAAATTCGGGTCATGTATTCATAGGATGCACCAGACGCTTCGTGGAGTATGCAAGATGGCGCCCGACCACATCGTACTTCTGCAGTGTTCACCTTGATGAATACTTTAGTGACAGAGTCATTGCTCTAAATTATTCCATAGAGACCGGCAACGGCAAAGATTGGCCCCCATACTATCCGGATTTCAATCCATGCGACTTCTTTCTCTGGGGCTATTTGAAGGACATTGTTTACAGTAAGAATCCTCAAACACTAGAACAGCTTGAACATGTCATCTTTGAGGCATGTGTATCTATTTCAGTGCGCACATTGCGGCATGTGTTTTCAAAGTTCTTCTTTCGCTTGCGTCAAGTGATTGCTGTTCAAGGTGACCATTTCGAATACATGGTAATGTGATTGATGCATGTCCGTATGACAATATCCACACTATTTAAAGAGGAAAAGAACCAAGATTACAGCGCCATCTATTATCCAAAGTTGTAACTAATTTTGTAAACCAGTCTATTTGAAATTCCAGGCCTGCTCATAAAACGTACCACTTGTTTCATATTTCTATCTGTCACTGTTTCGTAGTTATTTCATTTCAAAGTTAGAGAGACCTTTCTGAAATACCCCCCTGTACTTTCCAAAAATATTTCACAGACCTTCAGAAACGCTTGAAGCTGTGTGGATTCCCACGACAGTTATTTTGAAGGAAAACTAGCAACAGCTGTAGGAATGTTACTTTTCATATTTTTCTAACAGCCGGCCTGAAACTTTTTGGACATAGGTTGTTTATTTGGAAGAGTACTTGTATGGGTTTTTTGTATTTTAAACAAATATCTCTTTCTATCAAATTACAAATTTTGTATTTCTGATAAAAATAAAGCAACGGGTATCTCGAGACTCATCTTGGAGGTACTTTAACCTTTCAATTAGTTTTGATGAAGATAAGTATCTAATCCATCAAGATCTGATCAATTTTGGTAATGACTAGATATCTCGTCATCAAGATTGCCAATTGAATGTCGAATGAAGATATTGGCATTTTCTGATGATGACTAGATCAAGATGTGATCAGTTGTTTTGTAATGACGAGATACCGCATCCATCAAGATCTGGTCAGTTTTGTCAATGCCAAGATACCTCGTCGAGACCAAAAGGGTCGATGCGAATTCTCGGTCACGTAAGCATCCACGTGCCACTAACTCCAGTTATAAAAGGTATGGGGAAAATACAGAAAAACATTCCGATTACCAATTCTGTTCAACATGCACCTTGAGTTACCTCAGAGAGCATTAGGGTCAAATAAACTTTGGTATAGATGTGTTTTTAGTGGCAAATGGGCACTCGCAGAGTGCAGCGGCTGCGATTCAACAGAAAATTACACTTGCTATTTTTGTTCAGATTGTTTTATATTAATTTTCATCACTTTGTCTTGTGTATTCCAAAATTGCTTTTCATTTGTTCTATGTAATTTTATTTATGTAATTATCAATAAAGACTTCTTATGCTATCTTTAATTTTTTGTGCAAGTTCCTATTACATGACCCACAAAAATTATCTTCATTTAAAAAACTGCCACTATGGCGGCAATACCCTAAGACCATTGCAGAATTGCGACTAGGTTAGGGCAATAACGCAGCTAGGTAGGCTTTACTTTGATGTTGAATAAATGTACGAGTATTTGACAGATTAATTCTTTGAAGTAATATTTTGCCTGGCAGCATATATGTGTGCAGATAACGAGGCGATTGCATTTATTCAGAATCAATTTTATTGAGACAAAAAAAAATATCTTACCTTAGGGTGGATGTATTATATTTTATTTGAGTTTCTATTGCTAAAAAAGTGAAAATGAGTGGAAGAAAGATTTGTAACATGTGTTTCTGTTATTTTTAGAACAATTTCTGAAAACGTTTGCGTTTAATTTAAAAAATACCACATATTGTTTTTTGCTAAATTTATACTATAAATATATACTAAGATTTTTTTAACCATTTTTCCTTTAATTTTGAACATGATCTTGATTTATTTCACCAATAAAGAAAAAATCATGCAAAGAAGGGTTAAGTTGTCTACCTTGCGTTTGGACAGCTTGGCTAAAAATATGGCCTTTTACTTTGAATCATTAAAATCTCCCCGGCAACCGAATTTTGCGCTATTCCGTAAATTAGATCAAGCTAATTTTGAGTAGTGGTCGTTTAATTAAGGCCAAATCATAGGTATTGAAGTGAATTATCAAAATAAGGCGTTATACAATTCATGAACATGGATTTACCTCATTTTTTCATCCTCCTCATCCGTCTAATCAGAAAAATCAGGACTAACATCATGAAACGTTTGCTTCTTCACGCATCTTATAGGTCAATCCGAGATTATTTCTATTATGAATCACATATATTATTATAAGATAAACCATGTGCAAAACTGATTTTTCAAATTTATAATTGTAGAACTGCAAGAAGCTTCAATATAAGCCTCACAATTTTCATTGAACCATCTAATTGTAATGTTTAAATGTTCACAAGTTATCCTAACTTCTCGGTGAATCTTATGAAAATAAGATTGATTTTATTGTGCTAACAGGCTATTGAGTGCAACTTTTCTAAGCGAACTTTTTCGATGTAAAAATTAGACTCCCATTATATGTCTTACATTATAGTTGTTTTTGTTGGTGTAAGGGCCCTATTTGGTTTTTCTGCACCAAGCACAAGAAACAACGTCAGTAACATAACGCAAAAGGAAAGTTTTATAGACACGAAGAAAGAATTATATTTAAGTTAAGTATTAAGAGACATTTATTTTCACATCCCTAATCAAACCAAAAACATCATTAGATTTGGAATGTCAACTATAAATGTGCAGACTAGTCTTCATATCCCACCCTGTCAAAACTGTATAATTTTACAGGGCTTCTTCCCAACACGTTTTGCTGTGTTATTTAACATTTTATGCCTAATGAATGAATTTAAGAAAAAATTTACAAAGATAATTTGCTTTAAAAAAAGCCAAGTAATGGGAATTTTCTTTATTTCAGGAAAATTTAAGTTAAATCAAAAGCACAAGAAGTTAAATTTTGACTTCTATTTTTTTTTATACTGTGGGGCAAAAATAGGTTAAGTTATCAAGATTTGACTGTTTCACAAAACTACTTTTTCAAAAAGTAATTAAAATATTTAGAATTTATGAAATAACGTTAGTTAAGCAATAGGTATTTAGTTTATGAGCAAAAATTTGACCAGTGGCAGAAAATTTTAAGATTTTAAAAATACACTCTTCACTTCCTAAACTATATACATGGTGTTTCGAAGCTCATGGGCAAAAATTTAAGGGGTGATAAAAAACATCTAAGCAAGCAGTTTTCACCATGCAATGCATGGGCGGAGAGCAAGCGGTGAACCGCTAGGAGGTATCCGCCGTTACAGTCACATGAAAGAACAAAACACCAAACCGATAGAGAAGGTACTGAATAATTTTATTGACAGCATGTGTGGAAAAATTAAAGAAACTCCTAAAAAAAACAACCGCTTGCGGTAATGCATTCGTTAATGCCTGCGACGGACCAATGCGGTAATGCCTGCGACGTAGCGAGCGGCGCACTTTTTCCAACACACCCATGTCTCGGACGGCACCGGCAGCAACAGAAATCCTGGCTACTAGGTCCTCGTCGGAGTCAATGTGGCTTTCGCATACGAGATTTTTCAAAATTCCAAACAGGAAAAAGTCCAGACAGGAGAGATCGGGTGAGCGTGCCGGCCAAGGTGTGGGCCCACCCCGACCAATCCATCGCCCTGGGAATTTGGCGTCTAAAGCGCGCCGCACATCCAAGCTGAAATGGGGTGGTGCTCCGTCATGCTAGAATCACATACGTGCTTGTATGTTGGCTGCAGCAGGTTGAAGTAAGTCTGGTAATACCTGTTGTAAAAATGTGAGGTTATGTTCTGCCGTCCAGTCGGAATAGCAGAAGGTATGGGCCGATCAAATGGTCACCCACAATTCCAACCCAAACATTTACGCTGAAACGCTTCTGATACGCATGAGGACGTGTGTCATACGGATTGTTAGATGCCCACACATGAAGATTGTGCGTATTAGAAATGCCTTCACGAGTAAAGGTGCATTCATCCGTGAATAACACATGTGAACTAAAATCAGGCTGCGCTGCTAGCTGTTGCAAAAACCAACTTGCAAGCTCGACACGTGGGGCATAATCTGCAGGTATCAAGGCTTGGACTTTCTGTGCATGGATAGGGGTGTAATCCTTCGTCTCGTAGTACTCACCAAACAATCGAGTGTGGCACATTTACGGCACGGGAAACCTTTCGCGTGCTAATATCGGGATGATCTTCCACTCTTTGCAGAATGTCCTCTACAACTTATGGCGTCCACACACTCCTGCCACGCCCTGTATCATGCATGCTGGTGACAAAGAATCCCGTTTCGCACAGTCATCTATGCAATCGCTCGAACATTTTTCGGTCTGGCACGTGTCTTCAGGGCCGATCCTAGGGTGTCGGCCGCCCGCGTGCAAACGCTTAATGTGAAGCCCCTCTAGAGAATTTTTTTTATATTTTGACTAATACTTAACGTTGACGTTATAAACTCATATACCTGTATAAGAGTAAAAAGTAAAACATTAATAAAAATGCAAATAAAATTTGAAATGCAAAACTTTATTTTTTGGCCAGCAAATAGGTTATAACAACGAAAAATACTTAAAAAAATAATAAACAAAAAAAAATATTACTTTTGAAATAAAAACAGACATTTTATAATTAGAAATGCAAAACAACAGTATTTACTCAGAAAATATCTAATAAAAAAAAGTACTAAAGCATAAATCTCGTGAAACGAAAAGTATATAAATCAGTCCTTCTACAAAGATTACCTTATAATTAACTATAAAATAACTTTTCTGGCTTTCTGAGAAGCAAATTTGTCAATAATTTCGGTGAAATCAATTTTTTCCGAGATTTCTGATTCAATAGAGATGATGGCCAAATCTGAAAGCCTTTCTTGTGTCATATTATTTCTTAAGTAATTTTTAATAATTTTTAATTTACTGAAACTTTTTTCACCTGAAGCCACAGAAACAGGTAAGGTTAAAAAAATTCTTATTGCTAGAGCAAAATTTGGAAAACAGGGAATGAGATCATTCTTGACTATAATTTCTAATACCTCAATTAGCTGTTTTTTACCTGGAAAAATATCTTTGAATGAAATTATTTCATTAAGGAGTTATGTACCGTCTATATCTTTCACAATACTTCCTTCCTCCTGTACCTGTAACTTAATATCTAAGTCCATGCAGGCTTTCATGAGATCATCATTAGAAATGTTGTGAAACTCAAACAGAAAGCAGAATATTGAATGGCACTCGGATAATAAGGTAAATCTTTCACTTACCGAAGAGATCGCGTGATCAAGAATTTCAAAATAGAAAACATTCTTAGATTGCTGAAAGGGATTTGAAACTGGTTCATCACTGCCCTCGTAATGAAAGAAACGGATCTATTTCCTGAGCTTCTAGATGGGAAATTCGGAATCAATACCTAAATCTCTAGCAAGTGTTGTTGCTAAATCGACAAATATTTTAAAATTATCGTCAGATCTTTGGGAAATTAAATATTTTTTTAAGATTATATAAGCCTTCAATGCATTCCGCGATGTTTAATATAGGATTTTGAAGCATTTTACTCAATACATCATTTCCTGATAATAAATCATGTCAAATTAAAATTGAACACAAAAATTTAAATGTTTCAAGATTTTTAATTATTGTTTCAGCACCCATTTTTGTTTTCGTGTCTCTGGTGGTATCTTCAATTAAGGTATTTAATGCGTTAATATTGTTTTTAAGGTCTTGTTTTAGAGGTCTTAATAGCATTGATGCGACTTTCCCACCTTGTTTCACTTAACGGTTTTAAAATTAGACTTTTCGCGTGTTTTTTTTAGTAAATCCCACTGATATGGGACGCAGAAAAGTAATTATACACCTCTTGTACCATATTAAAAAAAAAACAGAAATTTCACCACTGGAGCTGGCAGCGTCATTAATGACGAGCTTTAATGTATGAGCCGCACACGGCACGTATAATGCTCTAGGATTGATATTGAGAGTCCGTTTCAAAAGCCCTATATTTTTCCCCTTCATGTTCGATCCACTGTCGTAGCCCTGACCCCTTATATCTGTAACTTCGAGCTGCAAACTAGGTAATAGCTTCTCTAATAGAAAATTGCACAGACCTTCTCCAGTGTGGTATTAGTTACTGGGAAAAATCCTAGAAAATCCTAAAATATCTACCTTACCATCAGCAGTGTTCACACATCTAATTAAAAAAACGTTTTTTTGTTCTGTGTGGCTAATATCTGGTGTAGAGTCGAGAATTAGTGTAATATTTGGCTTTTTTGGCAATGCGTGTTATCTCATAACGAATAGATTTGTCTAAAATATTAATTATTTTATTTTGAAAATGCTGCCCTAAGTAGTGTGGAATACGTGTTTTGTTATCTTTGTATTTACTGACATTATTAAGGTGTTCTGAAATAACTGGATCAAATTTGGCCAACATCTCCACTGCCTTTAAAAAATTATCATTATCTTTATGATACAACTTCGTACTAGTTCCTCTGAATGCCAAATTTTGACTGGCTAAAAATTGTACTACATCAATTATTCTTTCAATGATGGCGCACCATCGCTTTTTCTCTCGATTGTAAACATTTTGTTGTTCCCCGTCAATAGTACAATTTTTTTCCAGCCTCGTCTTTATTTCGCACCACGTAAATATGCCCCTTGGTTATTTTTTAGATAGAAATTTAAAATTTGGTACCCTTTTCTATGCCGTATTGCCGGCTCTGCCACGAATTTTGCCATCAAATGAAGAATGTGTGTAAAGAGTAGACATTAATGGACAATGGACCAACACACTGTTGTACTAACATTCTATTTTATTTAAACAATGCCAGGCCTCGAAATAGATTTTTTAAATTAGGTGCACAGATTACTTTAATTTAATAAAAATACTAAGTTTTAATTAAAAATTTACTTTAACTTTAATTTAAAATTAATACTAAGTTTTTAAATTAGGTGCACAGATTAGGTGCACATTTAAAAAAACCTAATATAAGAGCATAAATGTAATGTAAACTACTTTATTATTTGGGTATGTTTAGATAGGTCCAGTAGTAGATAGTAAATAAAAATACTTAAACAATTTTTTATATCTTTGAAATTATTACTAACAAATATTCAGTCATCATCAAATATTGGTGGGCAATTAGAAACGTCTACGTTTTTGGCAGATCGTTTCCAATAACGTTTAGTGTCCATCGTTCTTTTTGTATTTTTCCTCCATTGCAACACATCATTTTCTGGATTAAAATTATCTAAGGTCTCTTCACTTAGATTAATACGCATCAGATCATCCACTGTCTTACGATGAAGGGAGCATCTCCAGTCATTTTTCACACGTCCCATTTACGAGAACCCCCGCTCACACTCAGCTTACAGCAGGGCTCGAAATACCCGGGTGCACAGGTGCACTGTGCACCTGAAAATAAAATTGTGCACCTAATTTTTTCCCTCTAGGTGCACGCAGTGCACCTATCGTTAAAAAAAAGGCGGGGTAAACGTATTTTATGTTATTTTGATGCCTGAACAAAATATTAGCATCGACCTCTCTCGTAATTAAAATTCCTAAATACACACTATACAAAAACTTTAATCCAGAAAATGCTATGTTGCAATGAAGGAAAAATACAAAAAGATGGATGGACACTAAATCTTATGGGTAAAGATCAGACAAAAACGTAGACGTTTCTGATTGCCCACCAATGTCTGAAGATAATTAAATATTTGTAAGCAATAATTTCGCAGATGAAAAAAATGTTTAAATATTTTTATTTGCTATCTACTAGTAACATATCCAAACAGGCACAACTAATAAAGTAGTTTACATTACATTAATGCACTTATTTTACGTCTTTTAAATGTGTACCTAAAATATAACCTGTGCACCTAATTTAAAAACTTAGGTGCACCTTGTGCACCTGTATTAAAAAATCTATTTCGAGGCCTGGCTTACAGATTTCATTTTTTTTTCATAATACTTGTAGCACGGTTTTTGTTTTTTGCTGTGCCAGTTAACGAAAGAGCTTCCAAATGGATAATAAAGGGCTAATAGCACTTCAGCAAGATATCAATGGCACGATCATGATGAGGTAACCAACGAACACTTCCTACCTGCACTGGTTTTAGAATTTTTGCTTCCAATGATTCACCAACTTTTTGCAGCTCTACCCTGTTCTTAGAAGAATACCTATATATTACAAATAAGTCCTTCAATGCAGATTTCATTTGCGTAAAATATTTTGAACTTCGCATAACATCTTTAATTGCAAGTTCCAGTCGATGAGCACAACAATGTATGCCAAGTAGATGACTGCATCTGTCACGAAGTAGCTTGTAGACACCACTCTCTGCAGCGAAATTACTTGCTGCACTATCAAATGTACAAGCAATTAGTCTTGTTTTAGTTTCTTCTAAACTTAGTTTCAAGCAATCTTTTATAGTACTTTCCAACAAATTATTGATGCCTTTTGCATCAACATGTTGCGTTTGCTCTATAGTTACAAACTTCGTGACAGGTCTCCCATTTTCAAGAAATCTACAATAAATTATTTTTTCATTGCATTCACTGCGATCTGTGCTGCCATCTGCCAAAATTGAAAAATGCTATTTTTCAAAGATTCCACTAAATCTGATTTCATATTCTTACTTATGTAGGATATGAATGTTCTGGCTTGTTTTTCATTATTATAGGTTTCACTTACTTCACACCTAACACATCTTAATAATTTGATTTCATTTCTAGTTGCTGCAAATGGCATATTTTGTTTGGCTATGTGAAAAGCAATTTTAAAGATAGTATGTAACTGCTTTATTTCCTTTTCTTCTAACCTCAATATAGATCTCTGGATTTTTAGGAGTTTGAAAATCCTGAAATTGACACACACAATTTTTGCTTCCATTGCTTTCAGATGTGTCGGTGTTCTTTCATGTACTTCAACCATAAGTTTCCTTAAGAAACAACAGAATCATTGTAAGAAAGCCAGTTCCATCCAGCTTTCCAAGTTTATTGCAAAGTGTAAGTTTTAGTGAAAATGATTTGTTCAGAGTTCTTTTTAACCACAGTTTCAACATTTTTTTTGCCATTATTTTCATTAATGACGTTAACTATTTCTTTAGCCTTTTCCCCAACAACTATTTCTTTAGTCCTTTCTTTCTCAACAAATAACATAAAACACGTCCCTCTCCCTTTTTTTTTAACGTTAGGTGCACTGCGTGCACCTAGAGGGAAAAAATTAGGTGCACAATTTTATTTTCATGTGCACAGTGCACCTGTGTTCCCGGGTATTTCTAGCCCTGAACTATGCTATGCTATCGGGAAATCAGGACTTATTTTGATTTTTCAAAAACTATTTAAAATTCAGCATATTTATTCGATTTATTTTATAAGTTGAAAAAAAATTTGCTTGATTGATAGAACTATATGCGGCCTGCTGCCGCCCCTTGTTTTCGCCGCCCGCGTGCGGTGCACGCGCTGCACACTTGCTAGGATCGGCTCTGCGTGTCTTCTCGGGAAACGCTGCCTGTAGTCTTTCGGCTTCCAGAGCATTCCCATTCGCAAGACCATACATAAAATGCATGTCCTCCTTTTCCTGATTACTGTACGTCGCCATGCCTTCTGAAATCCACTGTAGAAATGACGTGTAAGAATACTCGCTTTTTATGCCTTCCATTACAATGCTTTCTAGAGGTTCACCGCCTGCTCTCCGCCCATGCATTGTATGGTAAAAATTGCTTGTTTAGATGTTTTCGATCATCCTTTAAATTTTTGCCCATGAGTTTCGAAACACCCTGTATATATATTAATCCCTTGGGTACAGATTTATTTTAAAAAGTAGTTCGGATTATCGTTTGCACAGTAGTTACTCTTATATTTTCGTATTATCGTCTGTATACTAATTACTGTTATATTTTCGTGTAATTTCGTTTAATAAGAATGGCAATAGTATGAGAGAGATCGCACAGCTTCTGATCTCCGCATTCATTCCAAAAAGAATGTCTGATAACGCAGTCCCGTAAATATTTCTGTGTATGGAGTCAGATTAAATAAAGTGTATTTTTGTAGAGAACGATTGAATAATTTTATTCAAGGAATCTCATAACACCAATCACTCTTGCCATGAACAAGAATGTACATGTTTAATTTTGTCCTAGTTTGAATGACGAATTAGACTCCGTGGTTCCCAAACCTTTGTCCACAAAAAAATTCAAGGACTTTTCAAAACCAACAAAAAAAAATTTCAAGGAACTGAAATTTTTTATAACGACATAAAACAAGGCATATGCAAAAGTTGTCAATTAAAAATAACAATATAAACAAACAATCAACAATTTTTTTACTCCATATTTTAAACTAATGACAATAAAAATAAAAATAAAGTATATCAATTTTAGTTATAATTTAAATTTTCTTTTTCACAGAACCTGTGATTTTCTTTTTGCTCAGAGGGCTTCTCATCTCAATGCTAATTATCAGGCTACTTGCACACATGTCGATTTGATCGTGCGATAAAATATTGTACGATAAATTCTTTGGTGGCACGAAGAGTATGGGACCTTGCACACGGTTCGATCTGCACGCGACCCAATCTCTGTTTTGCTCTCGTCTACTGTCACTACAATAGCGGCTGTCGGGGTTTTTGTGCAAGAAACAAAACAAATCTAAAGTTTTGACTGGCATTACAACTGTTTTATTCTCTAGTCCAAGTTTCTATCTTTGCGATCGTTAAAGATAGTAAAAATTTCAACGGAATTGAAATCTGCAGAAAATTTTACACCAGATTAATACCTTAAGTAGTCCGAATTTTATGCAAAGCCCGAATTCTGTCACAGGCAACACCCGTATTGGCCTGCTAGTCTATTATAAAAGGAAGTCTTTGTCCCTCGCTACGTAGTGTCCTCACGAATCTATGGCACTTACAAAAGTGAAATTTGGCACACAGGTAGTCCGAATTTTTTGCAATTTTTGTGTCCAGCCCGAATTTTCAAATTTAATTTAGAACATTTTAAGATTAATTTATTGAATTTAATTATTATTGTTGACAAGTTTTTGAAAAAGGCAGTTGAGAAAATTGAATGGTAAAAGAGGAGTAAGAAAACATGTTTTTTTTATTAAAACATAGAAAAAAAATGAGTCTCATTTTTTTTTAAATTTTACAACTTAAATGTGTACCTTATTTTTAACACAACAAACAATGAAATGTGTTGGTTTGGGCAACGCAGTATCTTTTAACCCCAAATTACTCAGATAATAGGGAGATGGAAAAATTAGAAACATTTTTAAATGTTAATGTAATTTTCAATGCTAAATAAAATAAATTAATAGAACAAAATTAAAGGTATTTTTTTTTCTTGATTGCAAAGTAAATTATTTTACTGCTTATCTGAATTTTTAAAATTAGCAATGTTTGTATATGTCAAATGTTACTTTAGAAACAATTAAATTCAATGAAATATGTGTGTCCAATGCGCGAGAGGAAAACAAATTTTAAAAGCAAGCCTTTTTTACTTGATTACTTTCCTCTGAGAGTATACCTCTACACTTATTAAAATAACCATATCTGGCAGGAAATTTAAGTGATATCTATTTATAAAAAAGTATCCAACTCTCTCTCGAACACCTCACATACAGTTGACCATGGGAGAAACACGGTTTAATGAGACCGAGTCCTACTACTTTCAGCGATTGTCCTTGTGCATTGTCGATGCTCACAGCAAAACTTAAACGAACAGGGAACTGAAGTTTTTAAAATTGGAATGGGATACCAGAAGGAATGATTGGTATTCTAGGAATTAATACGTTTTCGTTGCGGCATGTCCAATCATAATAATGGCTTCAATATTTGGCATGAGTTTTTTTGAGTCTCGTGCCATTGGTGGATTCAGATTTGTGAGAAGCATAATCGGTGCCCCAATATGTAGCTCCAATATGTGCGAGAGTACTTCAGATAGCTCCAATGTGTTAAAAAACTCTGTTGTGTAGTTTACGGCCTTATCTATGTCATGCATATCGATAGATTTGTAAATTTGAACACTACAGGGCAATTCTCGCAAGAGTTGCTTTTTGATGACATTGACATCTTTATTTCTTGGGGAAAGAATAGCACTTTGGCACAGCCATGCATGATCGGTGCTTTGTTACAACAGCAATATATCGATCTTCCATGAGGGTCGTAACCTTTGGGCCGCGGGCCACGTCTTCGGACAACTGTTTGGCTTGTTTGCATAATCGTGAAATGACGGAATAGACGCCAAAGAACAACATGAGTGACTGATTGATTGATTGCCCTGCTTCAAGGCATTCCACAGAATGCCAGCGCTCCCTATCTGTCATCTGGAGGCCATAGAAACAAGTCTGTCTTGAAAACTAATCGTACGAAAGTTCTAAACACTTTTTGCAGCACTTACATGCAACTCCTTTAATCCTTCAGAATGCTGGCTTCTTATACGACTGCCTTTTTATCACATTTCTCAACACGAAACCCTGATTGGCTGTTACATAATACGTTTGCATACTTCCATATACCTCTGCGGTAAATTGCAGCCTCTCAAATTCAGATTGCATTCTTGAAATTAACATTTTCCTCTCCGTGCTTAACTTTTGGCAGTGTCTCGACTATTATAAATGTGTTGTCTGTTTGGTGTGAACTGACAAATCTATGGCACTAACAATAATGAAATTTGGCACACAGGTAGTCCAAACTTTTTGCAATTTTATAGTCGGGCCTGAAATTTAAAATTTATTTTAGAACATTTTAAACTTATTTTGATGAGATATTTAATTATTATTGTATTCCTTCTAACAGCATCCGTCTTAAATCAGTGTTGAATAAATACGTATTTACTGTGCGTGTGTAGCCGCCCGATTAAACTGGATATCCTTCATAAAAATTTATTGCTTTTTTTAAAAGCATATTAACTTTTAGTTTGGATTATCATAATCTATAATATAAGTATCTTTTTATTGTGCTTCCTCCATTTTTGGACCTGAATCACAGTTGTGCAATACTGTGTTATTGTTTCTTTTTTAGAGTATGATCATTTGAATTGTCATTTTTAAAGCATATTAACTTTTAGTTTGGATTAGTTGGAATATTTTTCTAAGTTAAGCAATATTTAATTTTGATCTTTTATGCAATTTTTGGTTTGTTCACTTAGGCAATCTTTTGTTTCTGTACAGTACTTCGGTTTTTGTACAGTTAATTTTTACCATTTTAGTTTAGAAGTAATGGAAAGTATAGCAATATTTAATCCCATTTTTAAATTCAATGTAGAACATTCTAAAATAAATTTATTATTATATTTTTGTATTATTTTGTTTCCTAAAAATGTCAACAGTCTTCAAATGGTCTTTACTGCACTCCCACCAATCTTTGATTTGGATCATTTTTATGCAAACTAAGAACATTTCTTCTACGTAGTTCTATGCTCACAGGATGATGATGCGCTTTTCGAATTTCAATGTTTTACTGAGAAGCAAAGACCTACATCAATTTATCGTCAACGTGTATTCCAAGATTGAATCGGAATGGGTGTTGAACATATGACTGAATCAGAGGACTCTGAGAGTGTAACAGAATGCACATTTGAGAGATGCGTTGGTGAACGATGGAAATGTTGCTATACGAAAACTGAAGTACACAGAAATCGCCAAACTTCCAAAAAGATATCCAAACCCAAAGTTAAAGTTTATGCTTTTGTAAATTTATACGTTGCATAAATTATAAAAATTAAATATTGCTATGCTTTTCAAAAGACACAAACACAAAAAATTGCATAAAAGATCAACAAAAGTATGGCATTTCGCTTATAACGGCCTTTTGCATGTGATCCAAATCCAAGATTGGTGGGAGTGCAGTAAAGACCATTTGAAGACTGTTGAAATTTTTAGGAAACAAAATAATAAAAAAATATAGTAATAAATTAATTTTAAAATGTTCTACATTAAATTTAAAAATGGGATTAAATCTCACTCTACTTTCCATACAACATCCAAACCAAAATGATAAAATTAACTATACGAAAACCTAAATACGATACAGAAACAAACGATTGCATAAATGAAGCATGCCAAAAATTGCATAAAGATCAAAATTAAATATCGCTTAACTTTGAAAAAGATATCCAAATAATCCAAACTAAAAGTAAAGAAAAAAAATTTTGCACCATAAAATTTTTAAAATTTAACTCAATTGTGCTAATTTTAATATAACACTAGATTTTAACTTTTCATTATAAATGGATTTTTGGGGTTTTATGGCGCAAGGTCCAAGGACGGACAAGCTGCGCCATTTCATTATAAATGGATTCATTCCAAAGATGAATCTTTTTAAATTGGATTTAAAACTTTTATTTTTTGGCATAGAAATTGGTATAAAAAATTTTATATGAATAAATAAATCATATAAAAATTGCAACCTTTCAAATTAAATATTAATCAATATAAACTATACACATACTGCAAGTATTGGTGAATATAATTTATACATAAAATCAATACAATATTGTCCTCAATTTTATTGCAAAAGTAGAAAACGTCAACAGAATAGTTTGTAGAGAAAATTTACATATTTGATTTTGAACTCCTGGATGGGAAATCACAACGTAAAGGCACTTAGGTTAATAAAAGTATTCAATCAGTTAATGTTCTCGAGCATAACAGCAATACCCTGTCCACCTCCAATACAAGCAGATCCAATGGCATACTTGGCTTTTCTAGCTCTGCAAAGAAAAATACATAAAAATCCTAGAACTAATGAAATATAAAATATTAAGTGAATCACTCTTCAGTTTTTAATACCTAAAATCTAAACTGAAATTATAATATTCAACAGTCATGATTTTCGTATATATCAATTTTGATGATAAAAATATTTTTAACAAGACTACTCTTTATAACTCTCTTTTTAAATAATTTTTGAAGCCCTTTTTGTGTCATAAAAGTTAATCAGGTAAGTAAAGTTTTTGTCATTAAAGTAAGCTTTCATATGATTAAAATGATGTAAACAAGATTGAGAATATCTTTGGAAATTAAAGGAATACTATATTGATGTTTAACAATTTAGATTTCATAATCTGCATGTATTTTTGTCTTATTTAGAATAGAAGCCAACTTAACGTACTACTAACATTTTATTACAATTGGACCACATCTGTATGATAAAAAAAAGACATTGAAACAATGTATTTAGAAGGCTTTTTTTATCATCATGGATAACTTTTTTAAATTAGTGGTTACATATCCTGCATAAACATGTAGCATAAATAAATGTTCATACAATTCATTTTTAGCAATTTAAAAGTTTTCATCACTTACTGCAACTCATATGTTAGATTTGCAACTATTCTGGAACCAGATGCACCAACAGGATGTCCTAAAGCAATAGCTCCACCATTGACATTGGTTTTACTGGGATCTAAATTGAGCTCCTTCTGAACAGCTATAAATTGAGCAGCAAAAGCTTCATTTATCTGCAAAGAAAAAATAAGACATTTAATTTACCAACAGCAAAATCGTCAGAAGTTGAGTATCAAGAAATCACTATTTTACACTAAATTTATACAAAACTCATTTTTGTTAATTCTTAATCTTACAGCAATGCTGCAACAATAAACAGCAATGTTGAATATTGTTGCATATTGATAGAATTATACAGCAATGCTGACTAAGACAAATTAATGTAGAATTTTTTTTCCTACTGGAATGTTTCAATGAATTTACAAAAAGGAAGGTTTACATTTCACTTGATTTCTATCAAGCACTCTTATTTTGTCAATTATAATAGCCACAAGAAATTTCGTAGTGAAGGAAATCAAAGTTAGAAATGTTCTACCCAAAACTGAGCATATTTTTGGTTGCAAAAAATGAATTTTTATTTTAAAATTAAATAATACTGCATCTCTTAAAAATTTCTATTTAATTTAACAGAAATGTTTACAATATTGAAAGTACAATGCCCAATGAAATAAAATATATGTTAAATCATTTAAAGTTTTTCAATTAAAGAAAAACAAATCTGCAGTTTTGTTTGCAAAATATTTCTCTCTATATTAAAAAAAAGGTTACCCCTGCTGCAGGATTGAAAACTGGGTTTTTTCGTTCAATTCTTAGATGGTTTCCTGAGAAAGTGCGAATCAGAAAATTACTATGGTTTGTTCTTCATTGTGTTCCCTGGACAATTTTGAAAAAAAATTTCCGATGCGGGTATTAGTTTAGGGTTTATTAAGTGTCAAAATTGAAAAAGCGAAATTTCTAACGCGAGTGAGCAAAAGACAAAGTCTACAGTCGTAATTTTTTTCAGAGTACCACTAAACGTGAATTTTTGCAATTCCGAGTTTCTTTAGAAATTTCAATTTGGTTTATGATAATATATTTTTGAAATTCGTGAAAAATCGCAACAATTTCGTTTTTTTTTTTAAATGTCATAAATACTATTAGTTTTTTAATTTTAAACCATCGCAGTATACCTTAGAATGTACTCTTTCATAAAGTACAATTATTTTTCAAATTGGTTAATAAATAAATTTGATGCAATCAAAAGTTGAACAGACAAATTTCGTATTTTTTAGATAGCACAGAGTTGCCAAAATTCTAAAGTCAAAATTCAGGAGATTTCCATAGGAGATCAGGAGAAATTTTTTTGACATTTCACCCACCCAAACACTAAAAAGAAAAACTTGTACATTTCCATACCACCAAACCAATAAAACAAAAAAATATGTTGTTTTTTAATTAATTTTAAATAGTTATGTAAGAATTAATATGATAAACATAATTAACAATTTCAACTAATAATCTATTAGAAACAAATATATTCATGTTTAAATGCAATGTAGTAAAACATGAATGTAACATACCCTTATACTTTCCACTTAAATATAAACTAATTTTTTCCAAGAGCATGTTGCAAAACTCTCTACTCTAGTAGCAGATTTTTCTTTTAAGACTCAAACTTTTGCTCATGGCAACAACACTGAAGACAAACTTTAGCAATTAAGACTTTTTCATGTGCCATCATTCATATTTGAACGGAACTTGTTTCTAGTTTTATTTACTATACTAAAAATTCTTTCACACTCAGCATTGCTGTGTGGAATAGTTAGAACAGCCAACATAACCTTTGATAGCTTTTTAAACTTCCAAGTTCCATCCAGGTTCTTTATTCTTCCAATTGAACACCACTGAGTGCCGATTCTTACATTTTTTTTCACATCTTCTAAGTTTTCTAATTGTAGAAAACAAAACTGTGATTGTAATAAATCTATTGATTTATCCAAATCTACTTCCAACACTAATTCAATGATGGATGGATATCTTTTTAAAAAAATTCACATCCAAAAAGGATGCCTCTTGAAATTTCAAAACATCTGCAACTTTAGCTAGCATAATAATTTCATCTTTAATGGGAAATTTGTATAGGATATAATCACATACTTTACAAAAATATTGCTATTCATGAGAATAGAATGATTTTTTTTATCCTTCTGCAATCTCTTGTAATATTTTAGTAGTTGCAGATCTTACCACCAAATCCTCACCACATTTTTGATTACTTGTTTTATTATACTCAACTTGAAAAACAGAATATGTTGATAAAATTACTGAAGCCGTCACAGATTTGGACAAAATATTCCTGAACAAATCAGAAATCATAGGCTGTAATACATAAATTAATGGCATCCTAGATTGTAATAATGTATTTGGTGCATCAAATAAAGGAAGAATGGAATGAATTTTTTAACAGCTGCAAGGTACAGCTTCAGTCTGCGTTTTTAGAGATGGAAACGGTCTTTGCGCTTTTTTGGCATACTTCTAGTAGCGAGTAATGACAGGTTAATGTAACCAATCTTTTTTTCGGTTATTGCGGATTTTAAAACAACCTCGGCAAGCGAAAAGTTTAAAATTTTCATTGTGAATATTCTGGAAAGTTCTTTTAAAATCCGTTAAACTGTCATTTGATTTCACTGGTTCATTTGAAATAATTCTTTCCTTGGCAACTTAAGTGCGCCAAAAAAACCATGGCCGTTGCCACAGTTATAAACGTAGACTGAAGCTGTACCCTTGTGGTAAATAAAATATAACTTAATTCAGTTTAAATCTACAACCCATTTTTGAATATAAATACCTTTTTTAAAAAATCTCTAATCAATTTCCGTCGGCTTATATTTCCCGTAAATATTCTTATTTTCTAATTAAATCAACTATAACTTAAATTATTTCTTGGATAATATGAGTTATTAATTTTAACATATCACAACAATCATAAATATTGCCCACAAAAAAAGCAATATTTTGAAAATTTCCGTTGCAAAAAATAGCTGCAGTCTATGTTAAAAGCAATGGTCACCGCCTTGGCGCACTAATAAAGTCGCCAAAGAAAGAAGTTATAACAGATTTTGAAAGTACTTTCTAGAATATTCAAAATGAAAATTTAAACTTTTCGCTTGCCAAGGTTGCCATAAAAGACGAAATAAACAAGCATCTTATTTTCTAGTTGAAAGAAAAATCACATTAAAGCTTATCAAACCAATCAACTTAAAATATTTCATTTATACCTTTTTCACTGCATCATGAAGTAACACGACCACTTGATAACAGCTCTGCTTTCTTAGGAAACCATAGCTTTACCAACGAAATTTACAGCAACGACGTACGCTGACTAGTTCCAAGGTTTGCCATTAAAGTAATAACCTTTTCACAAATGATTCTTTTCAAAGAAGTTGCAAGACTTATCAGCTTGGCAAAATTTAGGAGTGTTGGCGAGATACCTCATTGGGCGCATTTTACAATAGAAGACAAAAAAGGGCACAAGTCAGAATTTTTTCTCAAAAAATGACAATAGGTCATTTTCTCAAAAAATTAAGAAAAGTCGGAAGAATCTCAAGAAGAACCCTGAAAGATTCTTTTACATTACCAGTTGGTTGGTTTCGAAGGTTTTTCAAGGTGTCGGAAAAAAAGGAAAAAAAGCACCAAAAAAAATTTTTAAGCGGGAGAATTTCAAAGAAAAAACAGGAAAGTGAGAGATGGAGGGAAAATCGGGAGTCTCCCAACGAAATCGGGAGGGTGTGCAACTCTGGATAGTGGTACGATTGCGTTCATTCTACTTCACGGAAATAGAGGTTACATTTATTGACCGACGGGTTTGCCAGATGCCCTTGAAACTCGCTGTGTCGTCACGCTCGTTTATTCAACTCAATTCTCAGACGGTTTGCCGATTAAGTACAGATCAGAATATTATGAGATTAACAGAGTTTATTCAAAATTGAACAGGGAACAAGATGGAGATGAATTTTACTGATATGGTTATTGGTTAATGGTGCATTAAATGTTAAAGTAAAAAAAAGACGAAATCACTAGCAACAGGAGGGTTGGTTTGTGAAGCAAACCAAATGGGATTAACTCTGCAAAAGGAGTGTTGGTTTGCGAAGCAAACCAAATGGGATTGCACAGCAATCCCCAGGGATTGGTGTGCGTAGGTTAGCAGGTGGCGGAGCACCCTAGTATATAAATTAAGTTGTATTTTAGATCAAACTTTGGAGTTGTCATCTGTTTACACAAACATCACTCCCTTTTAATATTGTTTAAAACACTTCATAAAAAGAAGTTAACACAAATTACATTGTTGATCAAAATCAGCAATCATGGAAAGAAGAAAAGGGGCATTACATTACACACTTCAATAAATAACAGTAGTAATACCAGAGGAATTCCAATTTCAGCAAGGTAATCTAAATTTATAATCAAAGTTTCTTTATATTTAAATGACATTATGAACACGACAAAGGAATACAAACTTACATCAATTAAGTCAACATCTTTCAGATTTACTCCAGTATTATCGCAGAGTTTCCTGATTGCATTAGCTGGACCTATGCCCATTATTGTTGGATCAACACCTAAATATAGACTGAATCTTTAATGCAATTCACATACATTATTGCAATTAGTAATGAACATATTTTTATTTGAGCAGTAAATATCTACACAACCGATTATTCTACAAACAAATGTAATGAATGAGAATCTTATAAATGTGACATAAATATTTGATTTGATGCCAAAATCAAAATTAACACAAAGGTAAACTATCCTACATAACTTGATAGTAATAAACAAATTCATAGAAAGCTGTTGATGAATAAAGTATCTTTTTACAACTTAATTTTGCACTTAATTTTCACTTTAAATGAGTACTGTCAAAAAATCATTTGTGTAATGCTGTGAAACAAAAAATTTTGATCCTGGCGTTAAACTAGATTTTTATATGTAATGGTTTTATAGTACTTTGTCATTGTCACACAAAAAAGTATAAGGCACTACATGGATAATCCCATAACAATCCTTCAAAGTGTAACAATACAAAAAGATCAACCCCTCCTTATTTATGCAGTGTTTATAGTTCAGAATATTTAAAGGTTCCTTTTAATAGAGAAAAAGCTATTCTGTAAATTCATAAGCATAAAGTTTGCATTAGGGACTGGATTCATATAAATAAGTTGAGGACAAACTTTGTAATTTTCAATGTCAGAAACTAATTTCGACATCGAATTTCAAATCTATATCATTACCTTATCTTTCAAATCTATATCATTACCTTATCTTTCAAATCTATATTAACTGTGGATACCAAGTTTCAAATTATTTGATCCAGCCATTTCTGGATTAAGAGTATAAAAAGCATGGTGCTTCACATGTTAAATTAGTTCCCAGACATGTATTCATCTTCCCAAAAAAAAAAGATTTCCTGAATTATTTTATAAAAGAATCTAAACAAAATCTATGGACTGTTTCTAGGTCTTAAGTTATTTATAAGTATACAATATTAATAATGAAGCGAACTTAAAAAATTATGAACCTTCATATTCAGAATAATTTTGTACCAAAGTAAAATTTCCACTTTCCTCCACTAGTTTTGATTGATCCATAATAAATTATAAAATCGATATTCTCAGCTATTTTTGGCACAGAAATTACAAAATTCAATTAAAAGGAATAAAGTCAAATTTAACCATGAAATGATGCCACAAATCTATACACTTAAAAATGACTTACCAACATAACTGTAACCCACAATTCTAGCTAAAGGAACAAGCTTATTTGTTTTCACATATTCTTCACTGGCTAAAACAACTGCAGCAGCTCCATCACATATTCCCTAATTTATAAAAATAATACATAAATAATTCCTCACTTTCTGCAGAAAAATGCAATTAATGACCAATTATATTATGAATGATACTCACAGAGGCATTTCCGGCAGTAACAGTTCCTCCTTTTTTAAATACAGGTTTAAGTTTAGCAAGGCCTTCAATTGTGGTGTTGGGTCTTGGATGTTCATCAACTTCAAAAGAAACTTCTTTCCCTTTTTGTTTCACAGGAACAGGGGCAATTTCTGCTTGGAACTTACCCTTAGATTGAGCTATATAAAAATCAAATTACAATTGAAACACATATTTATATCTATAATGTGCCTATAAACTAATATTCATTTTCACTATCAACATTACTATCTTGAAAAACAAAGTACTTGTTCAACAAAAATTAGGTATAGTAAACATGCATATAAATTAAGCAGAAATTTAAATTGCTATTTCAAGCTGTCTTTCAATCATCAGCATGTTTGATGATGTGCAAGAGATTTGGAAGTCATTGCCGAAAAGTCTTCCATGAACAAAGTGAGGCAGTCAATGTCATTAATTTTATTGATTAACAAAACTGCTCAGCATACTTCCTTAAGATAAACCTTCTTGAGAAAATTCGTCTGACAGTGTATGTTTAATTCGAATTCATTAAAACAGGATTACAAAACTTTTGAATGAAGATTGGTAGGTTTCCCAAAGACTAATATTGAATAAGTCCCGAAAAATATCATATCTACATGTTTGATCATAAGTTTTCTCCATGTCAAAAAAGACAAAACCAAGATGGTGGTTTTTGATGAAAGCTTCTCAAATTGAAAAATTATTCACTTAAAGAAAATCTCATTTAAGGTATCGATCTGGTGTAAAATTTTCAGTAGATTTCAAATCATTTACAATTTTTACTCTATCTTTACCAATTGTGAAGATAGAAAAACTCAAATAGTCCTTGCTTGTGACAGTTAAAATTGTTAGCAAGAAAGTTGTGCTAATCAACAACTTGTATCAAAACACGCTTTCGGTGGAGATGTAGTATCCGATACATCAGTTGCCAAATAAAATTTTTGCTCGAAATCAAGATGGCGGCCAATCTAAGCAAATCCAAGATGGCTACTATATAGCAAAATCCCTGTGAACCTTTGCATACATTACACAAATGGAAATAATTTTTTTTAAAGGAAAAAAACATTTAATTTAAAGCAACAAATTTCACTTGCAAATATTTTAATTTTTCTGTGTGATATTGACTTTGAACATGTCCATTATTTTGCGTTTTCAAATTCTGATTGATGTAAAGAACTGAAAAAAAACACAGGTAAGCAAAACGTCCAGATTTAGGACTGTGTACTGTATATGGAATTGAAAAAAAGGATTTTTTTGTAGATAAATTGGTCCATCCTGATAATTAAGCAGATATTTTTCGATGACAGAAAAAGCAATGGAGTTTGTTCTCTTATCCATAAGTGAGATGGAAAATCATTTAGAATTATTCTAGTAATTTACTTAGCATGATGTGGGCATCTTGATGGGGATATTCCTGGTGAAAGATGAAGAAATGGAATTGAAAATAAGGATTTTTTTTGTAACCATGGTACCAGAAGGAATATTTTTGTAAACAAGTCACAGCGTATAATGTACAAGGTTTCAATGCGTATAAACCACTGTACTGGGATGAATTTTTTAAAAGATAAATCACAGCATATAATGCAAGACCCCTGCCTGCCAGCGAAACACAATCACTGTTGGCTTCCATGCATATAAACCACTGTATCAGGAATAATTTTTTGTAGCTAAGTCACAATGTATAACGCAAGACCAGTGAGACAATTACCTTTGGCTTTAATGCGTATAAACCACTGTGCATGGTTCATTGTCACCCTCATTTTGGTTCCTAAGTATTGTACATTTTGAGAATTTCCTAGACAAAGGCCATCCAGTGTTTTTGATATAAATTACTGAAATATATCTTTAGAGTTTCTAAATGTATCTCATCAAACATTTTTGCAAAAAAATAAAAATTGATACCATTAGTGACACAGTACTAAGTCCCAAAACTGGACTTTTTTTTACACCGTTTTTTTTCCCAGTTTTTTACACCATTTCAACAATTTTTAAATATCAAGGAGTTAACCCTCTGCATACGAAGCCTCGAAATATCAATTCTATACTTCGTTACGAGAAGCGCCCAAGCGCCCGGACAAGCAGACTACGGAGAGCGCCCGAGATTAGTTCTTTCCCCTAGGAGGCGTATCACCCTGTCACTCTACTTGATCATCTACTTTGTATGGGCCATAGGGGGTCAAAAACTACTCAAGAAGTTGTCCTTTATCTTTCAGAAGCATGACGTTCTGCGACACAGAACCAGTTCATACGGATTCACGTGCGAATTTTTATGTGCGCCATTGTATATGCAATTGTGTTCTTGACTTTTTTTCTCATGCTTTGTCCCATTTGAAACGTTCAGCTGCTGGCTGCTACCAACAGTCTGGACAATGTTTTCACTCTGATCAGACGTGCTTTACCTTTACTACCTGCTTTCAGGTTTTGCTTTGAATTCTGTTCTCGTTTAAAAAAGTCTTTTTCAAGACTCTTCCTATTTCCGAAAATATTATTAGCCTTAAATATTTTCAATTAATGGGCTTGACATAAATACGGATTTGATTCGTTAGTATTATGTCTCGCAAAACCAAATCGCTGACCCAAGCGGAAATTGAAGCAATTTTGTTTCAAGATACTGATGAATCAGATTTTTTTGAATCGGATGATGATGAGTCTAAAACTACTGAGAAAGTAAACTGTGTTTTAAATAGCAGTTTACATCAAGAAGATGATAAGAGGGAATGTGAAATTAATGTTGGTGAAAGCATTGATGAGTCAATGCTTAATTTTAATGTTGACTGGTTAGAGGACGTTCGAAGTGGATGCATAGAGGAAACGAAATTTGTCACGCAGGACCTGTGCATAATTTGCCAACGGGTTCATCAGCATTGGATTTTTTAAAGTTGCTAATTTCGGATGAATTACTTGAAGTTATTCAAGCACACACAAATAAATATGCAATTCTCTGTGCAAAGAAAAGAGGTGAGGACAAACATTGGCAACCTATCGAAAGGATTGATGAAATGTGGAGATTTTTCGGAATTGTTCTTGTTATGAGTGTAGCACATTTACCTAGGCTTTCTGATTATTGGTCGCAGAATTCAATATTAGGTAACATGATGATAAAAAAACTGATGACCAGAGATAGATTTTTTTTAATTTTGCATTATTTTCATACCTCAGATAGAGAGAAGGAAGTTGGAAGAGAGAATGCCGAGTTTTCTTACGTACAGAAGGTTGAACCTCTGTATTCTACATTGAAAAGCAAATCTTCTCAGCATCTCAATGCTCCTAGAGAAGTTTGCATTGACGAAGCCTTAATTAAATTTAAGGGTCGAGTGGGCATAGTTCAATATATGCCTTTAAAACAGGCCAAGCGAGGTCTGAAAATGTGGCTCCTTTGTTCATCAAAATCCGGCTATGTTTTAAATTTTGAACTGTATGCTGGAAAGATGGGTAACATTCCAAAGTCCTCGAAAGGACTTGGATACGATGTGGTCACTCATTTGGCAAATACTCTGAAGAATAAAGGCCACGATATATATTTTGACCGGTTTTTTTTGTAGTGTTCCTTTGATTACAGATTTACTAAAAATGGGACATTATGCTTGTGGGACGCTGAACGTAAACAGAAAGTATTTGCCCAGTAACATCAAGGCTTTAAAGTAAGCCTAGTAAACAAACAATCGTACAGTGTTGCCAAAACGCGGTAAAAAATCACGTCTTTTTTGCGTGCCTCGTAAGGTAATTTTTAGTTAACGTCATATTAGAGCAACACAACGGGCTATTGACGACGGTCCGGGATCAATCCCTTCAGGGAAAGAACCGAGGACAACACCTCGCAATTTTTAACCACGGTCAGATGACGAAGCAACACCTGAGCTGGCACCCCACTCTCCAAACTTCCACACCAACCCAACGTGAGGACTTTCGGCCACGACAGATTTAAGGTGCACCAGCCGCCTCTACACCATACGCTTACAAACATCCATGCTCGGACCTGGATTCGCTATACCGATTGATCGGCACGTGCCACGTAAGAGAATTATATATAGAGAGTGAATTATGTCAACCAAGGAAAAATTCAGTTCGTTAAAATTTGTCTCATCCAAACACTTTTTTGGCTGAACTTAAGAGCAAATTTACTGACTACAATATAAAAAGCATTTCATAAAAAAATAAAAAATAATTGTGACATTTCAAAACCAGTAATCCTTGGGATGATACTATTTCTCGTTTACGGAAATTAAATTTCACTAGTGGGTAAGCTGATCTTAATGTAAAATTTAAAATAACCACGTGCTTTTAGCGTAAGTAATTAAAAGTTATAGCCGAATCAAATTTGCAAATTAAGAAATTCGTCAACGTTTATCCTTCATTTTAAAACTAAAATTCACTATCTTCCATTTTCAATTTGGATGACACCAGTCTAAAAATTAGCACCATTGAATATCGGTATCCCGCAGCTAGATGTGATCAACAGTGACCGCAAAACACGCCCTCTTCCTTGAAGGCCTGGAGAAGAAGGGGAAAGAAACGCTTAATGGATTCAGGCGTCTTGTTGGGAATCCGACAACATTCTTTTTCCCTGTCCCCCGTAACGAAAGGAAATAGATTCTCGGGCACTTTCGGGCGCTTTCGTATGCAGAGGGTTAAACCTGGACCTAATTAATGAAACAACGCAAAATAATGGACAAGTAAGAGTAAATACTACAATGAAAAATTAGAAGATTTGCAAGTAAAATTTGTTCTATTGCATTAAAAAGGTTTTTTTCTGTTTAAAAATTATTCCTAATTATATATCTGATATTTTACTTTACTTTTTAAAACGCTACTTGCAAATGCAAAATTCGAGGGGTAAACCCTAATAAAGCAAAATAAAAGTACAACTTACTTGAAAGAATCAACAAATACTAGAAGCAACGTAAAAGTCGTTAATAACCAGCAAACAAAGCATTGCAGAATTTTTTCTGACTAGGGTTGCCTTACAATGGGTGAAAAGCGCAAAACTCGCAAAAACTGAAAGGTTACCACATTTGGCGATAAATCGCCCATAAGTTGTAACGTATTGGATACTACATACCATTCATGTTTTCTTCAATTGAGGAGCTGTGACATCAGCTCCACGAGTCAAGAAATAATGGAAGGAAAACTAATTAATTCATTTTTAAATTTTTTTTAGATTAAATTTAAAAATTAGGCTTCAAGGTGCATTTAGTCAGCATTAGGACTATATGTGTGCCAAATTTCAGGACTGTAAGTGGTATAGATTTGTCTGAAGACAGCAGACACACAAACACTTCCTTTTTTAACTGTAGAGAGACAGCTGGTAAGGGCTATTATTTTACATACAGCTGGCATGGCTACTGGTCTATAATCACTAGGATCTTGAGAATCTTTACTTGGTTTTGCAATAGGGAGTATAATAGCCTTATACTATGATGTAGAAAATCTTTTTTGTTGCCATAGTCTTAAAATAATCATTCATTGAGATGATTCAGCATGTCATTATGGATGAGATCAGGTCTTGCTGATGATGAGATTTACATAAAGCAGTTTTAAGTTCTTTTTTAAGTAAAATCAGTACAGTGTACTCCGATTTATGGATAATGTGATTAGTCGCTTATTGGGGACAGTTTCCTTGTGAACAGAATTATTTTCTATTCAATACCATAGAAATCACATTGGCAAAATGGACCACTTTACGTCAGTTAAACGGACCAGTTTAAATACAATTTCGCAAACAAAACGGTTGAAAAAAGATGTCCCGCCAACTGCCTGGGTGATCAAAGAATATAAAAAATTTAAATTGATAGTGAACAGCACAACATTTGCTTCAAAGTCACACATGGTGAAGAAAGATGCTGATTTTCAAGGAGCTAACACTTGGATTATCGCTTTGTTGCCCGAAATTTTGAAACATATGGCACCTTCTGAGGTGTACAATTGTGGCCTTTATTATAGGGCAACTCCAAATGGGTCACAAACTTTCAGAATTGAATTATTGAGTGGATTGAAAAAGTGAGGGATCGCATAACTGTTCTTGTCTGTGGTAAGATGACTGGCTGTGAACGACGTTTTCTTTTAGTCATAGAAAAAAATAAGATTACTCGTTTCTCAGGTGTGCGCCAGTTGCCAGAGGAATATCGAAGCAGTCGCAATACATGGACTGGGACAAGAAACTCGATGGACTAGAAAGAAAAATAGCTATCGGAATGGACAATTGTTCCGCACACCCTAATGTAGCAACGAATATTAGTCAGATTTTTTTGCCACCCAACAAAACCTCAACCATTCAGCCAATGGATCAGGGGGTTATCAAAAACTTAAAAACCCTCTATAGAAAGTTGGTTCTTGAAAAAAAATCGTCTGTTACTTTAACTCAGAGAATAGTGCTAAATTTAGTGCAATCAAGTTATCTCGCAAGATAAATCTCCTTTCGACAATAGAAATTATTGCAGTTAGCTGGAAATCTGTCAAAGTCGAAACATTTGTTAATTGTTTGGCCAAAGCGGGATTCATCTAATAATCTCTACTAATTAGTGTACTATATATATTTGTATATAGGCTGGCGAGCATTATTGCCTTTCATAAAATATAATTAGATAATCGGACCAGTTCTCTAATGGGACAACTTTCATGTCGAACCAAAGAGGTCTGATAAAGAGGAGTGCATGTTATTATATGTAATGTTAGAGTGTTCAGGATCGAAAGTTAATTCTCCAAGTTTAAGATGATAAAATTTTCCATTATCTTTTACAATTATTTCCTTGTTTTGCAGAGTTGTATTTTCAATTTCATCATTGGAAATGTTAAATGTGAGTTATTATAGTTTATATTTTCTAGTATTTTAAAATTTACTCTATAATTAGTACTATTTAATATATTAAATTTTTATTTATTTTCGAATCTTACTTGGTTATCTTTCTCTCAATTACTTTTTGTTAAATTGTTACAGAAAAGAAAAAACACACTGCCTTACCGTCTTTCCACTTCATCTGTGATTGCAAAGCAAAATTATCACAATCTTCTCTGGATATTTTGTACTTTTCTGCCAAATTTTCAGCAGTTATAGCCATAGGCATGTCTGCATAAGTATCATACACTGAGCTCCACAGCATATCCTCAAGCTTTAAAATTTTCAAAGTTTTTAATAGGTTATAAGAATTACTACTATGCTGAAAAAAATGCTTAAATAGTATACATTAGAATACTACAACATATTTCTCTATATATTAAAAAAATTTTATCAAGTATACTTCTATTATAGCCTGACTTCACCCGGACTATAAATGCAAGGATGAATAGGGTTTGCAACAAATTGAATATATTGTTTGTCTAAGATGCATTCCATTTTTTATTGCCATTATATTTTAAGTGACTTTTTATCCCGGTTCTGTCAGTGTTTCATGCATTTTACAATGTAGCTCTTAATTCAAAACATAAAATCAACTATCTCATTCCCACATTGCAAAAATCTTTAACCAATGCAGACAATTATCAGCTGATTTCAAATTCAGAGTACAAAAATTATGTTTAGTCACCAATTAAACCTATAAATACAAAATTTTATTTCTCACATTTATGCTATCAATTCATCCACAACATACATGTATTTAATTTCACAGTTGTAAAAATTTTAGTTTTGTGACTAAAGATATTAAGAATTGACTAAATAAAAAGAGTAACCTTCCACCTCTTAGTAACTTGAAGGAAATGTGTGAAGTTTAACTAAGAAGACCTACCACATTGAAATAATAATGCATCTTCAGATTTCCATTTATTTCACAGTAAAAAAATCCTGACTGTTGAAAGTGCTTCAATTGTTGCAGGTTTGTAAAAATCATCTTGTCTTATTTTTACTAAGATAAGTTTTACGAGGACAGACACTTACAGGATAAGTGTTTGTCCTCCATCTTAAGTTGTCCAAGAAAGGCTATGGAACATTGAAAATTAAACAAATTTAGTTGAAAAGAGGTATATAAAATACAAATTATGAGAAGCCTTCAACTTAAAACATGCAACTAACCCTTTGACCAAACAATATATTCTTTGCCCATACAATTATTTAAATTCTTGATGTGCCATTTTTCATCAACAAAAACATTCATGCAAATTTTTAACAGTAATAAAATTGTGAAAAAAAATAAAAATTATACATTCTCATCCAATTGGAATACTTAGAAATCAAAGTCCTAATATTTTGTCTGGGGTTTAGCATACCTTCATATCTGTTCCAAACTTTGTACCAAATCTGATATCTCTTACAGCATAAGGAGATTGGCTCATATTTTCTGCTCCTCCAGCTAAAACAACTTCTGCCTCTCTCAAACAAATTTCCTAAAAAAAGCAATAAGTCAAACATTCAATTTTAAATGTAACTATACAATATCAAATGTGTCATACCTTTTACTTTAAAAGTTAATATCTGCTTTGAACTTTGTAAGTGATGCATACATCAATGCTATATGTAACCTTTACACTAGTATTTTCATTATAACAAACTTAACAATTTTGCTGCAAAAAATTTCATACAGTAAACTTTTGTAATAACTGGATTATTAATTATTGTATAAAAGTTCCTAAAAAGTAATGACTAAAACATATTTATAATCTTCACCATGTCATTTTGATAGACAAAGTTAAATTAACACAGAAAAAGTTAGTAAATTAATGAAATGGTTTGCACCAAAAAACATTGTCAGAACATGCTCAATTTTTTTTTTTTTTTTTAAATTTCATGACGTTTATTTAAAAATTATGACATTTGCTGCATTGAAGGAGTTAGCCTAAATTAAAATTGAATGTATTCTTACACATAGTATATTTTATATCAAATCCTGATGTAAATTACTGGACCTTTAAGAAAGGAACAAATTTTATATCTTAAGACACTTTTGTAACATTGCTAGGAACTCTTAATATAAAGACCACTTCATTTTACAAAAGTGATGAATAGGAACTTTCAAGAAACTACAAAGTTTATCTCTACTATTTTAAAAGAAAGTGTTTAATAACAGAAAATAAACAGAAAACAAAGTCCTGACAAATCTATGGCACTTACAGTAATGACATTTGGCACACACATAGTTCAAATTTTTGGGTCGCAGCAAATGAAAATTCAATCTAGAACATTTTTAAATTAATTTAATGAAATGTAATTGTTTTTTTTAATGGCAACAGCATAAAAGATCAGATTCTAAATTTATTTTTTCCGTTTTCATTTTGCGCAGAGGAAAGATTCTCGAGCAGACGATAAAAAACAAATAAACTTTTAACAAGAGTTATTTTGATCTTTTTTCTATCTCCTAGACTGCTAACGATAGAGTAAAAATTTCAACGGATTTGAAATCTGCAGAAAGCTTCACATTAAATGGATACCTAAAAATATGATTTTCTTTAAACAAATAATATTTTTAAATTGAGTATCTTTTGTATTTTCATAAGAGATTGTGACGTGGCATAAACCTTCGAGTTCAAAAAATAAACAGATTACATTTCCTGCGTACTTATCATTTCAGCGAAGGAAAGCAAAAATATATAAAACATTTTGGCTGGCATTGTTTAGTTCCTTTTCGTAAAATTGGAATCGTTTAAGATAGATAGAAAATTTCAACGGATTTGAAATCTACGGAAAATTTGACACCAGATAGATACCTTATACATTTGATTTTCTTTTCATAAATAATTTTTGCAATTAAATATTTATATTTTCGCAAGAGATTGTGATGTCATGCCGAATTCCCATTTGATTTGCAAAGCAAACCGATACCACGGGTAACTCCCGTTATGGCTGTTATCCAATAGGCTACAAATTCCCAAATGGTTTGCGAAGCAAACCAATAGCCACACTAAAGCAACTGGCACAGGCAATGCTGGGCTAGCCACGAAGTTGCTAGTTCCATATAAATGTAATATTATCTACCTTTTCTATAAATATTATTTTTATGAAACAAAAACTGATCAACTTCCTTTAGAAAAATAATGAAAGAAATCAGTTGCATAACATTAAAGATAAGATTGATATTTCGAGTAAATAGCAAACGTACAACTAAGAATTTTGAAGTGCAACTTTGAAAACTTAACTAGTGTCCATTTTTACATGAGGGCTAAACAGGTTAATGTCTATGACTTCAAACAATCACTTCTAGATTTGGATTCGAACCTAGTCTATTGAATCAAGGACAAGGATACCACTTGACATATTACAGGATTATTATACTTTTTATCCTACACTCATTGCTGCTCTTTAAAGTATGTGATAACCAGCAGTTCCGATTAAATGAGAAATCGCTTCTAAGACAGTTGTACACACAATTTCACAAAGAGTATGGCAAACCTTGAGATGTTTGCTGTTCATATTAACATGTCCAAAAAGTGGACAGCAAGTATCCGATAGTCCAATGTAATATAAATAGGACTAAGGGTAATTATGCTCAGTCAAAGTTTGAAATCAGGCAGAACTAATAGCTTACATGAGGTCATGAAGGATTCTTTTATATTTACCTATTAGGTTCGTTATACCTTTACTTCACTATAGAAAAAACTGTCAAAATAAGATCTTTCAAAAAAAATTTCTTTAATAATTTTGAAAATGATAGGAACAATAGGTGGAGTTGACAAAGAAAAAGTCTTGTCCAGATCAACTGTCATTTTATTTCTATGAATTCCACATTGACAAGAATCCATTGCAACAATTTGTCTCCCCAAAGCCAGTAATTGATCAGATTTCCTGTAAGAAAGCTCAGTGAAGGAAGAATGAAACTGGTAACTAGTTAGAGCTTGAATCAGACTGAGAGTCAGTAAAAATAAAACATTTTTTCCCTTGGTTTCGATTTAATAGGTTAATGAGCCAGCATGGATTACTCCAAAATTATCAGACCAAGAATCAACAGGTTTACTCATTTGAAAACTGAGTAAACACTCATGTCAGGACTTTTCAAAGGATTCACAGCCAATCCATCAGTAAAGACATGTAGTCACTCTGGCCCTGGATATTTCCCATACACAGTAGCCAAGGTTATTGCTCAAATGCCAGCATTATTACATTATGAACCAGAGGACATCAACCTAATAACCAATGCCTTGCTGTCAATCTAATTACTTTCATTTCAAAACAATCAACTGGTTTATGCAGATAACACTCAACAGAGATTACTTCAAATGAAATTTCTCAAATCTTCAATACTAATTATAAGTCAAATAAATATTGGTCACTTTGGAACTTAAAAAATATAATAGATATCGAATGAAAGACATTTTTTTTCTAATAACCTACTAAGTACATAAACTAAGTTGTATGAAAAAAAGCATACTTGACAACCAGTGACAATAGATTGAAATCCAGAACCACATAGCCTATTAACAGTCAGACATGGTACAGGAATGGGAATGCCACTACGTAATGCTATATGCCGAGCTATATAAGGTCCATCCCTTGAACTAGCCTGAAAAGATACAAATTACTTCACATTATTAATTATAAACTGCAAAGCATTGAAACAAATCACTCATGTATAGGTGAACAATCATTTAAGAAATTAAATATCTATATTTTAACAGAAGAGTTAATAATTGATTATTTTAACAAGTTTTTAAGATACAGATGTATTTAACACTTAAAATTAGGTATGTGCTGAAAAAAGTTCAATAATTATTTTCATGCAATGACATCAATCATGAGATGGTGGTATAGTGATAAGATGAAAATAATGTGAATGAACAAAATGAAAGGATGGTTCACAAAAATATCTATGCTGTGTGCTTATTTCAGTAAAATGATTAAAAGTTGCAAGTTGTCAAATTCCAACTAAAATTGCAAAAGGAAGAAAGCGACAAATGCACTTCAGTGTTGAAAGAGGCCCATATACAATTATGCACCCATTTTAATACCAGACCAGTCATCAGTGTCATTAAGTGGTCTCTCCCTTTTGCATTTTGAGATTTTGACAATTTCTTGAGATTTTTTAAATTTTACTTGATAGGCCAGATCAAATTTTTTTTTTGTAACTTAATTTGAAAAAACTATACAGCTTAATTTACCTAGCTGGTGTCTTTTCAACATGAAGCACATTTTCCTGTCTAATAGCTTTCGTTCAACAAAAATGACAACAAAGAACTAGGCAGATTTGTAACCACTATTCATTTACTAGTGCTTTTTTATTTGTTAATTTGACCTTGAATAAGTTAACATACCTTTAAAAGGAAGAATTAGGTAAGTTTTCAATCCCATATTTACATGCAAGTTTCTGCATTACAAGCTATTATTATACCAATTACATAAAACATAAGTGATTTATCACTTATCTGACACTAAAACCGGTTCTGAAAAAATTAGAAATCTGTTGTGAGAATTATTTGAAAATGAAACTGATGGTGTTGAATTCAACTGTTCAGTGATTTAGATTAGCAGATTATGCAAAACTAAATCAGGAGAACCTTAAGAGTGACAGATGCTACTGACAATACCTAAAATAATATGGATTTACATCCCTTGGGATAGAAAATATATAATGGACAAATGATTGCTTTACAGCTAAAAATGTTTTACATGAAAGTACCAAAATTATTTTTAAAAATCACATTCAGATCACATATCTTATATGCAGGAAATGTGAAATTAAATGTTCAGAAAGTAAATGAAGCGTGGAAACAGCTGATGAAATTCCTTATTACTATATTGATTACAAATAAATTTAATGATAAAAATTTGCATAAATATTGTGTAGTCAAAAATTAACACATTTCTTTTTCAAAATTTCGTTGCTCTTTATGTATATTCCAGGACTCTGATATTCAATTAACTTAAATTTTTAACGATATAAATTATTACAAGTTTATGAAAATATTGAACAAATCTGAAAGTTAGCTGAAAAAATAGGAGGTATGTCAGTTAGGTTAATGCATTGAGGAGTTAGTGGGCAAAGTTACCCTGAATGACAGTAATAAAAGAGTTAATCAAGGTTGTAAGGCCGCAAAAGTTGCTTGCAACATTTGTGCTGTGTATGGAGAGGGATAGCTGAAAGAACTCCTCGTGATTGGTATGCCAAGTTAAAAATGGAAATTTTGACCTCAAAGACGTACTTTGTTCTGGTCGTCAAGCGACACCGCGCGTGAAACAAGATCTTCATCCACGTAAAACGATGTTGTGCATATAGTGGGACTGGGAAGGGATTAACCATTACGAATTGCTTGAATGGAACCAAATGGTCAATGCATAACTCTATGTTCAACAAATGGAGTGACAGGAACTTAGTTGCCAACCTGATATATTGCTATTCAACAAATGAACAGTAGAATATTGAGATGGAAGAAATTAGTTTTACTTCTTAAGAGTTTAAATCTGTAGAGAAAATGTACAATACCTGAATCACTGCACCAAATGTGACTGAATTCACTTTGTCTGGACTTAGTTTTGCACTTTCAAGTGCAGCTTTACTTGCAACAACGCCAAGTTGAGTAGCAGTTATATCTTTGAGTTGTCCACCAAATGTTCCAAATGGAGTTCTTTTGGCACCAACAACAAATACCCCTTTTAACAATACATAAAAAATAATATACTACAACTGTATGAATCATGAATGTCATCCAAATTAAAATATCATTTTGTGTAAAATTTTTCCAGAAAGTATAGTGTAATATAATTCATCATTTTTAACAAGGTATGAAAAATTACGTTTTAAATCAAAAATTATCAATTGCCTTCACAAGGTTGAACTAAGTTGATGTAAGATGTTAGACATATAATGACAATCTTATGAATTTTTTTTGGTTTAAAAACATTTGCATATACTTCAAAATATAGCAAAATAAAAAAAATGCTTATTTTATCCAATGGCGGGCACTGTTTGATTTGTAATCATTTACCACTACAAGGCCAGAAGTGATGTCTACTTGTGAAGAAGCACCCAATGGGCGACCATTATTACGCCTAACAAAGGACAGCACAATTTACATCCATGCCATGACCCCAGATTCGAACCAGGAACCTTCCGATCTAGAGGCCAACACCTTAACCACTAGACCGGTTGGTCGGCTAATTTTTATATCTTAGACTTTGCAACAAAACTTTTCAAAATAGAAAACTTTGCAAGTATACAAGCATAGGCAAACTCACATCCTACCCACAAGAAATGAAATTCTATAAATTAGGCAATGTAAAATGTGTAAAAAATAAAATACAATAAATTAAACTGTTTTATCAAACAATTTTAAATGGAAAGGGGCTCAGAAATTTGTATTTCTATTGGGCATTTGGATTGCCCAATACGAATACAAATATTTTATTGTCTATTTGGATCTATGTTTTTGAGTATTTTACACAATTGTTATGATAAAGGTTTCAGAAATACAAAAATAAAATTATACCTCGCAATAGAGCTGCCATAATCAATGTTCCAAATTTAACTGCTTAATGCTGCAAAGAAATTTTTAAAATATAATGTTCAATTCAATAAATCATTAAAAAATTACATTTTAATATTTGAAATCATTTTGAAGTACCAAGTACGAAAGTCTTAAATTCAAACACCTTTAAGATCTTTAATTCTTTTCTTTTATTACCTTGTTAAGTTAAACAGTATAAAATTTATTTTTTTATAAGTCTTATTAGTAAAAAGGAGCATATCATCAAAAATCAATTAGCTTTCAATGGTGTTGAAACAGCACATCAAAGTTCAATATACGCAGAATGTTGCGTTCAAATTAATTTGTGGCATAACATAAATGTAAGTTACAAAAATGCTAATTTACTAATAAACTTTGTCCTATAGTAAACTCCATCTGTAAGAAATATTCTATGCAATTTACTTGCCATGCTTCGCAATGCCATTTGACGATGGCTATTAAACTTGAACCCACACAAGTTAACTAACATTTTGCCAAATGAATAAATAGGGGTTATGTCAAAAAGTATCCAAAACTTCAATGGCAAAATGAAAAATTTGTAAAACCCTATTTTCCAACTTTACGGCAAATTGTTATTTACATAAAAACTTTGCATTATAACTATTTAATTAAAATTCTATTTTGAAATTGACATGTCATTAAACTGTTACGCTTTGAATTCATTTAATTGAAATACGAAAATTCAAAGACTAACATTTGGATAACCAATGTTCCTTTTCACAAACCAAAGAACCAAGAAAAAGTTCACTAAAAAGAATTAAAATGTGTTCCGAGATATTTGAGCAGATAATTGTACTATAAATTATTTAGAATTATCAATAGATTTAGAATTATGAGAGGTATTTTCTCTTAAACTAAATACAGGTAGCAGTAGTTACTGAGATATGTTTCACCATAGAGAGAGGTGTTCTGAAAGTGATGTCATTGACTTGCTTTTGAAATACAATTTCAACACTTTACCCATAAAAATTCCAAAGAATAAATTAAAAATTGAGGATTTGGACAGAAGTAAAACTTTTGCAGACTGGTTTATTTGTTTACATTGAAAATCCCTTTGATAGAAGACAGTGATTATACAAGTACAGCATGAGAAAGAAATAGGAGTAATGCAGTAAGTTAGGGAGAGATGCCACTATTTCATAGACGTGTTTGATGTAAAACATTTATTAAATGGTGAGAATACGACAAAGCTGCATTATTCCAAACCAACCATTTGAAGGAATAGATGTGGATAAAATGAAATGTGTCAAATTTCTTACGATTTTGATGGATTATATTCAGTGAATGGTCCAAGTTCAAAACTAAATAAGGCAAATGATAAAAAGCTTTATATAAATTTTCTAGATTATGAGGATATGGTAATAGCAAGCAATATCTTTTAACAAATTACAATTATAGGATTGAAAAAGGAAGTGATTGATTTATGTACACACAAGGTAACATTTTCCACAAAATAACATCATTAAGATGTGAAAAGGAAGTTTAGTATGTAAAGAAGCAGACATTCTTTGCAAACAAGTTTTCTTTTTAAACAAATCAAAGATCAATTTTTTTATCTATTTAGGGAAAGAATATTTTGACAAAACAGATCTTATTTATTTTTTAAAATGGTCTAGCATGAAAATTTGCACACAGGTAATCCTAAAGTGCCCCTCGAAGCACCAATTTTAAAACCTAAAGTTGGTTTTTCTTCAATAAATGGACATGGGTATGGAAATACGTTCGACAGGATTTGTGTATAAGTTAACAGTAGGAAATGTTGTGGTTATATTTTAGCTGTCGCAGTAGGAAACACGTTCAACAGAGTTTGTGTATTTGAGCTGACACAGGGAAATGTCTCAGTCGTATTTGAAACCTGAGCAACGCCTGGTTATTCAGGTAGTCATTAGAATAAACAATTATAGAAGTCAACAGCATCGCTACCATAAGCTTAGGTGCTTTTCTGAAATATATTTGATCCTATCGCAATGAATATTTTTGTTTTTTCAAAAACAAGATTACGATCAGAAACATTGACATTCAATTGGAATTGATTTCTGTGTATAGTTCTCATCTTTTAATCCCATCAATGGTTGTGAATATGTAGAGATTTGTATAAGAATTCGCTTTTTAATTAATCATGGCATATTTTTCTATAGAGTTGGGGTTGGTTTTCACTTAAAATCAGATTAGGATGATTTCTAAGATTAAACAAAGTTCGATTAAATATGTACCAAATGATAAAACAAAACGGTACTGTTTTCGAGTCATTGAGTTTACCCATTCATGAAAATTAAAGGATTTGTGTTAACAATCGCAAACTTTAATAGCAAACAACGAAATCAGAAATGATAGAGGAAAATTTTCACGAACAAAATATAAACAACATTTTAGCAAACTGAATGAATTCCAACCAGTTAAGCGGTTTAGATAGCTGAACAATTTGAAAGGTGTAAGGAAATAAAAATTCATCTTGCTAAAACAATATTTAAAAGTAAAAAGCCATTAGCTTAATCTTATCTGAAACAGAACTCTTATCTAAATATAATACAGAAATGTCTGGCTTCAAACTTTTGTGAAACCATCGTTTATTACATTTTTCACAGGTCAGATGAGAAAGAATTAGAATAAAAGAGGAATATGAAATATTATCCTCAAATATACTTAACAAAAACTCACAAAAATTCAGCGGCATTAATCTCTGTTGACAGTTTTCGTTTGGCCCTCCTCTCACGCTTGCGGCTCACGTGCGTGTAGAACAAGATGTGACTAGAAAAGAACCAAGTATGAGAACACGAGCTAATTGGTTTAAACAAATGAAGGACGTTGGATACAACACACTTGTGGTACATTGATCGGTTTCTCAAAATCACTGTCTAAAACTGATAGACTTTCGGTTTGTGAATATTTTACATTAAATATAATTTATCACCTTTACAGAAACGTTTCGTTTCAATCAAATTGATGTTGACCAATCAACTTAACAAATCGGAATGCATTCTTAGAAATTTTTATTGGTAAATTACTATGGTGTAATTGGAGAGGTATTCGAACCCAGATGGAAGAGCAACGGACTAGCAACCGGACGGTTGCGAATTCAAATTCAACCAAAGACCGTCGTGTACAAAAGGAACTGGTGCATTTTAAATCTGTCGTGGTATCAAATGTCGTCAGATTGGAGTGGTGTGGAAGTTTGGAAAGTGAGGTGACAGCTGTTACCTTGTCATTTGACCGTAGTTCAAAATTACATGGTGTTGTTCTCGGACCTTTCCCTAAAAGGATTGATCCCAGAACGTCGTCAATAGCCCGTTGTGTTGCTCTAGTATGACGTTAATTAAAAAAATTAGCAATTTTAAATTACCAAATATAAACTAATTGTATTCTAAAAACCAGTAAGTATAGGTAGTTGTACTACCCACGCACACTAGGGATGTCAATAACCATCCGGTTAAACCGATAAGTCGTTTTTTTTTTTTCGTTTCGGTTAACCGGTGTTTTCGGTGTTTCCTTGGCACGGTTATAACAGCGGTTATTTAAAAAACTAATAACCGGGGGGAAAAACGGCTCCAGAATTCAAAAAAATTATATTCGTGGCCTATGTTTATGGGATGCAAATGGTTCTTTTTTCAAGATCCACATAGTTTAAGTCCCTTTGAACCACTCCTTTGACATAGCTTGTTCTCATTCTCTGACATTGAATTGTTTATGAGACTAGGTGAGGAGGCGCCAACCGATAGGCAGTATCAGAAAGGAAGATGGCACGACAACGGAAACACACGCGGAAACGATTGAACTACTTCTTCGTACGCACTTCCTATCCAACACTGTCGGAGAATATTTTAACCAAAGAATTATGAGGGAAGTTGATGACACTACCTTCGGGAAGATGCGATTAAGGATCGTCCATTCACGCTCCCAGAGGTTACGGGTGTCGTGAAATCCATTAAAAAGAAGAAAGCGTTTGGCCCAAACGAGATCTATGGGGAAGTAATTAAATAAATCAATCACCAGTATCCTAGACTCCTGTTGCACTTGTTCGACAAATGTCTGGAACTGGGTTACGTACTCAAGGCCTGGAAAGACGCCCGTGTAGTACTCATTCCGAAACACAATCGTGACGTGACCGATGTCAAAGCCTATCGACCGATCTGTCTGCTGAACATATTGGCGAAAACTTATGACAAGTTAATAACCAATCGTGTGAAACACTAGTCTCCCACTATCTCCTCGACTGCAAACATTTTACTCCCCTCCGTCGTGGGCTCGAATTCTTGCGTAACACTCCTGGAGATTTTACAAAGCGTCCCGAGTGTTCCTCAACGCTTCTTCGCTTGAGAGACTATGTGACAAAAAGGCTGACGCCTCATTTTCCCTCTCGAAGGTAACCTCTCCTACCCTACAGGTACTATGAATCTCAATTATTCCTCCTGTTTCTCCTTCTGCCATGTGAACAGACACGAATCGAAAGCACCTGTGCTGGAAGTCTGTGGCGACTCTCTTTCGACGCAAACTCCATTCTTGCTACTGCCGGAGTCTGTTAACTCTTCAATTTTATTTCCTTGCATATGCCTAGCAACTGATGATAGTCTTGTACTAGAAGTGAAAATGTATAACTTTGTGCCTAGCAACTAATGGCAGTCTTGTACCATAAGTTGCGAAAATATATAACTCTATGTGGCGACTTCTGATTTGATGTAACCAAATTGTAATTTCAGTGCGGTACTTGTACCAATGCCGACTAGGCATCCACATCTTTACAGGGAGATGTACACGCTACTGTCTGTTGGGGAAGTAGCCGTGGGTCACCCGGACTGAAGTTTGGTGGTAGCCTTTAATGTCCGGGATGACTGTCCGAAGGGATGATAGAAAGAGGATGAGGCTAAGACCCAAGATCTGGGATAAAGGATCGGGGGAAGGGCTCTGCGCACTTGGGTCGGTGTGTATCCTCAACCAAGTAGCGGTAAAATGCTTACCAGTTTACGTAGACAATGCTTGGAGTCCCGCGGTTGATGATTAGATGGTTCCTAGGAGTGAAGACTGGCGGGCTCCTTCATTCGGACTACGGCTCCAACAGAAAATACTAAAGGGACTCCATAACTCCGCGGATCGTGGGTCTATCCACGTAGGAGGAATATGTCAGTCTTTTATGTGGCGGAACCACTCTGGCCAGCAGGCTACCAGTTCGGGCCGTAAAAATTGGCTCAGGGCAAATCCGCCGTTTCTACGGTCAAGTAGCGACAGGAACCTCCTTAGGTGCCACACGGAAACTAGCGGTGTCGGGACAACACCCCAGCTGCCCTAGGCTATATGGTGGACGGCAAGGGTCTGCAAAACTACAAAGATGATGGTGCCGGTATCGCCCACGGCACCGGATTAATAAGGAAATGGTGGCAGCCTGCTGTTCCGCTGAGCTACTGAGGATTTTCGACGGGCTTCTAGTAGATGCCTGGGTGTGCGCTCTGAAGCGTCCCGTCGACTCGAATCTATGAAGAAAACTTTTGCGGCTCAAACTCATAACTGAAGTTGATTGATATTAATGTGCCGGGGCCACTTAATTGTCGAAAACCTACGCCACGGGTCGAACACATTCCACTTCCCGTCTTGCCCATCCCGGGCAGACGAGGTCTTTTCAGACGGCGAGTCCAAGGGCCTTCTTTCTTAAGTTTCGACTTAGAGGCTCTCCCTAGCCATTGGCTAATCCGCTGTGGGTTTTCAATACCCGGTACGGATGGGTATGCTTACACTCGAAGAGCAGGTGTAAACAAAGGGGTGAACATCTAAAGTACATTTCTATCAAACAATGCTTAATTACGATGTAAAATTCAATAGGAGATGCCTAAAGTTCCTTTTTCCTAAGAAAGCAGAGACGTTATCTAACAGCCGTGATGTAGCTGTCGGTGACGTCCCTAAAACGTTGTTTATACAAACAGATGGTGTTGGTTTCCTAGAGAGCGTTGTTTGTGAGAGTAGCGAAAATTAGCGTAGCCGCAATTTGCATGACGATCGTTAGAGCGGTCTCAAACAGTTGGGGAACGTTTATTCTCTCGTAGCGGCAACATTTCATTTCCTGCGCCAAACAATTCGAGCGGAGGGAAGCAAAACAAACAAAAAATTTTGACTGACATTGCTTAGTTCGTCTTTGTAAAATTGGGATCGTTAAAAATAGATTTTAAATTTCAATGGATTTGAAATCTGAGGAAAAATTTAAACAAGATCGATACCTTAAATGTGATTTTCTTTAAATAAATAATTAATTATTAAAAAATAATTAAATAATCAAATGGTAAATAATTGCATAGTAAATCTGTTTTTAGTGTCGATCTGGCGTAGAATTTTACGCTGATCTGAAATCCGTTGAAGTTTTCACTCTATCTTTAACGATCCCCAAGTTAGAAACTTGGGACTAGAGAACAAAAAAGCCACTTTGTTTTATTTCTCGAATAAAGTAAACCACGGCAGCCGTCTGTGTTGCCCAATTCTTCACAGCATTCTGTCCGTCTAAGTAGACACCTCTGTGGTCTCTGTTTAGACGGCCGCCCAGTTATGCCCGCGGCTGCTAGATAACGGCTCCGATTTCTAGCATAACTCCGATTTCTAGCTACGTATAACTTTACAGGCGCCGAGTTTGAATAGGGGGCAAGTACTGTTTGGGAAAGTGCTTTCGGTTACTTTGTACTATATATTTGTATCTGATTAATAAAGAAGTGTATTGCAACTAGCCTCGTGTTTTTAATAAGTACGCTTAAGGCCCCGTTCACATGAAGTGCGTAAAATGCACGTTTGGCGATGCTATCAGGGTCCCGCTCTTCAAGGTCGCAGAGATTGTAAATTGAATTAGAGGAATAAATAAACATGATTAAATGGCGGGACCTTGCTAGCCTCGCCATACGCGCGTTGAAACGCCTCATACGAACGTGGCCTTAATGTAAATGGTCTGAATTTTGGTTCTCGCAGACATAAATGACAAGTATCCATCAACAAAATGAAAAACGAGCAATAAAGAAAAACCGAATAAGATCTAAAAATGTATTCGAGATAGCAATCACAATAATCCATTAGAATACATGCGACTAGGTGGCTAGTCTATGGAGTTGGTCATTCTTCTTATTCTCTTCCTCTGATAGCGTTCTATTTATGTAATTATTAGTTACGGACACTGAGCTTCACAGATTTCATCCCACAGTCTAAACGCTATGCCTTTGTCGAATGTTTGGAAATATTTTGTAACAAAGCTCAACGTAATTTTTGCCTGAAGCCAATTAAAAGTGGAGGAAGAACCTCGAATTTACAGCAATATCTCAAGTACAAACATCCAAATTTTCAATAGGAAAATTAAGGTTTTTTATTTTTTCCTCTTAACTTTTAAGTAAATGGGTTGGCCCCCACAAAACTTCAATCCTTTTTCCGTAAAAATTGTATAAATTTCTGAATCAGTTAAATCAGCTATCGATCAAGTACCTTCAAGTTGCTAATCGCTTGACAGTCCAATACCGTTTTGACCATTTTACCTCAAAGTACTAATAATATACAGTAACTAAATAGGCTAAAGTTAAAAAAAGTGTTCAATATATTAAAATTTGAAATAAATTTAGCATATAACTGAGCGAGTATTTATGAGCAGAGTAAATAAAAAGTATTGGGTCGAAGAGCTAAAACAATATTAAAAAGGTAACTAATGTTTTAATTATGTTATTAGCTTAAGTACCTTGATATTTGGAACAATTAAGTTTTGGTTTATTTTAGAATTAATGTGAATTTTTGTAACAGTCGTGAAGTGATAAATATAAACAGTTAACGATATTTAACATTTTTTATATTCGCTCAAAATAGAAACACCTAGAAGTTTTTAAAAAATCGGTTATTTTCGGTTATTTTAAAAACTGGTCTTTTTTACTCGGTTAAACCATGGTAAGTTATAACCGGACGAAAAAAAACGGTTAACCGAAAACCGGTTATTTTCTGAGAGTTGACATCCCTATTACACACTGAAGCAACACAGGACTATTAGCACTGGTCCCTGATCGAGGGGAGAGATTCGAGGTCAACATCACGTAATTTTGAACCTCGGTCAGATGACGAGGTCACACTTGAGTTGTCATCCCACTCTCTAAACTTCCACGCCACTCCAGTGTAAGGACATTCGAGGCCACGGTAGATTTAACGTGTATCAGCCCCCTTTGTACAGGATGTACTTTGACTTGATTTCAACTCGCAACCCTGCGGTTGCTAAGACCTTACTCTTCCATATGGGTAACGACCCCCGAAAGGAAAGACACGAGGACACCTCGTAAATTTAAACGGGACGACATATCCCTGTTGGCAAAAGTAACGGATTAACAACCTCAGGGTTGCAATTTCGAATGCAACCAAAGACATGTACATGGGGGCTGGGGAACATACAATGTGTCGAGGCATCAAATGTCCTCACGTGATGTGGCAGTTTTGAGGAAGGTAATTGGTAATTTGGTAATTTTTAGTTAACGTCGTACTAGAGCTACACAACGGGCTATTGACGACGGTCCGGGATCAATCCCTTAAGAGAAAGATTCGAGGACAACACCTCGTAATTTTGAACCACGGTCAGATGACGAAGCAACACCTGAGCAGGCGCACCACTCTCCAAACTTCTACACCAACCCAACGTGAGGACTTTCGGCCACGACAGATTTAAGGTGCACCAGCAGCCTCTACACCATACGCTACAAACATCCACGCCCGGATTCGAACCAGGAACCTTCCGATCCAGAGGATAGCACCTTAACCACTATACCGGTTGGTCGGCCCACTTCTGGAGGAATGGTGTTTTTAATTAACATCGTATCAGAGCAACGAGCTATTGACGAGAACCACATGTGGACGTTTGGTAATAGTAATGGTAATTTTTAGTTAGCGTAGTACTAGAGCAACATAACGGGCTATTGACGGGATCAATCCCTTAAGGGAAAGATCCGAGGACAACACCTCATAATTTTGAACCACGGTCAGATGACGAAGCACCACCTGAGCTGGCCCCCACTCTTCAAACTTCCACACTGTTGGGTATAAAGTTTTCAAAACCATCCGTTCAACCTTTTGTCGTTAGTTTATAAGCATGGATACTTGATAAACATGTACGCTTTTGCTCCGGGACGTTTCACTGGAAATTCTACCTAAATTCTTCCTCTATCAATGTGTGCTAAGTCCCTCTCTTTTCAGCGGTACATTTGTACTCAACCCCCGAGTTTTTTAAATTTGAATGTCCAACCAATCACGGCACGCCAGCGAAATGACGAGGCGTTTTTGAAAAGGCTGGGAAATAGTTCACCCTTCGTTTTCTCGTGCCGATTTAGGCGAAGAATAGTTTTCCCACGAGTTCACGGGAGAAGAACTTTAACCACTCAACATCCAGGCTCCGAAGCTATAAGAGAGGCGGGTCAATCGGACTCGTCCTATTCGCTCTCCGATGTTTCAGTGGCTGGGGTCACCGTGCGGTGATCCCAGTCGCGGTAGAGTTTTCTTTTTAAAAGGACGCCGTTTCTTTTCTCGGAGCGTGGTTTGGTTGAATTGAGGACGCTGTTTTTTGTCCGTTGGAGTTGCTGGAGAAGTTAATCACAGATTCCGGCCATGAATGGAGATGGATATCGGGATCGAACCCACAGTTGGGTAGCATTTTTCTCTGTAGCAATGATGCATGCTGACACGGCTAACTAACAGCAACATATCCTGACACCCTGTGCTCGGGTGGAGCATGACCCAACGTTTTTCCTGGTTCCAACCTGAATGAGTCGGACCAACTGCTAGACATCCTGACACCCGGTGCTTGGATGGAGCATGATCCCACGCCATTCCTGGTTTCAACCTGAGTGAGTCGGACCAACTGCAAGACATCCGGACACCCTGTGCTTGGGTGGGGCTTGATCCGACGCCATTCCTGGTATCAACCTGAGTGAGTCAGACCAACTGCAAAACATCCTGACGCCCTGTGCTTGGATGGAGCATGATCCGACGCCATCCCTGATTTCAACCTAGGACCTAGAAGAAGGAAACCAAAGAGACCCTCGTAATCCCGTCCAAAGTGGCCACTTCTCTCTCCTCTGAACCCGATCCGACTGCATCCATCGGAAAACAACGATGGGCAAATATGATTTTTGTTTTCATTATTTATTCTTTTAGCTAGGTCCTTGCTCCTGAATCGATTCTTTTGATATTTTGATTTTTTCCCTTAATTTTGACCCGTGAAGCGTCTCTTGAGCAAAAGCCCTTATTTTGGTTAATGCATTATGATATCGACTTGAATAACCAAATAGCATGCTTGTATAACCAAGGTCTTTTATAAGAATTGATAGTAATTGTTTTGTGTTGTGGTTGTGTGACCTAGGAAGAGTGAATAGTATTTTTATCAAGATGTGTATTATACCCATGTTTAAGTCAAAATAAATGTCATTTTTATCTTTAAAGATTTGTTTTCTTTTCCCCTCTTTTAGTGAAACCTAATTTCACTATCTTTACATAGTTCCATCATCAATTACAGTCGGTAAGAGCCTTTTACACAGGGTTTTGTTCACACCGTAATGTAGAAGTTGATTAATTATCCAAGCTCATTAAGAGTATCGGATTCAAAATGGAATAAACCCAATAACACCAACCCAACGTGAGGACTTTCTGTTTAAGTTTGGAAACTAGAGTCCCAGTTCAGGTGTGACCTCGTCATCAGACCTTGGTTCAAAATCACAAGGTATTGACTTCGTTATGTGTGGTATGTATTTTAATAAACGTTGCAGTGGAGCAGTACAACGGGCTATGGTGTTGTCCACAGAACTTTCTCTTCTGGTTTGATTCCGGATCGTGGCCAATAGCCTGTTGTGTTGATCCAGTTTAACGTTAATTAAATACCTAACCTTAGTAGGCGTAAATTTTACTTAATGTTACAATGGAGCAACACAACAGATTATTACTATGTCTTTGGTAGGTATGGAATTTTTAATTAACGTCACACTGGTGCAACACGAATGGCTATTGACTACGATACGGGACCAATCTCAAGGGTAGCGAGATAGCTAGGTATTTTAACTAACGTCGTACTGGAGCAAGACAATGTGCTATTGATAACGGTCCGGGATCAATCCCAAAGGGAATAAATCGAGGAAAACACCACTAATTTATAACCATAGTCAGATGACGAAAGCTTGGCTAATAGAAATGGTAGTGGTAGCCCATTTGGTAGGTAGGTATTTCAAGATACTTCGCACTGGAGCAACATAACGTGCTATTAGCAATAGCCCGGGAACAACCCGCGAAGGGAACGAACCGAGGACGATCCTACGTGATTTTGAACCATGGTCAGATGACGTGGTCACACTTGAGCTGGTACCCAGGGCCATATTTATAAATAGGCTAAGTAGGCTGCAGCCTAGAGCGGCAAATTTTTCAGGGGCGGCAATTCGGCAATTTATTCAAAAGTTGAAATGAAGTATTTCAGACGTTAACAATATTTTCCGTACGAATTTAAGAATACACGTAACTTAAAAATATGTTTTAGTCCTCCTACGGTAGCCTACTTTCTAAAACTATAACCTAATACAAATTCACAGCACGTAATCTTGTGTTATAACTTTCTTGTAGTGCAATCTAATTTGGTTTGACAACACTGGCACAAGCGCAGCGATTCGATCTGACAACACTGTAGCTGATCTGACAACACTGCAGCTGATCTGGCAACACTGTTGGTGGAAAGCCCAGTGGCTCCGCTGTCAGTAGTGTAGTGTCAGTCTAGTCTGTCTGAGTCTGACGCTGTCATTCATGTCTATCGGTATGCATAAAACGGGATCGTTGCTGATTGTGTTGAGCGAGGTGTGTTCGTGTTGTTTGTTACGATTTTGCCTTATATTTTAGACTATTCCAATACATAACGTACAGTTTTTAACAAGTAGCCTACTCCCTGCTAGCTACTTCTTCGTCATCTGACCGTGGTTCAAAATTACGAGGTGTTGTCCTCGGATCTTTCCCTTCTGGGACTGATCCCGGACCGTCGTCAATAGCCCGTTGTGTTGCTCTAGTACGACGTTAACAAAAAAAAAAAAAAAAAAAAAAAAAAATTACCCTGCTAGCTACTATGAGTGACGGTAGGAAGAGACTCAGTGGCGCTGAATAAAAAAAAAACGAACAAAACTGAAACTTCAAGAACAAGAACGTGTTCTGAAACAAACAAAAAAAACTAGATTTGTTTTTTTAAACTAATAGTTTGCCAGTGGAAGAAAAGAACGATAAAGAAGATAAAGGGGAACCTGAAAGTACTCGTGCTGTGTGTGATGGTTCTGTTGGGGACGACAATGCTTTTCTGGAACGAGTTGTTCCAAAACAGCCACGTCGTTATCAGAACTTACTGAAATACAAGTAAGTTCTCACAATGAGATTGTACCTGATAGATTTGATGTTAAAAATCAATCTTTAACAGAAAATAACGAGCCAACATTAGCAAACTCTTTAAATAAGGATCCAACTTTGTGAATCTTAAATGATGCTACTAGAAATCTAATAGCAAAAAATGGCTTAGACCAAAAAATGGGATTAGATTTCAATAACAGCTTAAGAGCGTACAAAGATCAAAAGAGATATTTGACTAAATCTCTTTGAACGGAGATTAAAAAATGGAGAAGTTCATGAAAGGAAATGCATGATTTTCTCTAAAAGTAATGGATCAGTATTTTGTGGCCCTTGTTTAGTGTTTAACACTAAAGAACGATCACAATTTGGCGACAAAGATGGTTTCAATGACTGGAAAATTGGAGAAAGTCGTGCATGCCACCATGAAAATTCCTCAATACATAAATCTGCTATTATTACTCTAAAAGCAAGAGGAATTTCTCTTAACCGTGTTGACAGTATGTTAACTTTATAACTAGACAAAGAAACACACTATTGGAGAAACGTTTTAACTAGAGTTGTAGCGACTGTCAAGGCCCTGACATCAAGAGGCCTCGCTTTAAGAGGCGACAACGAGATATTTAGCTCTAACAGGAATTGAAATTTTCTTATGGCCTTAGAGCTGATATCCAAGTTCGATCCATTCTTAGCAACACACATTGAAAAACACGGTAATTGTGGTAGTGGCAATACAAATTACAACTCTTCCAAGACATGCGATGAGGTAATTGAGTTAATGGCTCGAAATGTAAGACAATTAATTTGTGAAGAGTTGAAACAATCTAAATACTTTTCTCTCATCATAGACTCGACCCCAGACATGTCACATGTAGACCAGTTAGTCCTGCTGTTTGATATGCTTCAAGTGACGGTGAAAGATTTCTTACCTTCATTCCATCAGCTGGTCATAGTTCAGAAGGAATGTTTGAGTGTGTTATGAATGAGCTAGAAAATATGCAAATAAATATTGATGACTTCAGAGGCCAATCTTACGTTAACGCTTCCAATATGGCCGGCGTTTACAATGATCTGAAAGCAAAAATAAAGAAAACACTCCTTTAGCTTTACTTATCCCATGTGCGGCACACTCCCTAAATCTTGTTGGATCATCTGCTGAAGAATCTTGAGAAGAAGCGTGCACATTTTTCATGTTGCTCCAATAAATATATGTATTTTTTACGTGCTCTCTACAAAGCGATGCGAATGCCTAACAAGCGTTATAGAAGAATCGTATCAGAATAAGAAGAAAATTAAAAAAGTGTGTCCTACTCGATGGTCAGCAAGAGATGACGCGTGCCCAAGTTTACGATAGTCTTGGGACGAAGTGTACATTGCTCTGACAAGAATTTCAAATGACACAACAGAAAAAGCAACGACTAGAAGACTTCGAAGATTAGCACGTTTTGAGACTGCGTTTATGGTGGGTTTCTGGAGCACCGTACTTCACATAATCTATAAAGTTAGCAAAGCCATGCTAAGTGGAACTGTGGATGTTTCGTTGGTCAGATATTTGTATGGCTTTTTTTCTTCAAGAATATTTTACGGAACAGAGAAACAACTTTGATTACTTCGAGGAATTGGCCATGGATATAACCAAAACTACATCTTATGAAAAAGACAATAAAAGACAGCAAAAAAGAAAAGCCTGGCCTGACGAAGACCGAAGTGGAGAAATTAACTTTACTGGCAGGGATGACCTTAAAATAAACACGTTTTTACCAATTATAGACTCTTTTGTTTGTGAATTCAATAAAAGAAAAATGGCCTATGACGACTTTCAAGACCGATTCTACTTCTTAACTCAGTTGTGTGATAACAATTCAGATATGGAAGAGGAACTGAGGAAAAGGCCACCAACCTTTACTACGTCTACACAAATGATTTGGATTCGGATTTCACTGAAGATTGCATCCACCTTAAAAATCACTGTGCTGTGTGTAATGATCACCCATCTGATAAATCGTTGGAAAGAATTTCGAAATTTCTGAAGTGTTATTCCTTACAAGATGTTTAACCCAGTTTGGACATTGCTGTAAGGATAAGTTTGTGCATACCTGCTACAAATTACGCGGGAAAACGCAGTTTTTCCGACCTTAGAAGAGTTAAGAACTATCTGCGGACTAGTATTTCTGAAATACGGTTAAACTCACTTTCATTACTTTGTATTGAGGAAAATACAACTAAAACACTTTCATATGAGGACACTATTAATGAGTTTGCCATTAAAAAATCTCGTAAGAAAGCTATGTAAATTTGAACATGAATATTACGTGGGGTGAGTTGCTTTACGGCCATATTTACAAGTCTCGAGTTAACTCGAGGATCAGTTGATCCGCGAGTAAGAGTTAACTCGAGGATTATCAAAAACGATATTCTCAAATGGCGTATTAAGTCATCCGGGGATTAAAATGAGACGCTCGCTGTGATTGGCTGCTACCGTCTCCTCACGATCACGTGATATTGTTTATATTGGTTACGACGTCCTAATCCGCATTCATACTGATCAAGCACGTACTTCGCCGTAGAATTGATTCCAAATTGTGATTCAATAGAACGCATGCGACATTTTAATTTGGGTTAGGGAAAAGAAATGCAAAGGTTTTTAATTTCAAATTGGATTTTTACGGAAATCTAAATTTTGCAAGAAAGAATTGTACACAATGTCTTGACAAATGAATCAAGACAACGTCGATTATCTTTGTACTTGTCAGTATGGATGTGTGTTGGTGGTGTGAAAAGTAACTTGCATCGTCAATTTTCTTTAATTGTAATAAATCAACAGAATAATTTTTATTCTACGACGAATTTGCATCTGCCATGGTCATATTCTACCTTTCCCTCTTAGCCGACGGTGGTGCCGCCGTCTATCTTTTCGCGAAGCTGCTTGTTTACATTTACTCAGCTATCTTTATTTCCATTTTTCTTTTGAATTTCAATAAAATTATGTTTAAAAATTTTCCATTTAAGCAATATCATAATGAGGAGATGAGCTGCTATGGAGCAGGTGCTCCGTAATGATAGGCTCAGTCCAGTCGTCGCAAGAATACTGCAATTGAGCATAGAATGAAATGTGTCATCCATTTTGTTTTGCTCGAATACATCGCAAAAAGGTAGTACTGCGCATACGTTAAATGTAACTCGCGAGTTAACTCGCCGATTTCGGAGGATCAAAATGTAACACCGAAACGGCAGTTTAAACCACGGATCAGGACTTGTGAATATGGTTTTTTCGATAACTCGCGCATTATCGTTGATCCTCGAGTTAACTCGAACTTGTGAATAAGGCCGTTAGATAAGTTTGTATATTTTTCAACAAATAAACCAGTAATTAACAATTTCCTTTCCGTGTAGGACAACTTAATTCAAATTGAACACATTTCTTCAATTATGCAATAGATAGTCATTAGCATTAAAATATAAAAATATGTTTAAAATAGTGATCACTGATCTCCAAGAACAAATTAATTAATTAAGTTCGAAACCCATTTCATTTTTTAACGAATCTTAAAAGAAGTAAGTAAAAAAAAAAACCAAGTAGATAACTAATTTTATTATATAATTTATTATGTAAACCATTAAAATTGAGTTTTATCTAAACTAAATTAACTTTATGTTTAAAAAAGATGAAAACACCAATGAACTCTATCATTTTGTTGTATAAAACAAATGTATTAAGCAAATATAGTTCTATATAGTACATAGCAAATATAGTATCTATAGTTCCTATAGAGGGGGCGGCGAATGGACTATTTAGCCTATAGACGGCATACTCTTAAATCCGGCCCTGCTGGTACCCTACTCTCCAAACTTCCACATCATGCCAAAATGACGACATTGGAGGTCACGACAGATTTAACGTGCAACAGTGCCCTTTGTACGCGACGGTCTTTGGTTGGATTTGAATTCGCAGCCCTCTGGTTGCTAGTCCGTTACTCTTTCAACCGGGTTAATGCGGCCCAGAAGAATATTAATTTGGAAACCGGAGGGTTGCGAGTTCGAAACTAGATCCAAACTAGATTCAAACTTAAATATTTAATTATAAATAGGATTCTCTTTCGATTTCTTAAAGTATAATCAACTCGTTTTGCATAACCACATGTTTATTGCGGTTTTATAATATATAGATATAAAAAATCTCGTAAATTTCAACTTTTTACAATTAGAAGACAGATTGTTTGCACTCTATGAACTGCAAATATATATCTTTGACATAAAGCCATGGATATCAGTAAGTTATAAACGTTGGTACAGTAAAATAATGACACTAAGGACAGCAGACTTAATATGACCCAAAACCCTCGACTTAGAGAAAGCATTGTATTAAAGATGTTTGGGGACAAATTAATGGGCTTGTATTGAGTTTATTTTAAATTAAGTCTGCTATCCTTAGAGGTCAGACTTAATTTAAACCTTCATAGAGTTCAAACAATGTCTTTTAATTGTAAAAAAATCGAAACGATTACGAAATTTTTTAAAATCTAGATCAGTGGTTCCCAAACTAAGTATGTCTATGGGCCCCTTCGTATAGCAAAAACCTGACCAAGAACCCCCAAGTAAAATAACTACATAATTGCATAATAGAAAAATTACAAATGTAACTGTCATGTCTTGAATGGTATTTATTTATGAAATATAAATTTTGTATATTTTTTATTGTAGTATTTATTAAAATTAGTATATATATATATATAGTAGAAGTAGTATTTTAGAGAGTAAATACTATTACTACTATTATATGTACTAGAATACTAGCAAGTAGTATTTATTTTAATTATAACTTTTGTTTTAAAATACAAAAACGCACTTTTTTAATGAGATGGGTGAACCTGATGGGATGATATGAGATTATTTATGTTAGGCTCTTTGTTTGTGAGTAACATTCGTAAGTGTCAACAAGCACTAATTTCATGTTGGTTTCTTTTTTTTCGTGATGAAGCTCATAGCTGCACTAGATCCACGTTCTACCAAATAGAAAGACAGGAAAGCAATTAACAGTTTTTTTACATTAACCCATAATGCAGGATATAAAATTGGTATCTATTTTGTAACCAGATTTTGTAGTATCTTTGTTCAAACATTGGTTTCGGCTCCTCATTTGTGAATAATTCAATATATTGCTCCTATATTTCTATGGATTCATCTGAGTTTGTTGGGTTCACTTGCAAAAGGGTCCAGCACTCAATCGGGGATAACCATGTGAAAAATGTCTTCAAATCTTTGGCTGAGACCAAAATAAAGAACCGTTAAGTGTCGACATCTCGTTTTTGTAATTTTGAAAGATATGGAAACTGAGAGCATTCTTCTCTTCCCAAGTTCTATAGAAAAAGTTTTGTAACAACGCATATACACTCATTGACATAAAAATTTGCGCACCAAGAAATAATTGTGGGATCGTGACGAAACTTGGCATGAAGGTACATGTAGGCCAGGCATGCAAATAATTAGAAATGCAGCTTGATTGCGCATTGCGTAATGCCACTAGAGGGTGTTGAACTTCGTTCTCCTTGGAGTATAAAACAGGTAAGCAGAGCTTGTTTGAGTGCACTTAATCTTTTGCAAAGGAAGCACTGAGGTAGACATGCCGTTACTCCGCCGTAGAAGACAATGTGAGCAGCTGTCAGAGTTCGAGAGGGGAAGAATCATCGGGATGATGGAAGCTGGGTGGTCAGCTCGGCGAGTAGCTCTTCAAGTAGGCCGTTCTGATTTTACTGTGAGGATTTGTTGGGACCAGTGGACAGAAGAGACGTCATTTACACGGCGACCAGGCTCAGGACGCCCTCGACAGACCAGTCGTCGAGAAGACCGTCACATCATACGAAACGCACGCGTAGAGCCAACTGCCTCATTGGCCGCTATCCAGACACAAGCAGCACCTACACTACGGGCCCCTGTGTCTTCCTGAACCATCGCAAGGCGCTGGCTGAAGGACATCTGGTATCGCGGCGCCCATTACGTGTGCTGCCAATGACACCCACCCACCGACGACTCCGTTTGGAGAGTGGTGTCGCGCACGACGGGATTGGACTGCAACGGAATGGAACCCGGTCGTCTTCAGCGACGAATCTAGATTCAATTTGAGCAGTGATGACAATCGTTTTCGAGTGAGGAGGCCCCGTGGTGAAAGCCTCAATCCTGCCTTCGCTTTACAGCGACACACCGCTCCCACATCTGGTATGATGGTATGGGGTGTAATTGCTTACGATACACGGTCACCCCTAATATTGATCCATGGCACAATGGCAGCCCAGCGGTACGTCCATGACACCCTTCAGCCACATGTTATGCTACTCATGGCAGGGCTCCCAAGAGACATTTCAACAAGACAATGCTCGGCCACACACAGCAAGGATGTCACAAGACTGCTTCCGCCACATTACCACCCTTCCATGGCCTGCTCGATCCCCAAATTTGTCACCAATCGAGCATACCTGGGATCATTTGGACGGCAAGTTTGACACCCTACGAGTTTGGTCGAACTAGAGGCGCGTTTACAGCAACTGTGGAACGAGATGTCTCAGGACATCATACAGAACTTGTATGCCTCAATGCCCGCTCTTATCGCATCGTGCATTTGCGCTTGAGGGGGTCCAACAGAGTACTAAAACTTCCGTTCATTTGTACTTTTTTCTGCAATAAATTATCCTTTTTCTTTGATTTTCTAATCACTTACTTATATCAACTTACATGTGTAAAATTTCGTTTCATTTTGACTTTTTCTTGGTGCGCAAATTTTTATGGCAATGAGTGTATTATACTTTTAATTTTGATTGAATTTAATTGATCACCTTATATCTTCAAATTGGTTTCGTTAAATATGGAAAATAAGTGATTAATATAAGCTACATCAGTTTTTGAATTTATTAAATTGAGCCACAAATCATTGTCTTTAATTCCAGGAATTCCAACACTGAATCAAAGAGCGCATAAAATCGATCCAAACATGCACTTTTACATAACCAATGAACTTCGATGCTGAGTTGTAAATTATTATAATCTTCATCATTTTCCAAGCAAAGTTGAGTAAATAATTTCTCATTTAAGGCATTCCTTTTGATTTTTATTAACTCCTCTAATTACATAATCTAGTGAGTCATGAAAGCGTTCACTCCGATTTTTGGCAATTAAATGTTGCCGATGAATGACACAATGTTCAGGTAATACATTCAGTATAGCTTGTTTTAAGTATGCCAGAAAGCCTCGGTGTCGTCCTACCATTGCCGGAGCACTGTCATTAGTAACGGCGAGGATATTACCCACGGGTACAGTTTTTAAATCTAAAATCTTTTTAATTCATTAAGATATTGCATCACCTTTCGTATCAGTTTCCAAACATTTGATAAATAACAATATTCTTGGAAATTGTTTTTCTTTTACAAATTTCACAAAAGCTAAAAGTAAAGCTTCGTTCACTGGAAAAGTTGCCGCATCAAGCTGTATAGAGAATTTAGATGTTTTTAAGTACTCACATAAAGATTTTTTCTACGCACTGAGACATTTCGTCAATCCTCCTTTGCACTGTATTTTTACTCAGTGAAATTCTTATAATATCGAAAGCTGGTTTATGCAGCACGGTGCGTAGAACCTCAATTACAGCTGGTATAATACGTTCTTCACAAATGGTATTCGGCTTTTCGGACTTAGCAATCAATAAAGAAATGTTATTTTTATTTGACTGTTTTAAAAAGTTATATCTTTATATTTTTTTTGTCGCTATGGACTTTTGTCAAATGTTCCTTAAGCTTAGAAAGTTTCATTGATTCGTTTGACAAAGTTTTATTGCATATAAGGCACATAGGTAAAGTTCTATTTCTTGATAACGGAATAAAGCCACATTTTAACTATTCAATACCATATTACCATATATACCATCTCGACGTTGTCCATGCACCCCTAAATTAATTTAAATTTGCCACAGACCCCCTCAGTGGTCTCACGGATCCCTGGGGGTCCGTAGTGACCACTTTGGGAACCACTGATCTAGATAACACTCTCCAAGACAAAAAAAAAGTTGCTCCTGGAAGGAGTAGACCGGTATAAATGAAATTTGGAGGAGTGGTACATCTCCGTTGGAGATGTGGTACATCTCCGTATGAAATTTTCAGAATCGTTTGAGCATGCGCAACGCGCAGAGCAGCTGTCAAACACGCTGCCTACCGGGGCAGAAAAGGACATCCAGTAGCGCATTTTGACTCATGCTGTTGTGTTGGTTAGTGTCGTGGCCGACTGTTATGTATGTGTAGTTAAGGAGAGAAGTATTCTTGATCCTGTTGCACATATTTATTATAGTCAATATACAACACTTGTGAACATGATACTTCGTTAGACTCATGGAAATACTTCTCGTTATAGTCTCGTTCGTGTTCTCTTTTTTTAGAATTCTTACGGTGACAGTTAAAGCTTCAATGGAGGTCAAAAGGAAAAAGTTAATACACTACAAATCCCCTCCTTTATTAAAGGTCAAGTCTCAGGGGTGATCTGACTCTTAATGAGCGTCTAGGCACATGGCTTGGGATGTCGAACACTGTTGGTGTACTAGACATGCCTGTAATTGTACTGGTTTCAGTCAGTGTTGGTTTATTTTTTTTGACCCGACGGTTTGACAGGTTTTAATCTAAATTTTTAAATATATCATTATTGGAGGTCGTTTCGGTTTTTCCTCACGTAATGTACATTCATCAGAATTCAATTCATACAACGGAACTTGGTTTTGGTTTAGATTAACCTCATTTAAATTTACCTGTTTTTGTTTTACAGATGTGGCATTTGCTTTCTTTGCTGAAAAACATGCCTTTCGGATATGCCCCATCTTCGAACAAAAATTGCTTTTACTAGAAATAAATTGAAAGGTTTTTTTTTTTTATGGTTTGTACCTGTGCACCGAGTACAAAACTCACTTTTCTTCTGCTTTTCGCAAAATTTTGTTTTTTGTTTGTTTTCATGTAGGGTTTATTTTTTCCCTACATTACATTGATTCCAGAAGACCGACCCATAACGTCATTTGCCCCTCTAAATGCCTTTTCCAAAGCTAACGCAATTTCCCAAGTGTTCTCCAGATCAATATTGTCCAAATTGACTTCAAATAATTATCTAAAATTGCCTTATCTCTTAAGCCGCTTACGAACAGATCGCGTAACATAATGTACTAGCCACTGCTTGGCTAGCCCGGCGTTGCCCCTGCCCGTGGTGTTGGTTTGTGAACCAAACCAACACCACGGGCAACGTCGAGATGTAAGATATTAATCTGGTGTAAAATTTTCCTCAGTTTTCAAATCCGTTGAAGTTTTCTATCTATCTTTAACGATTCCGATTTTACGAAAACGAACTTTACAATCCCAGTCAAAATGTTTCTTATTTTTTTTGCTCTCATTCCCTCAAATGGAATAGGGCAGGAAATGTAATGTTTCTTTTTTTTTATTAACGCGAAGTACAGAAGATGAAATATGTTTATTTTTGGAAAGAGAAAGTTCACGGTGACGTCACAGTTTCTCTTGCGAAAGTATAAAATATATATTCAATTTAAAAATTATTTATTTAAAAAAAAAATCATATTTTTAGGTATTGATATAAAGTGAAATTTTCCGCAGATTTCAAAACCGTCGAAATTTTTACTCCATCTTTAACGGTCAAGGAGATAGAAAAAAGAACTAATTGACTCCAGTTAAAAGATTATTTGTTCTTATAGTCTGGCTGGAAAATCATTCCTCCGAGCAAAATCAAAACAATCCAGTCAAAATGTCTCTGTGGAATCGTTTGAGCGGAGACTAAGCATTCCCATTTAATTGCGAAGAGCAAAATTAAAAAATGTGGCATGGTTTCAGAAGCTGACGTCAATAGTGACGACTGTGACGTGACGTCAGAGGGGAAAATAGAAGGATTCCGTTGTTTCTTCCAAGACCGGAACTTGGCGAAACAAAATTCCAAGAGAGAAAAAACTATTAAATTAATTTTAAAAAGTTCTAGATTAAATTTTAAAAAATACTAGATTGAATTTAAAAAATTCGCAAAAATTAAAATTGCAAAAAATTTGGACTACCTGTTTGCCAAACCCCATTACTGTAAGTGTCATAGATTCGTCAGGACTTTGATCACCCGAAACAAACAAAAAAAGCAGACAGACAAACACTTCCTTTTATAATATTAGAGATTCAACATTTTATTATCAGTCAAAATTTATTGCAAGTGCTATGAGTTCCGCTATGTAATTATTTATACTGTGACGTACTCGCCTAACCCTGGGTAGCGGTCATATAACAAAATATGCAGGGAACAGCACTATTGATTCTGCCCGGAATAAGGTGAGATTTATTCAGGGTTTCTAGATTAATATAGATTATTTACAATCTTCTTACAATATGTCATAGGAGATGGCCTCCGATAAAAATAAAATGACAGTTCACGGTGAACATCGAGGAGATGGCCTCCTGCAGTGAAAACACGAGAGTTCAAGTTGAAGACGGGATATCTTTGAATCCTCGCAGCAGACAAGAATGAACTCTCTCTTCAGCAGACCGCGGGGTCTTTGCTAGTGATGCAAAAAACACGGGGATTTTGGAACAGGGGAATAAACACGGGAATTTTGGGGAATAAACCCGGAACTTTGGGGAACATTGGGAATAAACTAAACCAACCATTTTTTCACATTGTGTGGCTTCTTTTGGTTTGATGCTAAGTAAAACTATAAAGAGAAAACCCCATATATATAAAACTACAACCTGGAAAATTGTTTCAATAAAATTTACATTTTCTTTCTTGGGGGAAAATATCGGTTTATTTTTACTGTATAAACAACATCAGCATTTATATCCAAATCCAGATGCATGTTGATGTGATGGTTTTGTTCCGAGACCTAGCAGCAAAAAATAAGATGAATGTTTGCATCAAAAACAATACTTTTGTAAACATTTCATATTATTTTTATATAAAGCAGTTACGATTTACTCTCTACTTTACTGGTGATTCAATTTGGCACCGGCACTTGTAAGCCTTTTAGGAGGGATTAATAGCTGAAAAAAACAACGCAATATCAAGAGGATCTATTTGTGGATTCTGATAGTCCTGGATCTCCATATACATTGTTTCAACGTCCGTTATCACCTCTTGGGATCCCACAATAACTGAAGGTTCATCGGCATCTGCCAAAGAATATATAGGAAAAGACATTATTTGGGGTTTTTTTAACGCATTTTTCTAAATGCTTTGCCATCTTAGTAGCATTTGGTACCAGATACTTCTTGTGGCAATACCTGCATTTAGTAGTATTTTTATTGACATGACCAAACTCTGAAGTGTAATGTCTCCACACTGTTGAAGTTGGTCTTACCATTATCTGGAACACAAATCATCCCATTAGTATGAAATAGAACACTAAATAAAATTTTAAATGCTTGAGTTCCCAATTAAATTTTTTTTTATCCTACCCCCAGCTCAAGGCCTTTCGGCCATACGCTGTCTTGCCTTCCAATACAGTGAATAAAGTCCTTGGGAAGAAGTATCCCTGGTGTCAAAGGTACAAAACATAGCAGGTTAAAATTCACTAAGATGCTCTTAGCATTCATTGCATTATAAGTATTACTTATATAGATTGATCTGAACTCATGAAATTCAATGTTTCTAGTTCATGCATGAAACTGTTGAGTAAAAACACCAAAATCAAAATTTAAAAACCAAATTCTCAGAATTCCAATAAATATCAAATTAGATTTTTAAATTTCCAACTAAACTTATCCATAGTAAAAACCTGATTTTATGTTGGGAAAATAGCTTTATGAATCGCTAATTAAAGTTTTAAAATTAGAATATAATCACATTCAAAGAGCTAGTCAAAGAAACTTATTAATTCACTGGGATATTAATTTGCATAAAACGATGACAATATAAATAGGAAACAGCCAATCCAGAGAATTATTCAAAGGTTCAGAATATATAGTCAGAACTATGCAAAGGTTTGAATGCACACAAGGGTTCACTTAAAAAGTTTGTTCTTAGGCTCATTGACAAAAAAAGATTTAGCTCAAAAATATTGTTTTCGCATGCGCCTATTAGTACTAGTAATATCCACATAATCTCATTAATATTTACCTTTCAATTTTTGTAAATTGCAAGATGGCAAAATTTAGGCATAAATGATATTCTATTTCTTTAAGACGAAAATTTTCTAAAATTGAAATGGTCAGTGCAAACAGTTGTTAGAACCCGCCAAAAGAATACACGTTTGAAATTGCTGTTATAAACTATTTAAGGAGTTTCTAAAAATATTATTGTTTTAAAATTTTCCAGACAAAACATTAAAAATTTTCAAAATTCCCAAAATTTCAAAATTCTTGGAAGTTTTTAAAATTCCCTTCCCAAAAAACCGGTTTTATTCCCGGGAATAAACCGGGTTTTTTCCACCCTTTGCAACACTGGGTCTTTCAGGAACTGTTTCCTTAGAGGTGTGTTTCCACAATTCGATTCGATGCGCAGATTTAGCAGGCACTTGCGTCCTGGGAATAAGTTTTAGGACTCTAGGTCCGAGGCGACTCTTTCCGTTCCTCAAATGGAAGCGTCGTCTAATTCCAAGCGTGAACGTCGTCTGCTGAAAAACTCTTCTCGTTTCCGGCTCGAAAATTTGGGGGTCTTGACGTCATGTCGAGTTAGTACTCCCTGATTGGCTGTGACGGCAGACGAGCACTAATTCCGAAGAACCCTACTTGCCAGACAAGCGCCTCAGCGTACAGCGTAAGTGTCCGACAAGTTGACTCTGATTGGCTGGTATGATCATGTGCCTGAGACGTAAAGGTGTTTCATTTGGCTATTTATCTACGTTTTGGCGCAGATCTCTTTGACTGATAGGAACGGTTTTCGAAAGGTTTTAACATTTTGAACCGAAAATTGTATCCTTTTATTATATAAGTTAATAATTATATAAGTTAGTGTTTTATGTATGCTTTTTGTTACATCAGAATGGTCCTAAACCAGGGATGGATACGACACCATCATCCTAAAGCAAAGGGGACGGCAGAGGGGCGGAAAATATCAGCTGGTAGTGAGTTCAGGAGTAGTTTTTAGATTATTTATGTAAAATCAACGGAAGTTTGGAAAAATAAAAAAAGGGTATTAAAAATTAGGAAAAGTAATTTAGAATCAAAAGGAATTAAATTGGAATTGTTTTAAAATAATTTGGATGATCTAAAATCACGCGATGTTGTCCACAGATCTTTCCTTTTGGGATTGATCCTGGACTGTAGCGAGTAGCTCATTGTGGTGCTCCAGTATTACGTTATTTAACTACCTATCTGTCTCAGTCAGCAGAGTTTGGTAATTAAATATCAATTTACAGATGTCCCCTTAAGTCGAAGTTGTTGGAAATGCTGCTCTATGTCCGAGCCACATAGATTGACTGATACTTGTATGTAAGTTTCTATCTCGCTATCTGGCAACAGTGCGTTGTCGTTGACTTTTGAAAAATGACTTGAAGTAATGTATCGTGCCTTTTTGTGATCGTCATTTGTTAATCTATTCTAAATTCATTTTCATTCATATATTACTTATTTGCATATTTAATAAATCTCAGTAATTTGAATTAACGTATTTTATGGTACTTTTATTTGAATATCTAACACGTTATCAGCACGAGTTGGACTCTTACTGAAGAAATGAAAGTACCACTTTTTTTATGAAGCATCGTTAAGGAAGAGATCTATTGAAAAACGAACTGTTTTTTTGAAGTAGCAAATATTGATATTTGTTGATGAACATTTACTTAAAAGCGAAGTGCCATTCACTGATTTCGTCTTGAAGAAATAAGACGTTCAGAAGAAGTCGGAACGTTGAAATAGAAGAGACACAAGACTTTCCGAAGAGGTAAAAGGCATTTTTTTAGAAGAAAGCTTTTGTTTATGTAAATGGTCAATAGCCCGTCGTGTTGCTCTTGTACGATTTTAATTGAAATTACCTTACCTAATAAATTTGTTTAATTTTGATGTGCAAGAACGAAAAATGTATCTCTAATATTATAAGAGGAAGTGTTTGTTTGTGTAACCTGCATGCAAAGTGCTGACGAATCCATGCACTTACAGTAATGGAATTTGGCAGACAAGTAGTCCGAGTTTTTTGAAATTTTTGGGTCGCGTCGAATTTTAAAATTTAATCTAGAAATTTTAAAATGAATTGAATGAAATTTAATTATTATTGAATGCAACAGCAGAAGAGATCATATTCTTAATTTAGTTCTTTCATTTCCGTTTTCATTTTGCGCGGTGGAATGATTTTCCAGCAGACGATAAAAAACAAACAAACTTTTAACTGGAGTTATTTAGTTCTTTTTCTATCTCCTAGACCAGGGATGGCGAACCTATGATCCGCGGGTCAGACACTGACCCGCGCAGGCTTTTTAAATGGCTCACGCGTTTATTTTTATAAACTTATCATTATTTCTTCATATACATAAAAAAATTTAATTAATTTTCGAACCCCTCTTTTAAAAAATATGAAGAAAATACAAGTGTTAATAAAGAACTTTTTGCACAAATGGTTTTTGTAAAAAGTTTTAGATTTACTGTGTGTGTGTGTGTGTGTGTGTGTGTGTGTGTGTGTGTGTGTGTGTGTGTGTGTGTGTGTGATTACACATAATGTTCTTTCAAGATTTATATGAAGGTCGATTGAGTAAAATATGTAATTTTATAAAATACCGCTTGAGAATGAACAGATGTTGTAAATACTACTAATAAAGACATTTATTAAGGCCCTGTTCACATGAGGTGCGTAAAAAAGGGCGTTTAGCGTAGCTAGTGAGGTCCCACTCTTCAATATCGCAAACATAGTAACTTGAATTAGAGGAATAAAAATACATAATTTAATGGCGGGACCTTTTCAGAAGCGCGTTTCAAACACTTCATGTGAACGGGCCTTAATCAATTTAAAAGTATGGAAAATACATTTCGCGTTATTTTATATCCATACAAAACGAAATTCGAAACAATGGAGTTAAACGAAGTTAAGTGGCTAGGTATCCATGATTTAGAAATGGAATTAGTTGAATTTCAAAGCAGCAAAGTTTGGAAAAATTAATTTGATAACTTGATTTCCGAAATACAAGGGGAAATGTCTGAAATTAGAGCAAATTATAATGATTCCACACTAAAAATTGAAAATACACTCTATAACAAAAAAATCGACGCACCAAGAAGGAATTGTTCGATGGAGACAAAAATTGGTGGATAGGAAAATTATGTACAGAATAGAAAATGATTAAAATTTCAGAGTTACAGTAACGACCTCAATAAGGTGTTGACCCGCCTCTAGCCTGGATGCAAGCTGCCACACAGCGTGGCATAGACCTATAAAGCTCCCGGATGGTCTCCTGCGGTATTTCTTGACAAATTTGCTCCAATTGTCGGACTACGTCATTAACATTCCCTACCGTATGCAGTCGCCTTCCCATCATATCCCAGACATGCTCGATGGGAGAGAGATCTGGTGATCTGGCTGGCCAAGGACGTGTTTGACAAGCTTGAAGACAGTTCATAGCAACAACTGGCGTATGTGGTCTGGCATTGTCTTGCTGAAAAATAAGCCCAGGGTACTGCGAAAGGAACGGTAGCAAAACAGGTCTCAGAATGTCGTCAACGTACCGCTGTGCAGTAAGTGTACCTCTAATGACGACCAAAGGGGTCCGGCTATCAAGGGAAATGGTACCCCAGACCATAGCTCCTTGTTGAGGGCTCGTGTGGCGTGCAATAGTGAAAGCAGGATATGCACCCTGCCCTGGGCGTTTCCAGACACGTCTCCGATGATCGTCAGGACACAGTTGGAAGCGGGATTCGTCGCTAAAGACTATACGTCCCCAGTCAGCATCATTCCAGCCTGATCGAGCCAAGCACCACTGTAATCTGGCTCGACAATGTGCAGGCGTGAGTGGCAGGTGGCGTAACGGTCGGTACGAGCGTAGATTTCGCTCTCTCAGCCGTCTGTGAATGGTCATGGTGGACACTCGTGTGTGGGTCGCACGACTGATGGTTGATAGCGATGAATCGGGAGCTGTGACAGCTGATCTGACAATCACTCTGTCCTCGCGATCTGTTGTGGCCCTACGTCGACCGCTACCATCATGACGGTGAAATCTGCTATTGTCCACCCACTCTTGCCAGCATCTTCTAATCGCCGCATCGCTTCGACTCACATGACGAGCGATTCTCTGATTTGCCCAACCTGCCTCTTTCAATCCAATGATACGACCTCTTTCAAACTCTGAAAGTTGCTCGTAATGAGCTCGAATCCTGCGGCGAGGCATTTTTTCAGTCATTGAAAGGTATCCTAAATCGCAATACAGCAGAAATTTTTAACAACAGTTCAAGAACAACTCCTTACATACATCTGCTGGATGCGCAGTTTCGATGAGCTGGAGATCGCACTATTCATTCATTGGACACCAAATTTTAATCATTTCATATTTGGTCAAAACATTTTTGTATAGGAAATTTCAAAGCAATCGGATCAATCCTTCTTGGTGCGTCAATTTTTTTTTATAGAGTGTATTATATTAAACGTATGGATACTTTACCAAATAATTTTATATCAACGAAGAAACTTACTAATGCTCTTTTAACGATGTTTGGATCCACATATTCATGTGAAAAATTGTTTTCTTCGATAAATTTTGTAAAGTCTACCAATAGAAATAAACTCGGAAATGAATTGACTTCAAAATGTCTTAAACTAATAAATACTGAATATGAACGTGATATTAAGAAATTATCTGACAAAAAACAACAACAGATTTTTCATAAAATATGATTTTACTTTATTGTACATACACATACCTGTAACTATATTATCTATTAAAATATAATATTTCATATTATATAATAGATATAATATGTTGTTTTATTAGCCTTGTTCATTAAAAACTCAGTGCAGGGAATGGGGATGATTTTTCCCCTTTTATATCGATTTTTTGTTCTTCACTTGCAAAAATAAAAGTTGTAAAAGGAATCTTTAACGTTTTAAAGGATTAAAAAATTGAGAACCAAAAAAAGAATTAATTTGTACCATACTCCCTTCCCCCTTTCCAAGTGACCCACGAGCTAGTACTAAAAAAATAATAAACAAAATTGGATCAACTTCTTAAAAAGGTTCGCCATCCCTGTCCTAGACCGTTAAAGACAGAGTAAAAATTTTAGCGGATTTGAATTCTGCGGAAAATTTCACTTTAGGTCCATACCTAAAAAATTAATTTCTTTATATAATTAACTTTTAAATTGAATATATCTTTTATATTTTCGTACGAAATTGTGACGTCAAACCAACATTCGCGTTCCAAAAATAAACAGATTACATTCCCTGCTCTTACGATTTCAACAAAGAAAAGCAAAAAAATAAAAATAAATAAATAAATAATATAAAAATTTTGGGCTGGCATTGTTTAGTTCTTTTTTTGTAAAATCGAGATCGTCAAATATAGAATGATAATTTTAACGGATTAAAAATCTGCGGGAAATTTGACTCCAGATACATACCTTATACGTTTGATTTTCTTTTAATAAATAATTTTTCAATTAAATATTTATATCTTCGCAAGAGATGGTGAGGTCAAGCCAAATTCCCATTTGGTTTCCGAAGCAAACTAACATCACGGGTAACTCAGTTATGTCTGTTATCTAACTTGCGAAGCAAACCATTGTTCATAATATTCATAATTTGGTTTGGGAAGCAAACCAAATGAAAATTCGCAGGGAAATCATTCCAATAGGCTACGAATTTCCATTTGGTTTGCTTCGCAAACCAAATAGGAATTCCTAGCAATCACCGGGGGTTAGCGAGCGGTGGTCACACCTGACCCCACGAAAAGAACTGTCACGGGCAACGCCATGTTGGCCACGCAGTGGCTAGTATCTCTACTATTATAAAAGGAAGTGTTTGTTTGTCTGTTTCTTGCCTCAAAATCCTGACGATTCTATGGCACTCACAGCAATGAGATTTGGCACACAGGTAGTCCGAATTTTTTGCAATTTTTGGGTCGCGGCGAATTTGAAAATTCAATCTAGAACATTTTAAAATGAATTCAATGAAATTTAATCATTATTGAATGCTACAGCATAGAAGAGATCACAGATTCTAAATTTATTATTTTCGTTTCCGTTTTGATTTTGCGCGGATTTTCCAGTCAGACGATAAAAAAAAACAATCTTTTAACTGGAGTCAATTAGTTATTTTATTATCTCCTAGACCGTTAAAGATAGAGTAAAAACTTTAGCAGATTTGAATTCTGATGAAAATTTCACGTTAGATCTACACCTAAAATTATGATTTTCTTTATATAAATAACTTTTAAATTGAATATATTTTTTATATTTTCGTACTAAATTGTGACTTCACTGTAACTTTCCCTTTCCAAAAATAAACAGATTACATTTCCTACCCTCTTCGATTTCAGTGGAGAGCAAAAAATTCCCATTTGGTTTGCTTCGCAAACTAAATTGGATGCTTAAAAAATATTAATACGTAGCAATCACCGGGGTTAGCGAGCAGTGGTCACACCTGAACCCACGCAAAGAACTGTTACAGGCAACTACGTGCTGGCCACGCAGTGGCTAGCAGACACGCAAAAAATTCTTATTTCCATGATGACGAGAAATACATTTTCATTTGTAATGTGTTCACAAGATGTTACACTTCGTTGTCCAGTTCACACCGTCAGATTTGCCTCAGACAATCAAATATAATTTTGTTAAACTCGTCTCAAGACTGACTCGTTTTCTAACTGCTCTAGAAGATTTTTTACAAATCATATTGTAAGAATGGAATTTATTTCATTCTTTATATACATAGAACTACAGATTATTACAATTTTTTAATCTGTGAAGATCAAAAAATTATTTTTTAATTATGTAATTTAGCAGGAGAAAATGAATTGGAACCAATATGTTTTAAACAATAAGTTTGCAGTTTAATTTAAACATAGAACTAACCAGATTGATCCCGAGGACATGGAACTATTTTGCCCGAGCTGTCAAACCATAGATTGATTAACCAAACCTGTCACCAGGGTTAATCAATCATCCATGCTCAGTTCGGTTCGTCTAGTGTGGACGGGGCCTTATATTATAGATCAGTTTTAAAAATACTTTTCTTTACTTCGAGGAGACATATAACTACAATTTTAAATCGTTATGGTAAACTTAATTTTTTTAAATCTGAAAATTTAAATTAAAAATTTATATTTGACTCTTAGAAGTAAACAAATAAATTTAAATTTCAGAGTTTTAATTCAAATCTTGAAGATAAAGATAATTTTTTTTTCGTTTCAAAATAAATATCTTCCTAAGTAAGGAAATATAATTAAGAAGCAGGTACATGCATGTTATTTTCTATTATTAAAAGAAAATATTTATTATAAAAGAACTCTCAAAATTATATTTTGTAAATTTTCTGCAGTTACTCGACAGACAAAAAAGGTTAAGACTAAACACTTGTTTCCATGCAGTAGTTTTTAAATATTTAATTTTTAAAACCTTAAATAACAAAAATATTAGTAAATACTTTTTTTGCAAATACTTTTTTTGCAAATTTACTACTTAACTATGTCAATTTTTTTAAATCATACAATGTCAGTTAAAAATATTTTTAAATTGAATAAATTACGTTTGCGTATATAGGAAAGAAAAATAACTGCTTTCCTTGTGCAAAATAATAATTAAATATTTTTTTCACTAATCCGTCTTAGTTATAAAGAAATGATGGCAGAGAAATTATGCATCACATAAAACATATTAACACATTTTATATTAAAATTTTTTTTTCAATTCATTTTTTACAAAGATTTTAAACGAAATTTGTAACAAAAAGCTACCGTCTTACCCAACTCTTAATTACTGAAATAAACTATATAAACACAGACTAAATTGCATTTCCTGAGACACTTTATTTTTTATTTCATAAATTGCATAATATATATATATATATAGTACAGTACTTTCTTACAATAATTTTTTTTAACAACGTATTTGTTGCTGATCTTACAAGGCGTTTTATAACATCAGTTGCCACTGCTGAACGAGTTGTTTTTAAATTATGCTGCAATAATAACTGATACATTACATTTAAGTTTTCATACAAGGGAGAACTTCTAGATAAAATAGGTAGTATGAGTAACTTCCTTTGTATGTTACTAATATTAATAGTTATTAGAGTTCTTGAAACTATTGAATCGATAAATACCCAGCAGGATTGAGGAAATGCTAATTTAATTAGTATAATACAATCATTATTAAAATATCTTGAAAAAAATACGAATGAGGAATATGAAGTAAACATTGAATTTATATGTGAACAGTTGTCACATCTGAATTTAAATCCAGACCAGTACAGGTATTCAACTATGCTGATATTTTGCTCAGTGTTTTACCTTCTATCTCCAAAGGTTTATAAATATGTGCGACAGTTTTGTAGTATAACTTTACCTCATCAGTCAACTGTTCACAAAATAAAAGTTTGGGTTTAAATACAAATCAAGAGAGAATTGAGCAAATTTGAATTTTTGTTGTATGTTAAACAAAAAGCATATAGACTAAACGAAATTGAGGTTTATGTTTCTTTAATGATTGATGAAATCCACATAAAATAGTACGTGGATTACAAAGGAGGAGATATTGTAGGATTTGCATTTGTTAATGAAAATATCCCGACAGCTTCTTTTAAAACTATTAAAAAATTATATGAAGCTGAATCGGGGTCTTTGTTAAGGTATGGATACACATTATCAAGATAAGCCTTATGGCCTACTAATCTTGAAAGCAAAATGTAAATCTTGTTTTGCAGATTTTTAATGAACGCATTTCAAACAATGGAGACAGGTATTTCAAATATTATTCTTAATAGTGAAGGCACTGCAGCCTTATAAATATATTCTCCACTTGGTTTAAAATCATGAATGTGAAGACACCTACCAAAGAACTTCACTCTCGTGATGAAATGTGCCAGTTTTTAACAATTAGTTAATCAGACCCCAAAATTAAATTTTTAGAAAACTTTATAAATTGGTTATTAAAAAGGAATGCTATGTGAAAAAAAATATGACACTGGTAAATTAACACGAGAGACATTTTCTGCCCTTATGATTTCTACAAGATGCACTATAGAGCTTACACAGTACTGTATTTCAGAGCTTGGAATGTCTTACTTGTTAACAAGTAAGATTCAAACTAGTGAATTAGAGTATCGTTTCAGCCTTTATAGGAGAATGGAAGGAACAAATTATCATATTTTATTAGACATGTTTTTGAAGTTGAAAATAAATTGCGTACTTGTTCTGTCTAAAAATTTACATTAAATTCAAAACCTAAAGGTACTGACACAGTTGATAATTTTGCTGTTGAATCTGATTTTCTTTCCTCTAATGATGATACAATTCCTTTAGTAGAATGTAATGTTTTTCTGAATTTAATATATCTTTAAATGGCATAGATAAAATTGCCAAACAAATGCTTTCAATTACATATCTTGCTGCGTATTGTGTATATTCTCTGATTAAATGTGATAATTGTAAAGAAAGCTGGTCTTTAAATAAGGCTTTATCATTGACTTCAGATTACAAACTCATTCATAATTGTGACAGAGGACTGAAATTTCCTTCAATTGAAGTCGCGAATATTATAGCTCATAATTGTACTGTCATACAAAAGATGATTAATACTGATCTAGAGAAACTATTTTTATTATCTAATCAGAGGCAACTAATTTTACGTTTAACTATAAATATATTATTATTCAAAAAGATATACAGGATGTCCCGGAACTTCGTGTACAAACTTGCAGGGGAGGTAGAGAACATATCGTTTGGAACCATATTTACATAGGAAAGCATGGGCAAAAATCGATAGGTGGCTCTGTGCGCGAGCTCTCAATGTCGGCACGTGTGGCTTCCTCATTGTAGACGCCGACTGCGTGCGATCAACACGAATCGTTTCACAAACGCCGAGTTGACGGACATCCACTTAATTTACAGCCTAGCCGACGGAAATAGACGCGCTGTTGTTCGGTTGAATCGGGAAAGATATCCAACGAGGCGCCAACCAAATCATCAAATGTTCCCTCGGGTGCATCAGAACTTTGCGGAATGTGAATCCTTCACATCCACGATGCAGGATACTGGGCGGCCGAGAACAGCACGAACACCCATATTCGAAAATGGTCTGTTGCATGCTGTGGACCGAAATCCCGGTACCAGTGTACGGGCTCTTGCCGCTACCACCGGAACGTCTCGATCAACTGTCCATCGCATATTTTAGGGCGAAGCCATATATCCCTTCCATCTTCAGAGAGTTCACTTATTGCAGCCGAATGATCCCAACGACGCGTCGCGTTTGCACAGTGGTTTCTACACCAAAGTGCGGCCGACACGCAATTTTCCAGTTCTATTACGTTCAGTGAAGGAACCTTTTCACGAGAAGGGGTGTTCAGTACGCACATGTGGGCCTTAGACAACCCACATGGAACCCGACCACGAGCCGCACAACAACGCTACACGGTTAATGAGTGGGCGGGTATCGTGGAGACAGTTTAGTCGGGCCATACATTTTACCTCCTCGACTAGACGTTCGCAAGTATCTCGTCTTTCTAAAGTAGTACTTCCGGAAATAATTTGGTAAGTTTTTAATAAACGTCGTACTAGAGCAACACAACGGGCTACTGAACGACGGTCCGGGATTAATCCCTTAAGGGAGAGGTCCGAGGACAACACCTCGTAATTTTGAACCACGGTCAGCAACAATTGAGCTGGCACCTCACTATTCAAACTTCCACACCAACCCAACGTGAGGACTTTCGGCCACGACAGATTTAAGGTGCACCAGTCGCCTCTACACCATACGCGTACAAACATTCATGTCCGGACCCGGATTCGAACCAGGAACCTTCCGATCCAGAGGCTAACACCTTAACCACTATACCGTTTGGTCGGCGCTTAGGTGGAGGGAGAATCGAGAAAACACTCGCTTAAATGTCATGACGTCACGGGCTGGGCGATCGTAAGGCAGGTGGCTTTCTACTCAAGACGGCAATGACTAATATATATTTATTGTGGTAATTGGTAATTTTTAGTTAACGTCGTACTACAGCTACACATAAATTTATTTATTGTGAGTTTCATGTAGTGAATATCATGGCTTTCTCTTAACATAATTTTTTAAGTAAAATCATTTTCGTTAAAACCTTTCTTGCGAAAGAACGAAATAGGAATTCCATTCCATAATAACGCAAAATTTAATTTTATAGCCGTTCCTATTCGTGTTATACCGATTTACTCACTATCAACGTGAAGTAACTCAAAGGTATTTTGCTAATTTTTAATTAACGTCTTACTGGAGAAACACAACCAGTAACTCAATGGAAACGAGGGAACATGAAATAGCGTTAATGGATGAAAGTGGGGATCTTGAGCACTTTGAAATAATGCTAAGCCAGTTTTATGAACCAAGGCATTTGATTTGAGTGGAATGATTTGAAATTTTCTGCATCTTTCATCTAATACTAAATACCTTGGCGGTTTAATAGCAAATGTACATCCGGTTTAGAGGGGATTAGTATCTTGTAATTTGCGGGAGAACTCATGAAAATCTCTGTGGCAACGGGTCAGAACTTCGAAAAATATTTTCAGAAAATTTTCATGAATTAACGATGGCTAGGCGATATGATCATTCATTCAGGTAAATATTTTGCATATAATTTTATCTTAAAAAATTTCCACAAAGATTTGTCAAACCCTCGGAGTTTGAGTACATGCCGTTGGGTTCACGATCGTTTGCATTATATTGGGAGGTGAAGAGTTGTTTTCTTATCTTTAACCAACTCGGCAAAATGCTTGTTTATGAATGAAAAAGGCATGCTGTTTTGCCGGATACTTTTAAAATTGATTACACTATTGCAATGTGTATTTTCTAACTTCACTTAGGGTTCGATAGCGCTTCTATGTCGATCTCATGAAATGTTTGACAATATTTGTGCAAAATATCGTTTTCATTTTTTACTCCATGCTTCAAAGAAATTAGAGCAACAAATTTTTTCACTGCGAATTCAGATTTTTACAGCTGTGGAAGTATTAAATGTTACATGTTTGAATTGGGAATTTGGAAATTAAATTGCGTATGCTCAACGAATTTTTCGATTTTTTTTAGTGATTTAATCTGTAGTGGACTAAATCCCTATAATTTAGTCCAAACATTTTATTGCAATTTGAATGTCATATCTTTGATACCTCCTCATTTTACATTGAACTAATTCAGTATGTTTGGAAGATAATTTTCATCAAGTACTGCAATTCAAATTAATTTCTTTTTCAAAATGCTTATTTATTTCTGAAAGTTTACCTAATTAAATTAATTATAGTTGTTGGTAATACACATTTCTGCTCTTTGGTATTGATGACAGTCTGATTATACCTCTTGGGTGATTTTTGATTGTTATATTCTAATGAGAAAATAATAAGAGTTTTTTAATAGGAGTAGTAGGGCACATTCTAGTTCATGATTTGTTTTATCCGTTACTTGCTTAAGTACTTAAAATTTTAAAGTTTAGTTTAGCAATTTATTTTCTGGTAATTTTAAAAATTATATCTGTACAACTAAATTCTGACTAGTTAAAGCGAGGAAATTTCAATTTGCCATAGCTCTTGGCTAGGCCATTACTGAAACAATCAAAATGTTCATTTGGCTTCTTTATCAATGAAGCCAATTATATTGCCGGCTTACAAGTGAAAAACACTTTCTAAGTCAACATTTTTCAGGTGAGTTTTAAACTTTCCTAGACGAGACTGTAATGACCTTTAGACTGGTAAACTCTATTGAGTCATTTTTTTGCATAAAAGTTAAATTTCTGGAGAAATGCATTAAATGGACATAGCATACTGAGTAGAATTTTTCTCTCATCATTTTCTCAACTGTTTTTTGACATAATGTTTCCATATATATATATATATATATATAAATATAAATATATATATATATATATATATATATATATATATATATATATATATATATATATATCAAAACCCTAACTAGTCAATGCTAGGAGAAAGGTGACTAACAGGATGATCATCTGAAACTGTTGGTTAAATAAGCTGAGGCTTGATTCCTGACTAATGACTTGTTTTTTGGGGGCTGAATACCAAGAGGATATTGTGGAGTTCACTACTGATCTTACATGAAGTAAAAAAAAGGAAACGGTTAACAATTATGGTTTATTCCAATTGAACTAGTTTGAAATTAATACTAGTTTGATACTAAATCAAACCTTAGGAAAACAAGACATTCCCATAATCAGAACCTCTATCAAGATGTATATTTCACTATTTAATGTATTTTACCACACATTCCCTTGTTAATGTTGAAATAGCCATGAAAAATATAAAAAAAAAAAAAAAAAAAAAAGGAAAAGACTCAAATAGGAAAAATTTGTCTTGTAAGATGTGATTAAATTGTTCTAATATTATATTTCCAAGGAGTATTGACCACTACTCTAGACAGTTTTTCTGGTGTAGCAATATCAATTGATGTTTTCAACTAGACTTAACTTTATTAGCTATGTTAAAAACCATTATTTGAATGCAAAAAAACCTCAACCTGTTTTCCAGGTTCAGTATCCATAGCAATATAGTAATCAGTTGCTGTTCTCCTTAGAAGATGCAAATTAACTAGTCTGCAGATTCACAACCTGAATGCTCAGGTTACTTCAATTGCTTTACTGGTAGATAAATAGTGCTTCTAATTATAAGCTTAGCATCTATTAATATTCAGAATATTTCCCCCACATGTTCTCATATTTAACCTCAGTCTGGTCAGCTTTTACCCAAGAAAAGTTTAATTTGTGCTTTTTAAAGTGCTCAGAAAATTTTCATAACAGACAGTAAAAAGTAGAGATTATGTATTCAAATACAGGAGTACTAGTGTATTCGATACTTAAGAGCATTCATTGTATTTTATTCTTTCTTGCATTCAAATACTGTAGTATCCATCCAAAGTATTCGAAAGCAGTATTCAAATACAGAAGTGTCCGAATACCAAATTATTCTGATACTTTTGTACCAAAGTGTCCTAAGGCCAAAGTATTGCCATACTAAAGTACTCAAAATCTCAAGTATTCATCCTTAGTATTTTAATACCAAGTATTCATCGATTAATTATTTAAATACCGAAGTATTGGGATACTAAAGGACTTGAATTCTTAAGTATTCATCCTTAGCATTCAAATACCAAAGGTACATTCCATCTCAATTCAGGCAGTGGAGAGGGGGAGGCTTACCATCATAGTCTCAGATGTTTTTGAATTTAACATATGTTAAAATTCAGGAAAAAGTAAGAAACATATATTTTTTTGTTTTCAAAAAAATTACTGTCCCAAGATACAGGCCGCCAAAGTTGGGACCCTGGGTGCCATTTCTCACTTGCGATTTCGGCAAAATTTTAAAGTGCTCTATCTCTGTAACAATTCAAGATATTAAGTTGAGGTTTTCTTCATTTGTAAGATATTTTTCTAATTAAAAATAATTAAATTTCTGATTTTGGATTTAAATCTTTTCTTGCAGGCCATTCTTTCCTTATCCAGTGTTGGTGTTTAGCTAGGCTATTCCACTCGCATAAGAAACAGGGCATTTTGTTATAAACGCCTTGCTGGCCTAATAACTTTGATAAAATTTTAAAATCCCCACAAAATTGCCGTTTAAATTCTTGGAATTTTATTTTACTGAGGAGAAAATCAAGGTTTTCATGATTCTTTAAAAATTACTGAATGAGCTACAGGAATTGAAGGTAGAATATTACCATTATTAAGTAAGACACCTTTTAAACTTCTCTTACTAGAATCAATGAATAGTCTCCACTGAGATTGATCATGATCAGGGGTGGAAAATAAATGAGTCATAAGTCCAGGAATATCTTTACAGTATACAAGTGAGTTTCTTGTGAAAAATACTTGCTAAATTCTTTTTCTCGATTTCTGTACCAAGAAAATGTTGTTCCTGAAGCAAGTAAATTTTTATTCTTAAGTCGAGATCCTAAAACTTGAGCACTTTGTTTCGAAAGATTTAAATTGCGTACTAAATTGCTTAACTCACTTTGCATGAATTTTTGTGGTTCAATATCAGTTGCTTGGTTTGTGTACAAGATTTCGGTTTCATCACTGCTCAATTCTTGAGAATCAGATGATAAATCAAGAGATGTAGGAGGTAAAGGCACAGGTAAATCTGGACCGTGCGGTACAGGTCTAATAGCTGAAAAAATTTCAGGGAACACATTTGCTTTATTTTTGTTAAACAAAAATAGCAATCCTCATGATTAGCTAGCTCTTGCCATACAATTGGAATAGCAAAAGGAAGAGATTTTATTTTACCTTGAGTCCATTTCGGTAAATGTTCAACACATGTGTGACAAACTATATGTGGGGCCCATTTCTTTTGCTGGTCACCAAGTTTCATACCGAAGTAAGCATATTATGTATTTTTAACGAAATCGGTTATGTTCCGCTGCCTTTTTTTGACACCGTATCCACCACAGATGTAACAAAATGAGTTCGGGTTATTTAAACAACCTCTTGATGCCATATTGCTATAAGAAACTGACAAATCAAACGTTAAATGAACAAAATAAAAATACGTTCTCACGACAAATGCGCGAGAGAAAATTGCGCCTTCTCAGGCAATATCAACACATAAAGTGACACCATCTACAATTATGTTTCATATCCTTTAGTGCAGTATTGTATTTTACATTTATTAATGTCATTTTATTTAATAAATATTACACATTAATTTTATTAAGAGGCACCCCCTCCTTTTTTGTTTTGTGAAAAAAACTGTGGGTGATAGCAAAAAACGAATGTCATATTTGTGAACAGCGTGACTGATTTACTTATAAACAAGTGCTATTCTACAAACCCCAGATTTGTGTTGACCTGTGTTATTATTTCAGCAGCAAGCTTGGTAAAGCAATCCTATTTTTTATAATACTCAATATACATTCTACTTCCAAAACTACCAAATTATGAGTAGTTAGTTTGACAATAAGCTTTTCTGTAGAGTAATTTATTCAGGTAATGCTCAATGTTTAAGGCTAATGGTGTGGAATTCATGTAATTTGAAGATTTTTTAAACCACCCTGGTAAATAAAATTCCTCTTAGGACATCTAATCTTGGATCTTTCCCTCGGTTTTTATCCCCCCCCCCCGACTTGCCAATAGCCCATTGTGTTGCTCCAATGTGATGTTAATTAAAATACACACCTACTTCTATATTTTCAATGGTAAGGATGTTTATATTTGCTCTGAAGCTCTGAAAATTGGCAAAATCATTAACTTGTAACAAATGTAAGTTTGTCAAATAGAATCTATTGCAAAAGGATGACTTTACCACTAAGTCTGAATGGTAACATTTTCTAAGAAAAGGCTTAGTTCATTTTATGTTGGGATGACTAGTAGATATTTTAATTTAATTTTTTTTGGTGAATTTTGGTTTGGATAGAGGTATATTTTTCTATCACTCAGGCAACAAGTAAGTATTAAACGTCAAGTTTACAATTTTTCATTTAGTGAGCCAATGTAACATTTGAATGCATTTTCACTTCCCTTGTTAAGGATGTATAACCTCAATTAAAACATACCACTTTTTTACTTAAAATTTTGGGAAAATGTGAGATATAAGATGTTATAGTAACATCCAAATAGATACAGTATTGTAATTTAATCTCTATTTTAAGGACCAACCAACCGGTATAGTGGTTAAGGTGTTAGCCTCTAGATCGGAAGGTTCCTGGTTCGAATCCAGGTCCGGGCATGGATGTTTGTAAGCGTATGGTGTAGAGGCGGCTGGTGCACCTTAAATCTGTCGTGGCCGAAAGTCCTCACGTTAGGTTGGCGTGGAAGTTTGGAGAGTAGGGTGCCAGCTCAGGTGTTGCTTCGTCATCTGACCGTGGTTCAAAATTACGAGGTGTTGTCCTCGAATCTTTCCCTTAAGGGGCTGATTCCGGACCGTCGTCAATAGCCCGTTGTGTTGCTCTAGTACGACGTTAGCTAAAATTACCATTACCATTACTCTATTTTAAGGAAATGAATGTCTGAACTATTTGAGTTTATTTTAATTTAAGATTATATTTTCATTGAAATCGTTGAGCTGCATAAACGTATTTTAAGTATATTCATTGCATTTTATTAGTTTTAATGATTTCCTTTTCCAAATACTTTTAGGCAGGATGGATCAACACGACCTCTTCCATCTGAACCTCCATATACATTATATGTCGGAAATCTTCCTCATGGTGTTGTTCAAGGTGACATAGAAGACATATTTAATGGCCTAAATGTGAGTTACTTTTCTGTTCTTGCCTATACTTCAATGACTTCTTTCTTCTGACTTCTCCTTCTTGACTATCTTTTGCTATCGTAAAACATTTGGTGAATTCAGCTGCTATCCATCTGCATCATATACGGGTCATTCCACGCAAAATGAGCAAATCGGCTGTGGCTGAAACATCACCGATTTTAATGAAAATTAGCTCTTAAATAGATTAGATATAGCAAGGAGCAACTGGCAAATATTTTTTTAAATTGAATTTTTAAAGTTCAAGGTCACAAATGTAGATTTTTTTAGCCGTAATAGTAGCCTGTTTGAGACCCTATATTTCAATAATTTTCTGTGTTATGTGTCAAGATGTATACTATCTGTCTTAAATATTTCATCATTGTAATTTGTTTATTTTCGTCCTAAGAAAGTTTTTAACTAGATGGAAAATATCGTTTTATTTTATTGCATACACGCCAGTAAGATATCTATTTCCGCCTTTGAAAAAGATGCTATTACATTCAAGGACAGATAACTGAATAAATCAACACTATTAAATGAATAATGGTTATAAATATGCTTAATTTGCAAAACAGACAATTTTTTGCTGAACCGAAAGCTTTCGAAGACCGGCGAATGTTCTAGTGGCAATCCAAAAGTCATGGCAAATGCCCATGCAATGGAAGGGGTGGAACTTTAAAATGGTTTGCCGCAAGAATAAGTTTCAAAGACCTTACAACAATCAGATTTTAAATGCAAAACAACTATTATACTTCTGTACTTCAATCATTTCTCAAACATCAAGTTCTTTCATGTGCCTTCAACTGATGTTATTCAAATTGAGTCTAAGCTTCAACTAAGGTTTAATGAAGTGATGACAGCCATTACAGGAATGCGTAACTATCATTGCATTCCTATTCCCAATTGTACGTCACAAATTCGTGCTTCATATTTATCACAATCAAAAGCAAAAGAAGTAAAGAGTTTAAAAAGAATTCGGCAACCCAAAAAACCCTGTTTCAATTCTAGAAATTGCAAAAGTTAACATGGAAGTTTTAGCACATAATGAATTTGAAAAGGTAATTAGTTAAAAGTCATGTCTATGATACTGAGTTGAAATTTTTAAGCTTATTTTGACACTGATTTTTTCGGCTTTTATCATTCACTTTTTAAGAACAAATTATTTGGTATTTCTTTGTTGATATAGGGTTTCATATCTGTATTTAATTTCACTGTTGTCATTGAAGTTCTTGTAATATGCATAGACTGGGAAGCAAATGTTGTGATTTTGATTTTATTATTGTTGCTTTAGGACTCGGGGTTACAATCCAGAATTTTTTTTACAAGTAATAAACGTATTAAACTGTATTCCTGTGAAATCTGGGTTTTGTCAGAGCTGTTCTTCATTTGATTTCTTATGCCTATTTAGAGTAGAAAATTGTCATTTTGTTATTTTCGTTAGCTATTTTGAATATGAAAGAATTAAAATGCGACTTCCAAACTCCATCAGTAATTTTATTGTACCTAGCACTGTAACTGGCTTGAATTTAAAGAATGTCTTAAATTTTTTTTAGCCCATAGAAGTGTTTTTAATTCCGTCTAAAATGACAATTTTACATTTTTTGCAACTAAATTTTAGATTAAATATAATGTTAAAAATTGTTGTTGCCCATGTGAAAAAAAGAAAATTTTGTACAGATTCTAAAAATGTAAAACATGTTTGTCTACGTTAAGTAGTTTTTGAGAAACAGAACTTCAAACATGCAACTTTTAGTGATTTTACAATTGCTCTTCAAAGTTATAAGTCCTAAAATGCCTCAAACTTCGAAAATATTTAATTTTGAACCTAAATATTTTGATATCGCTATTTATGCATAAACTAAATCCCTGTACCAAATTTCATAAAAATCCATTACCATACGGCCACAGGTTTTTTCTCATTTGACGTGGAATGACCCACACAGGTATTCATATGAAAACATTTTTCTTACACTGTGAGTAATACTAGTTCACTCTTCATATCTTATCTGCCATCAGTTGCATAAAAATAAATTTTATCTCATTCACATAAAAGTTTCATTGTTTATTGAAGTATAGAACTTAAAACATTTAACATATATGCTGTTGATGGATATAATTAAATTTCTCATAAAGTCTTTTACTGTTTTCTTAAAATATTGTTAATGTTAATATATTCATGCTCTGACCTAATAAAAATTTTTTTCTGGTATCTTAGGTGTCCATTATTCGTTTAGTAAGAGATAAAGAAACTGATAAATTCAAAGGTTAGTTTGACATTTACATTATCAGACATTTATTTAGTTGTGCTATATAATGTAGTGAAAAGCCACACTTGGCTCTGTTAACTACTGTTTTTATTTGTTAACATTATATAAATGTTTGTTGTCGCGAAATTAGTCGCATATTTAATGTTCTTATTATATTACATATGTTTTACTTAAAATATGCAAGCTAAAAGAAATTTCTTTTAAAAAAATTGAATAAATTTTTACTTTCCTACAAAAGGGATATTCTTCCTTTTTTGTGTATACAATATAGACATTTTTATAACTTAGTTTTTCAGAAATGGAAGTTTTTTATCTATATTTGTTCATGATTGATTTTAATTGTTAAGTTCTATTGCTTGCACCTGAACTCTTTTAAAGCTACCATATTTTCTTTCATATTATTTGCACTTTTTGTATTCCTGATATTAGCTTGTATAAACTATTACAAAGTAAAATAAATGTATGGCATATTAATTTATGCAGTATAATTATTGTTACTATTTACTACTTAGTTCCCATTCAATTGCTCAAAGCCCTGTTTTTTGTATTCTCTTTCATCTCTAATTGAAATTACCTATTTACAACAGTGGATTTTCTTCATTAAGGTACCAAACCCATATATTACCTACCAATGCCCATGATTCATGGTATTGAGGTTGTTCATTAATTGAAAGTTCCAAGACTTCCTAAACCAATTTTCATTTTCTGCCACATGTTAATGCTGTCTGCAGATAACTTATATCACTTTTTGTGAATATCCCCAAGCTGCTGAGAATTGTTGTCTAATAAACACCATTGATTTTTAATGAATGAGTCATGCATGAATCCAGCATATTTCAGTCAATAGTTTTCAACACCTTGAGGAGGTATGCTATTTATTAGTGACCTGTATTTAGAACTTCAAAAAATTCAACTAACAAATTTATACATATTCTTGAAGATATTCTATTGTATCTAAAGCTTATCTTATTCCTTCCAAATTTTTTTAAAATTTATTTATGAAACACTGCTTACATTCAAATATACTCCTTATACAAACTACTTTTATTTGTAAATACTTGAAAATTTAGTTTTAAAAATGTTGGTCGCCAGTAGCAAAGAATGACCACCGAGCAACAATCTAAACTGATCAAAACAAATATATTCTCTTATACTTGTCAAAAATATATTTCAAATTTGGTGTTAAATTTTTCAAAGCATGTGCACAATTGGATTATTTTTTAGGAAGTTGGACATAGATTAAAGCTTATGACACTAAGTAAAATTAATACTTTGATGCCCCATGGCTGAGAATCTACAGTAAAATATGCCTGTTTCTTTGCACTATTTGCATACCATGCCCAATATCTTGATTTACTGTTTGAAGAAGACATCTGGCATTGACTTAATAAATAGGATTTAATGCTGCCTGAATAGGGAAATAATAGGATCAGTAAATATGTAAAGCAGTTAAAACCAGCATTGCCTGTGAAAATCATAGAACTAGCAGTCAGATGGTTAAATCCTCTTAGGAAATTGAATTCAATGTTTCTTTTTCCTTTTCTGAATTCATGTATTTCTAGATAATCTCTTTATAACCAACATTTTTCATTTTGTGAAATTTCAAAGATTTTTCTGTCTGTGATTGGAAGTTTTAAAACTCAATTCACCTTTTTAATTAACAGAAAAAGTTGTTACATCATTCAAAATGACTACAAACTGAAAAGTCCCATTTGACAATTTTATTTTAAATTAACTCAATCTGCATCTATAAAAACATTTGCAATTAAGATTTGAAAGTTGTCTAAATTGTTGGCTTGAAGCAGAAACTCATTAACTGATATCTTATTTCTGTAAAAAGCTTTATTCTTCACAGCTGTAGAAAAATCAACTATTAGTTCATAAGTGAACAAATAAAAATTAGAAGCATTTTTTGTTTCATTTGCTTTGTGTAAATTGCTATTTTAAGATGTATAATGTTTTGTGTTTCACTGTTATTGCTAATAGATAACCTTGAGATTATGTCAATGCTCATAAATGTATCAAATATTGTTCTCTAGGATACTGTTATGTTGAATTTGATGACTTAGAATCTTTGAAACGTGGTCTTGAATTAGATGGTGCAGTAAGTTATTTTGTGATTTTCATACTCTTGCATCTTTATGTAAAAGAAATCAGACAGATTTTTCTTGTGTTTTAAAATTCATATAATCTTTAACACAAGAAATTAATAAAATTTATTTTTACAAAATTAACAAGAATTTAACTAAGTATTCCAAAACTTATTTTCAAGTCAAGAAGTCTCAAGTGTCCCAAAGGTTGTGACCATTATTTTTTTGTCTAATAGCTTTTCCTTTGCAAAATAAGAGAATTTTAACTATAAATGAGGACATTGAATATAAATATTTTTATGTAAGGAACGTTTATAATTTTACGAATCTTACGAAGTTCGCAAACCAAAATATGAATATTATGAACTATGGTTTGCTTTTTAGCAAACCAACACCACGGGCAATGCCATGATGGCCTCGTCATTGTCAACTGCGGCTAAATTCGGTAACAGCCATCATGGTGTTGGTTTGCTTATTATGAATATTATGACCATGGGCAATGCCATAATGGCCTCGTCATTGTCAAATTAAGCCAAATTCCATTTGCGAAAAGATCCAATCGGCATGATGTCACAATCTCTTGCAAAAATATAAATATTTAACTGAAATTTTTTTTTTTAATCAAATCAAATGCACAATATTGATCTGGTGTAAAATTTTTAGCAGATTTCTAATCTGTTAAAATTTTTAATCCATCTTTTACGATCATGATTTTACAAAAAGAACTAAACAATCCCAGTCAAAATGATTTTTATATGTTTTGCTGAGCGCAGGAAATGAAAACTGATTTATCGAATCTCAAATCAAAGGTCATTCTGCTCAGCAGCGTTCGCATTGCAAAAAACATAAAAATTTAATTAAAAAATTATTTATATAAAGAAAATCAAATTTTTAGGTATCGATCTAATGTGAAATTTTCCGCAGATTTCGAATCCAGTGAAATTTTTATTCTATCTGTAACGATCTATGAGATAGAAAAAAAATAACTCTGTTAAAACTTTGTTTTTTTAGTCTGCTGACAAATCGTTCCACGGAGAATCAAAAGGAAGTGGAAAAAATAAATTTAGAATCTGCGATCTTTTATGCTGTTGCCATTCTACAGAAAACTAAAATAATTAAATATCTCATTAAATTGATTTAAAATGTTCTAAATTAAATTTTAAAATTCGGCCTTCACAAAAAACTTGCAAAAATTCGAACTACTTGTGTGCCAAATCTCATTACTGTATGTGCCATAGATTCGTCTTAAGTTTTATTTATTAATTCATGCTTTTCATAGGTGGCAGAGGGGCGCCCGCTGAGGATTGATATTGCAGATGGAAGGAGATCAGACAGAGGAGGCTTTAGAGGTGGAAGAGGTGGACAAGGTAATGATTAATAGTTTTCATACTGTTTCATCATCTATTTGCTATAATACACACTTTTCCCCAATACCCATGATTGCTTCCTCATGCATAAAATATGAAGCACCAGTCATCAGGGGGAGAAGCAACAATGTTCCAAGAGTTTAACAATGTAAAAGAGGCTTACTAGTTGTGTTCCCATGTCCACACAATGAACAGGTTGGAGTGCAATACAGAGATGTGCCTGAAGATAATCATTTCATGCCAAGATCATGAAAAGACATCCCTTATTACTGGGAAAGTCGAGAGGTACACACATGTTTATTCATAAGGCAATCCCCATTTTTCCAACAGAAGGCATCCTGGTTATGAGCTTTCTTTTATCAATAATTGTTTTGGTCCACTGTTCGACATTTCACAGAGGAACCTGTGATGTAGGTTGTGTTCAGGTAGATGCAGATTTAGCTAAGCTATCTATTTGTTCATTTCCACTGTGACTGAGGACCCATTGAAGAACAATTTATTTCTCTTAGTTTCTTGAACAGTTTGTGCAGGCAAATACAGGTGAAGAGGGATGATGCTTATATTCAGTCAATTCCTGGATTACACACAACCTGGGAGTTAATGAAAGGTTCTATCCTTTTATTTTCTCATCTGTTAGAAATAGCACTGAAGGTAGCAGCGTGAACTTCCCCATAAAATTTACCTGCCCAGGGACCTTCTGCCTAATTTAATAAATTAAAGAACTGGAAAACACTCCAGCTCCAGCATTGTCAATGAACTTCATGATTGAGCCATTAGTATAGATATGAAACCAATTCCCTATTAGATACCTTTCATGAGTAGTTTCCAGAGCAGCTTCTTGCATTAAAGGAGTTCTTTTTAAAAGGGATAATGTAGTCTAGGTTAGCATTTGCGTACTTCAAATGTGCTACCAAATGGGGGCTCTTTTAAAAATGCCTGGAAATTATTCTGATTAAAAATGTTTAATTTTATATGTATTTGCAAAGATATATAACAGCCACATTTACTGATATTTTAACACTTGATATAATTAACTATTCTGTTTTTGACAAAATCTCCTCTGTCTCATAAGTTCTCAATCTGGACTAATAGATTGTTTACTTTATTTGAAAGATAGTTCCCTGCTTCCTAGATAGCTGAAAAAATACAAAAACAGACCCCCTGAGACGAGCATTTTGTGTTCAAAATTAATGTTCATTACAAGGGCATTGATGTTGATAATGTAAAGAATACCGTTATAAATAAGGAAAAGCCCTTTATTTTGTTGAAAAAAATCCTGAATCACATTATTTTCAAAATAATAAATAAATTTACACTTTTGAATTTCTATACTGAAACTTGCATCTTTTTCTTTTTAAAATGTGTTCACATAAGTTAACATTAATTTATTAAGAGAAGAATAAAATTCACTGTTTACTCTTCCCAAAAATTTCACTATCAGATGTGGATTGGTATTATCCTTCCCTTACACTGTATTGTGTTAAGCCATTTCTTGAAGAGATCGGCCCCAACTAGTATTAAATATTTCACTTTGTCATTCATCCATCATAGTTTTAAGTATTTCAATTTAAAACAAATTCAACTGATAAGTAAAGTTTTATTAAAAATGATAGAAAATGCAATGGCCAGAAAAAAATATTTGTTGAATTTTGAAAACTCAAAATAGGCCTTAAAAACTTATTGGTAATATACCACTACAAAAGTTAACTTTCAAATGCAGTATTATATAAAGCAAAGTAATGCATCTTAACCATGATATGCTTTTTAGTATTTCAAATTTCTCTTTCCAGACACAAAAAAAATGCCCTTTAAAGGCTAAGGACTCTGAAATGAAAAAGGGATTGTTAAAATACATTCCAGTAATTTTTTGTTGCAGCATATATATTTTATTTATTTTATCATTATTATAAATTAGCATACAATTTATCTAATATTTGGAAATTACTTTTCAATCTGACTAAACAATGTTTCTACACACTATATGTTCATTTTTAAATAGCATATCATTAAAATGCAACTAATTAAATGTAATTTTATGTTTTAGGATTTGATCGTGGTACTCCTGGTCGAGGTAGATTTAATGAAGGAAGTAGAGGAGGACGTGGTGGTGGTGGAGGAAACTTCAGGAGTGGTGGCTTTAATGATAGAGATCCTGATCGAGGGCGGGGCACAGGGAATTTTGGTCGATCAACTCCGATCCGAGACTTCAAACTATCTCCTCCTGAATTCAGAGAACCAACATCAGGTATTTATTACTTATTGTTTGTTACGATATATTACTGCATATTTTGTATTAGTGATATGTGTGTCTGTGTTCTTTAGGAATAAGTGGCATGCATCCATACAAGTGCTGGTTGCACTGCTTTTCCTTGATTTTTACCCATTATTTGTTAATGTGTTATAAATAATCTTTTAAAGACAAATGTTATTTCTACTTTTCATCAGAGTGATTTTAACCATCTTAACGTCACCACATTTTGAAAAGTGTGCTACTTTACTACACATTTAACGATTTACCCTCCAAGTAGTGCAGCTGAGTGCAGTTCACAGACTTCTCTGGTGGGTGGCAAACCCTAAGTATTTTGAGGAGCAAGATGTTATTAAAATGAGATGTTATTCTTTGAAGTGTTGTATGCTTAAAGTTTCTAAAAGCATTGTTTTCTCTGGGACCAATATGTTGTCATCCATTGAGTTTAGAGACTGTCTTTTCCATGTCGTATGGGGAGCAATGAATTTGCATAATTCCAGATTTTGACTTTTCTCTCATTTTGTATATCCAATTCAATTAATTATATTATATTTCTGATTGAAAGATCTCCCTCTAACTTATTTAGGAAAATAGAACAGTTAAATGAATCACAAGAAAATACTAAGCTGCATGCTTATTTATCTATTTCCATATGCATGCTTATTAATCTCTTTCCATTTACATGCTCAAATAATAAGCATAAATCTGCATGTAAGATCAACTGGTTTTAGCATTAAATCTTGTTTCTGAAAAGGTTTTTCTTGTGTTCATTTAGTTTAGCGTCGAATCTTAGCTCTGTCTTCTGACCAAGTTTTGCATTGCTTTTATCAGGTGCCATAGACAGTGAAAAAATTGTTGCTGAGATTAAAGTTTTTAGATACAATTTATAAAAACCAGCCAGTAATTTGAAATCATGCATATTTATATCCTGCCATTTCTATTAAGTGGATCTAATTAGTCCTTGAGTTTCAAAAAATTTCTGTTGGACAAACTAACACCTTTATGTGAACTATGACAATAATACAGTGTCGCAACTTTTTAATCACAATAAAACTTAACCAACTTAAAAATCATTTAAACTTAAATTTATAGCTTCAATGCATCAATTCAAAAATATTTGACATTTCTTGTTTAGATTTAGACAGTTATGTATTCCATTATTTCGCATTAAGTAATCAATTATTTCAATTACATTTATTTAATCTCTAACTATCTTCAACAATTACACGATTAAAATTCTGATTTGGATATTGCCTTTTCTGTTTTCTGAATTTAAAAATATGTTTGCACTGGAAAAAATATTTTCTTAACAAGAAGGGTTATTTGTAATACAAAAAATTAATTTGTTCATGAATAAAGTCACAAATTATATGATGTATATGTATATGGTCAAGTATATATTCTTGACTTATACATTATAAAACTTCATTTTCAAAAATCCATATGGTATTTTACAGAAGAAGCAGCTGCTAGGCCTAGACTAAAATTGCTTCCCAGATCAGTGAAAGACCCTGTAAATGCTGTTGCAGATACTTCAAAGAGGTCTAGTATATTTGGTGAGGCAAAACCTCGAGAGGAAAAGGTGACTACAGAGAAAAAAGAAGAAGAGTTGCCGGTTAGTCATTGTTCCTCTACAATAGGAGTTAACTGACATTTTATGAAGAGTGATATTTTGTACCATAATTCTTAAAATGTCCTAATTTCCCACCTATTCTGTGTGATTAATCAAATTTATAATTATGAATGAATTAATTTTTGTCATACTGATATTTTAAATATGATGTGTGTCATTAATTTATAATTATTTATAAATCAAAATCAATTTATGTATCCTGTAAGTGATGGGTTTTTGTTTTAATTTAATGAAGTTCATCTAATTTTGAAATTCTTTCAAGAAAGGTAGATGAAGGAGGAATTTCTATTATGAACTGAGGATTGCTACAAGTCTTGTAGTTTTTTAGTTGGCAGTTAAATTAATTTTTTGTAAAATTTGATTTATACTTTTAACATTAAATCGAATTGTTTCTATTCATATGTATTTATCTACGGTCCTTTGTTGTATATTATGATAAAACAACAAGAGTTGTTTTTATTTTTCGCATTCATTTTACCATGATTCTGTTAATGGCGTGAAAATTTATGTCAGTAGTAATAATTGCTACAGTTTTAGAAATGTGTGTAATAATCTAACTGGGGGCTTCAGTATGGATCATTTAAAGCTCCCTTCACTTTTTCATTTTGAAATTAAAGCTTTTCAGAAAATATTGTTGTTTATTTGTTTACTGACTGCAAGAAAAATTGGATAATTAAGTTATATTGTTACTTATTAAATTTTATTGTATGGTAGTTTAATGATTAGAATAATAAAAACTTGATTACTTTTAACTCTAAGATTATATACTTCTCACATCTGAAAACAAATCTAAACAAAATGTATGTATTGAAAGATTAGTGTTTTTAAGTAAAATATTTTATTTTAATGAGATTTTTACTTTATTATAGTTTAAATTACCAATAAAAAGGATACTCATAAGTTAGGTTGTTTAAAAATTTTTATTTATACTTGTGAGGTTTGAATAGGGAAAAGGGTTTTTAGACAAAATATTACAAAAATCTAGCACCTCACTATGCATAGAGCTTGGCAGTTCAGGAATGGGTTCTCAAGGAGCTACAATGCAGATATCCGTTGAAATAAAAATTGTATTTTTTTAATGTGTATGTAAAAAGTTAAAACAATAATTTTAATCAGGACAAAAATACTTTTAAATGGACAATTTATGAATACATAGTTTAAGTTTAAAACAGGTCAATAACTTATGTGTGCTTACTCAAGGGCTGGCTTAAGAGAAAAGTTAAAGCCACTGCCATAAAACCATGTATCCAAAAAAGGATTTATCTTTAAGCCCTTGTGGTCTTTCTGTATAAGGTAAACCTTAATTCATTACAAATACTATTACTAAGGCTTATATGTATATTCTAACCTTGAATAAAAAATTTAGCACCAAAATTGAATTTAAAGGAAATACTGTTGGAATTTGCTTAAATTTTTTATATTTCCATTTTCCCTTTGGAATTTGTTGAAAAATCAAATTAAAAAGGTCACATCAAATTAACTTGAATTATCTATCAGAGGGGAATAACATGATACTGATCTAATTTTGATCGTGGGTAGGGAAAACATTAAGCTGGGTTTGTGTATAAACAATGGAAGCGTAAAGTTTTTGAAACTCAAACTAATTCTGTTATTTTAAAACTAAATAAAAAGCTGCTAGTAATGAGTAGTGATTTGCAAATGATAAAATTTCTCCATTTTGAATTAATTCTATTTCATTAACTAGGAAAACATGAAATTATCCACTAATAAAATAGTTATACAAATACAACTTGAGGAAATCAGTTTCCATTCAAAACAATTTCCCTTTAGAGTCATTCAACATCACTTATAGTAATATTAACTTTAAAATTGTCAAATTTGATCTTCAATAAGATGTCAGAATGTCATTTACAATTTTTGAGAGAAATATGTACACAAATTCCTGAAATTCTATTTTTCTTTTAAAAGGCGCAGTGAAAACTTTTAGATTCTCAAATATGAAATGTCAAGATGCAAGGTTTTCAGTAAAATGTGCTTTACATGTGCAAAATTTTATTTGAAAAGTAGTGGCCAGTTTTCAGGTTTATATATTAAGAATTCGCAAGAAGACTCATGGAAATATGCATTGAAAGTTTTGAGTTAATGTTGAGATGTATATACAATTAAAGTTGAGAAGTTACTAACTATTTTTGTTACCGTAAATTTTATGAAAGCACTGATTTAGGAAATGCTATTTTATAACATTTTTGTATATTACTGAAAAAGTTTTATAGTTCATGTTTTTTAATTGCTATTCATGCTTTTCTTCCGAAACAAAATTTAAATTCATGAACCAAATTCATAAACTTAAAATATTTTTCAAGCTTCTAAATTCCCTTATCTGCTAATTACTACAGAATGTGCATAGTTTATACAAATGCCTGCATATGAATTATCAAAGTCTTCACTAAAGCCAGGCAAATAATTATTTTATAATGAATAACTAGTAAAATTATTTTCTTTTTCGTATTTTCATTTTTTTTTTGTTTATTCAATCAATTGTGTGAGTAAAAAGCTGGTACTTTTCTTAACGATGTAATGTGAGCTAAGTTTAACCTTGCCTTATCATTCTTGCACATGAATGATGATGTGTGTAGATGGTGAAAGCTAATGTGTCAGCATTCCTGCTCAAGTATTAACAAATAGAATTCAAGTTAATGATGATGTTGGTATCAGAAATTCTAAAAATGTTTTTAACCTCAAAGAAAAACTATTTTTTGATATGGATAATGCTGAGAACCAATATGTGTGTATGGTAGGGTAAACTTGGTAAATGAAAGTAGGTAGATGTCATTGCAGGGATATAGGCTGAGAAAATTTATATTCAAAGAGGACTTCTTGTAAGCATGGAGCAGGGCAATTGTGCTGTGGGTGTGTCTGTATATGGGGGTTAAGAATTTTGACCACACTGGGAAATGTTGCTGTAAAGGGAAGTAGAAAGGGTATCTTAGCTTGATCAGGTAATGTTACTAGTATTTCATTCATGAATGTTCTGTGCGTCTGATAGTTGACTGCAAAACGATTGCATAATTATGATCTGTTTTGTGATACATGGTTCTTCAATGATTATAAGTTCTTTTTAATTCTTGGGGCACATCTGACAATCCCTGTAGTAAGATGGTCATTGGTTATGTCATGTTAATTATAGTCATCCATCAGAATGAAATTGGGGAAATTTAGTGAATTACAAAAAATTAAATCTCAGCATCAAAATAGCAGTTAGAACTAAAGTTTTAAATGATGTATGTGGCTATTCTGTTGTGTTACCTTTCCTCTACTGGAGAATGGTTTTTAATCAGTTATGGGGCTTATATGATTTAGAGGAATATTTATTGTATTAGTGGGCTGATTAATTTGAGAGAAAAATTGGAGTTCTGTTACAATTTTACATGCAAGTGCTCTAGAATGCACAGGGGATTGGAAATAGAAAAAGAAATAAACTTGAATGTGAGCAGATTTGTTTCACACCATGATTAGCAAACATTAGATAGAATGTTAAATTTTGTTGGGATAAAAACCAGATACATGCGTTACAAGATAAAAATCAAATTGGTAGTGAATTGAGAGTTCAAAAATAGACTTGAGGGTATGTGAAAAGTAAAAACTAAGTTCTGGGAACACAAGAATACAGAGTGATTACAAATACATTGGAAGTACTATTTCATGTGGACAAAAATGTTTTAATCAATTTAAAAAAAAAGCCTTGAGGTTTGTTAAACACCTAAGTAATAGTGACTGTCATGACTCAGGGGGTATACCCACTGCAGTAGCAACCTTCGAGATGTAGGTGGCACAAGTTTGATTCCTGTCAGGTGCATTTCTTCCGTGACCATAAAATTTTACATTGTGTGGATGTCTATTGTTAATATTATGTCCTGTCTGGTGCAGCATGACCAAATATGGTTCTTGTGCCATAAAAACACAAATTTTACTATCAAATAAACTCATCCTAATTTTAATTGATTTTTTACAAATTATTAAGTTATTTAAAACGATTTACATATACTCTCATCTTTAACAACAAACATAAGATATTTGCATTTATGTATTAATTAATGCATCATGTATATTACATTAATAAATATCCATTTTCTATCACTCCAATCATTATTACTAATATAAACATTTAATTGATAGAATTTTCTTCTAAATTTGTTAGTTTTTATTGATTGTTTGAAAGTGGATTTGTTCCTCAGGTTGGTTTTACTTTTTAAAACTTACAAGGCATGTCCATTTACTTTAAATTGGTGCAGCTTGACCAAATATGGCCCTTGTGCCATAAAATCCAAACCAACCACATGAAAACTTAAACAATGTGAAATGTTTCACTAAAAATAATATTGATATTTCAAAGAGAAATTTGGTAAAAGGAATCACTAGCTATATCAAGACAACTATCCCTTTATTAAAATTGATCTGAAATGGAAATTTAAAGAAGCATGAAAGTAGCAGATATAGAGAAAGTGTTATACTATCTCAGAAGTAACTTCTTACCAAACATTGCTTTTAAAACCAAGAAAAATTATATTATGTATAGATGAAAATATTTTTTCTCATGAACTTCTGAGAAAAATGCAAGTCTCTGTGTTGTTTTTACATAAATATGCAACTTGTTGTATCATCTTTTTAATGTCTACATGTAACACAAATTTAGTTTTAAAGGGTTTGGATCCTTTATTTCCCTCTGCCCATCTAGAGCACTCCTTGTCCTAAATTTCATCGGATTATTAAATGAGAGTATATTTATATATCTTAGCCTGAATATGCTTATAATATTTATGCTCCTAGATTTATCAATTTTAAGGCACCAGACATCCTGCTGTCCCAGAAAGGGTTAAACAAAATCAGCCTGAAATATGAATACTTAGGTATTCAGTGCAGGTTGGCCAAATATGGTTTTTGTTCCATAAATGAATCAACCCACCAAAATTTGCCTGAAATCTAAAACTTCAATTTTCTACATTTCTTGCTTTTATTACAAATCTTCCTTACTTTCGCATGCTGCAAAATTGATTTAATCATTTTATTAAAAGTACATTTAAGAATAAAAATTAATTTTTGTGAAGGTTCTGTTCCAAATTGTATTAGGATTTGCTTGAAGCTTGTCAATTGTATTAAAAATTCATATAATCTTTTTGATATCTTAATCATACAACATAAACTTGCAAAACCATTTCATTTTCCATTGAATAAGTTACTATTTCAGCTATTGTCAAAACTTGCCTCTATGCCAACTGCAATCTTTCATATAGATATCTGCTGTCAAACAATTTTGTAGCAAGCATATCCTTCCCATGCAATTCAGTATAAAAAATAGGAAAATGTTTATACCTCTTTAAATTGATAGGAATAGAAAATTAACTGAAAATGAATGAAATAATTCATAAATTAACAAGTTTGATACAAATGCCTTTATTAAATTATCAATAATTAATGTAGTAAATTTTTGTAAGATATCTGAAGTTTCAATTAAATTATTTTAGACTTGTTACAGTGTTTAGCTTGTACAGTAAATATACATTTATCTTTGATAGTTTCTTCATTGAAAATAGAACTGAAAGTTTGCAGGTGTATTTGTTAACCTGTATCTGATTGTGGCACAAATTGTGATTGAAATATACAAGTTCTTTGCATCATTGCAAAACCATAAGTTTATATAATACTTCTTGAGGACATATTCTATCATATATGAGTTTATATAATACTTCTGGAGGACAAAATTACGAATGAGTGGGATACATATGTATAGTTGAAACTTTTTCCATCTCAGGATCATGCTAAGAGAGTAGACTTTGGCTGTGTTGAGAGAATATAAAATGAAATATTACCCCAGCGAGTTTACTGTGCCATTTAATTTGTCTTGTATTCCAAAGGTATTCCTTATCTGTATCCATGTAGTGTTGCACAGTGGGCTTGTCCCCTGTGCCAGTAACTTGTAGATGGTGCATGTTCAATTCTTCCCTGGGTATTCCTCTCTTCTATATCAATAAAGCTTTCTTTGTGTGTATATGTCCGTTTATACTTCATATTTGGTGCAGCTTGGAAAATGTGACCCCTGTGCCATAAACAACCAACCATGTAGTGTGCAAGTTGATATGTAATCATATTGGTAGCATATTATAAACTAATTCTTTCACAAATTATTACAAATTCACATAGCTTGGGAATGCTCTTGGTAGCTAGTTCTGTGAATATGGTTTCCATTAAAACCTGTATTTTATCTTTAAAAAAATCAATGTACTTGATAAAATGAAGATTTTAGAATAGAAAAACTAACATTTTAATAAATAGTAAGCTATTCTTAAAAGAGAACCTATGTGAATGCTACACTACTGCTATTACAACATTTTCCACCTGCTCACTTTTAGTGAAATTTAAAAGGAATATGAGCTTGTGCATAAACTTTCGATTTTTCCTTTTTTATGCTTCACAACAAAAACTAATTTTGGTAGGAATAGAATTTTTGACTTCATAATCAGATTTTACATATTTGATGCAAGACTCAATCAAACTCTTTACATAAATCGGATCTTTCCCTTTTGATTTGATCGTGGATCATCACCAATAGCTGTTTGTGTTTCAGTTCGACATTAATTAAAATACCTACATGACAAAATGTTACCATTAAAAAATAGATTTGTACACTTTTAGAAAATTCTGCATCTAAACAAATCGTTTTTACATTTCCAATATTTTCTAATCTCATTCTTCAGTTTTTCTCTTAGGTTATATGAATATTGATATTTGGCTTTTCTATTTCTATAATATATGTATTAAACTTTTTTGTTTCAGAAAACAAACCAGTGACTACAGTGAAAATCAAGATATTTGGACTTATATATATGTATGGTGTGTATCTTAATTAGTACACACACATGTATATATAAAAGTACACACACTTTAGATCATCCCTTAAATTCATCAATCTCGCTAAGGGCCTGCCTTCATTAGTAAGCTATTATCTTATATTTTGCTATAAAAATGTACCTCTACCAAAAGAACATGAATTTTAGATATTTCAACAATAAAGGGAGTTAGGGGATTAAAATATTTTAACACTTTTACACATTTTATAAGTGAAATTTTATCTAAGTAGTAATTCTGTATTTATATTATAGAATTGTTATATTTTTTGTTGTACCATTATTTCTTTTGATTTAAATATGCTTTGGGCATATTAAATTGTATATTTCTAATTCAAATTTATCTTTTCCACTTTTCATGTTTATGTAAATCTATGAAAATTACATACTTTTACTAATTCAGCATATCTTAATCTGTTAATATTGATTTCTCTGTGTTTAAATGTTTGGTCATCAACCTGCCAAAACCATAAATCTGTTAACAGTTCTTTCGAGAAAAACATGTTCAAAGGTTCAATACTGTCAGAAAAAATAGTGCAACTGCAGTCTACCAAAAAAGAACTTTATGACTGTGAGTGGTAGCATTACTTATATGCTACTATGTTGTGAGTTTAACTTTATACACTACTATGTTGTTTTGTAGTGGTGACTAAGTGCACTAGTGTTATGATGAACACTTAGGTGATAATTTAGATTGCTTTGGTTATGAATTAAAATATGTTTTTTTTTTCTTAATATAAACTTTAAATAGCAGTTTTGCAAAATATATTTAAGTGAAAGCAGCCAAAAATGCAGATTTATGTCTGGTGAGGTGCCAATGATGTTTCTGCAATGCATACAGTTGAATTTTTCTGTACAACTTTCTTATCTTTACTTGACATTCAACTTAAATTTTAATCTTGTTATTAAATTAAATTTTTGGACTATTCTGAGGATTATTATTTTTGAAATACTGCATCAAACAAAAGTTCTCCATTTGTTTGATGGAAGAGATAAACTTGAGAATTGTATCATTGATCACTTTTCTGAAAAAACTATTACAGTTTATTACTGTTAAATAGAACAAATGTATTCCATTTTCAACGTTCATTTTAGTAATAGAAAGTAATAAAACTAAAAATATAGCCATTGTATCCTTAATATTGATGGAACTGTCACATTTAGAAAAATGGTTTCTAATATAATATTGTCGAGGGAAAACATTTCTGATAATACATATTCCTGAAACATTTCTAAAAATTACTCTTCAAATTCCTGAAATCATGCTTTACATTCCTGACACATCTAATCAAAAGTTGGCATCTCTTTATGTATGTTACCTATGTATATTTAGGTATTTGTCAATACATAGGACTTGAGCCCCTTGTCGGTAATTGTCAAAGTTGAGGGACTGGTCCTAAATAATTTGCTCCCAACAAATCTATTTTGCCCGTTTATAACTCATGTTCAATTCTCATTTTTCGAGTTTTTTGCAGTATAAAGTTTTACCAAGTTCTTGTTCTTACTTTCCCAAGTTAATTATCAATGTAGACTTGTGCTACTTATGTATTATTAAAAATATAAAATCTGGTATTAGACTTTAGAAGTAATCGATATAATATAAGAAAATATCACTTATTGAAATTTTTATCAAATGCACTGTAAGCTTGGCGTTAGCATTCATTGAAATTTGTTTAAATGCTCTTTGTATCTGAGTTAGAAAATCTCACATTCAGAACGCAATATCTTCAAAAGTAAAAGTATGACGATTAATTTTTTAATATCCTTATTTTTTGGGATTTAAACATCTAATTTCATCACATTTGGGCCAACATCTAATTTCATTCAAAATTACTTAATTCTGTAATTTTATTGTTTTTTCGATTCTATTTATTTACTATTAGTTTTTTCCAAGGTTTATCTAACGTAAAAGATTTTTCCCAAGAGATTTTTTTACCAATAGCATGAAACCATTCATTAAATATTTGTTGTTATTTCGGGCTATCTGTGGTATATTAAACTTAATATCCACCACTTGAACAAAAGCTTCACATTTGATAATTTGAAATGTTTCATGGTTCAATTTTTGGTCAACAATTTTAATCCTTGGCATTAAAATTAGCCTGTCATCAATTTGAAACATTTTGAGGTTTTTATGCTAAATAATTGAATTATATTAAGTTTTTATTTTGAGTGATTTTACAGTATTATTCTGTATGTACTACATTGATGTTTTTTGTGTTATTATAATAGAATTCAACATAATATCATTCTTTTATACGTGTTATATGACATGTATTATGAAAAAAATCTAGTTATGACTGGTAATTATTTTTCTATATAATGCTCAGTCATACAAAAAATTCATCATGTTCATAGAATATTACTTATTACCAAGATGAAGCTCTGAATGTGTATAAACAGTGGCATTTAAAAGTTGGACTAAAATCATTGTTTAATATTCAACTTTTATTGATGTTGAGGAAGAAATTTATGTTATCAATCTAAAGTAAAAAGAAACCTACTGCTTCAATGTTGATAAAAAAATTCATTTTTTGTGCAGTTACCAATGTTGAGGGAACATGGATTACAATCACTTGTGCTTGTAGTAACTTGTCAGTGACTAAAAATATTTTAATGCTGATTGCTACCATTCAGTTGATAATTTCAGTTACTACCAAAACATAACAATTACATTTTTTTAAACATTCTGCATAGGTCATTTAATTCTTTAAGAAATTTAGAAGACACTTTTTTCTTGAGACACTAGACTCTTAAGAATGAGATTTTAAAATTCAGAATTTCATACTCTTAGACAATTTTTTGTATATGGGTTTACTGTAAATTTGCAATCTTAATGTTGGTTCATCACTCAATTGTCATGTTTTGTTACATGAGGTTAATTAGGACCAGTACTTACAATTTAAAAGTGATTTCAAACTGCAACTAATATACATCTCAGACTGGAATTTGAATCCATGATGCATAATAGCCAGAGAGCTAACCATTTGGCTTATCACAGACTAGCAATCAACAGTAAAAAAAAACATCTGCTGTAAGAGGCAGCTCTGAAATTTTTTTTCGTCTTTCTATTTTAATAGATAATTATTTAATATTTTGCTCTTTGTTTTGTGATGCCAAATTATTTGAACAAAATGCTCATACAGGTGTTTGAGTCTCTGCTTTGTGAGCATGTTAACATAAAATTCTGTAATTCTTTGGAGTTTTTGTATTCTCAAGATAATATTTTTAAGTTGAGACATTTTTTATTATATGGGCAAAAGTAAATTTTTACTGAGTTATGTTGTAATCATATATCAGTAAATTTCTTTTTATTTGTGTAGACAGGTTCAACAATGAGTGATTCTTAAAATTTAAAGATGAAAAACGAAATTGTTGAATTATTGGCATGTTTTTGTGAAGTAGAATCAGTAATTTAATTGGAATGCTGAATGAGTATAATATCTGCAGTACCTGAATATTTGTGATACAAATCTGCAGTACCTGAATATTATAATGTGTACATCCTTATTTTTTGTGAACAGAATTTTTCCCATGGATTTAATAGGTAATAGATTATGTCCACAAAATAACTGACACTAAAAGAATACACAATATGAGTTAACTTTTATTGAAATTAACAAGGTATATAAAAAAAGTAAACAAAAGAGAATAAGAAAAAAAATATGCTATACATTTTGTCCACCAATTGGCAGTTTTACTGGTTGATAAGCTACAAGTACATTAAAAGAAATGAATAACTTATGAACAATTAAGTTTCATCCCAAAATCATGGCACAGCCTGCTCACTTTCGGACCTTGTGCCCCTACTTATTATAAATAAGGTCTTAATACGAATTAATACTAAAATTAAAACAGATTAAGCAGAGTGCTATTAATTGATGTAAATAAGTTGTCACTTAAGATTCTCTAAATGGACACCATTTGTGTTCAGTAGAAGTTTTAAATACTATACTGGTTTTCTCATATTATGGAACATGGCTGAATATTAGACATTATTCTATTCTATGCTTCAATTTAGCAATACAGTGAGGTAAGTCTTGGGTAAAATTCTTAGACTTTAGGCACTAAGTTTAAATATTTGTTCAAAATTATCGAACCCTCATCAAGTGTGCTTTTATGCACATGGCAGAAAGAGCATTATAAGGTGGTGCCTTATCTTGCACTGAAAGGCTGTGTATAACAGGATTCGGTTACTGGATTTCAAATGGGACCCTAAGATGGGATTTCTTCAAAAAATTGGGCTCGAAGTTTGAAATTTTCTGTAAAATCATGTGACAATGTGGAATTTTTTGCCAATAGAAAAGTGTTAAGTGTGAATTTTGTCTTTTTACTCTATTTGTAATTATGCTCTAATTATTTCGTGGCTAATTGTATTATTTGAATGTAACATGCCATATTGTATTTTATATATCAAGTATCTACAATATTTAAAATAAAATTAGAATACCTAGCTTATTTTTAAATGTCAAAATTTATGCGGTCTTATTATTTCTTAACACTGTAAAATGGCCACCTGAAGGTGAAATGTTATGATTTTCCTCTATATATCTTGCAAGTTTCATTGCAATTTGTGTGCTGTAATATTTAAAGTGGTGTTAGTTATTTTGGACACCATATTGCACCCCAGCAAGAAAAGTGATAACTCAAAATTGCAGAATTTGAAAAACATCAACTTAAAAGATACTATAAAATTTATATTGAAATAGTACAAGCTTCTTTTAAATTTTAGGTAAATATTTATGCTGGTAACTTCTATTATATTCTATAGAATAGTAATATAGCATGCTGGGGCACCTCGTACATATTTTTCAACGACAACATCAAAATTTATATTTTTTGACTTGTCACTTTCCTTGCCAGGGTGCGATATGTATTACTTTCTTTTTGAATTATTTACATGTTCCTAATATAGAAGTATCTTGTATTTTAACAGTAAAAATGCTTTGGTATGCCTAATTTCCTCTCTAAAGTGAAAAAATCCCTTTTCACAAAATCATTTTTAGAACTTGGCTTTACTAAACTAAGTGTTCCAAAAATTTGACTGTTGTGACTTGCAGATATTCTTTTTAATTGTGCTCTTAAACAGATACAAAATTTTCTGTCAAATGCCATTTTAGTCATCTAAGCAGACTGCTTTTTCCCACTACATTTTAAACTATTTACGTAAGGAATAACTATCTTTTCATTTTTAGGAATGCTGAATACATTTTAGTGCTAAAATTTGATTTAGTGTTTTTGTATTTGCTCTGAAATCTTTGAACTAATTTGTTTATATATTTTTTGTTTTGTGTTTTCTGAGTGATAGCAAGTGAAGTTACTCTAAATGAAGTTTAGGTAATAAGTTAAGTTTTATTTCTATTAGTTAATTTTGTCATACACATGTTATATCTTCAGTGAAGTGCTTTCACATTTTCACTATAGTGAACAGATTATGAAATGCAGAATAGCACATGTATTTTTAAAATACTATTCAGTATTTTTCTATAAAAATTGTTTTATCAATTTTATATTTTTTAATATTGATTAATAAAATGCCATTGGGGAAAGTGCATTAATATGTGCACCTGTAAAGTTATAATTTCAAGTTACAAGTTTCTTTGTAAAAGCGACAGTTTTCTGTCTTCTTTGTTACTAAATGCTCTACATTTGATGAAAGCAAGCCCAGTTTTGTATAAAGCATAAAATAAAAACATTAAAATTCTCTGATATTACTGTTCTCAATTATTTGTTTCTTGTATCCTTTTGCTTCATTTTAGCAAAATATATTTAAATAAAATAAGTTTTTAGATTTGCTATTTTCCAAAGTACATTTAAAAATATAACATTTTTTTTTATCAAAACTAAAATTTCTATTTTTTTTAAACAAATATTTTTCAATTATTCACAAGATTAGAATACTCTAGAAACATGGTTCAAAATATAAAACTATTTTAGAATTTTTCTGATTGGTTCTGAAAGAGTAAATCCATGATCAATTAGTAATTCAGAAATTAAATTTAACGTATTAAGTAAAGGTAAAAAAAATTCAATCGTTGGAACACAATACAAAAGGCAAGGGCAATTAGGTAGACTAAATATCTAAGTTTCTTTATTTTGGGTCCCCCATAGGTAAATGTAATAATTTATTCTGTATGCAAAGTGAATAATAACTTTTAATGTGATGAGTAACTAAACTTTTACCAGAGCATAAACTTAATTTTCTAATTTAACCCCAGAATTAATTTCAGACACATTCTTTTGGATCTATTTTTATTTCTGAACAAGACTGAAAGTATTAAAATCGAGAATAAAGGTTCAAATATAATGGTCTCAAATACATGGTTATCCATTATTAGTTTGCTCAGCATAAATACATTTTTCAGATACTTTAATAATTATAAACATCGAAAAATAAAAGGCAACAATTTGTATTTTATGTCCTGATATTTCCAAGCTTCTAAAACATTTTAGATCATTCAGTTGAAATTATATTAATCAGAAATTTGGTGTGTATTATCTAAATTTTTCATTAAACTTCGAAATTCAACAGGCAAATACTGGAAGTGCTCTCAAGTCGGTTTTTACAATCTTAAATATACTAAATCATTTAGTTGACATTTTAATTTAGCCCATATAAACGTAGAACAAAATGAGTGCTTTTGCCAACTTGTAAAGCAATACGACTTTTTCTTAAGCTTCTCTATTTCTTTCCAATAAATTGCTTTTATAAAGTATACTTTATTCATGATGAAACGAATGTGACTAGCTTTCGGTAGTTAATTTTATAAACAATGAAACCTACTCTTATTTTATGAAGTATCTACTGTGAGACCAAAAAAACATTTTTACAATAAGTGCACATAGTGAAAACTTCTAACTTATCAACATTTGTTTTTAAAGGTTAATATAGCTTAAATATTCCCATGCTTAAATTTGAGTGCAATGGATTCTTATCTATTCATTTTTTTAAGTTTTCATGAAAACAAAAGATTATTTCTTCAATTGCATATTGTCAAGCTAATTACATATTTCGAAATTCAATCGTACAAAAATAGGTTTTAAATGAGATGAAAATTTATACACTTTAATACTGAACTCAATAGAACATTTTCTTTGTTCTATTGATTATTCTATAATTACTTTAATCAAACTGTAATTGAATCCAAAGTATTATCTAATGCAAAAATCAATTGAAAAATTTTGTAACTTATGTTCTACATCATAAGTCATAACATGCATTTATTTTTTTAAAGAATTTTATATAAAGCATAGTAATTATTATCTGATTAATGAGATTAATTCAGTTCATAACAATCAACAGTATATATTCTCTTTCACTCATGTTGTTGAAAATGTAGCATTTCAGAAATTTGTACACATGACTAGGAATATATTTTCACTAGCTTTTAGAAATTTAAACTGATATTTATACTTGACAATTTTATTAGTTAAGAGTAAATAGACGTTTGTCATAAAAAACATTTATCATAAATCAAAATTGATTATATTTTAAGTACTAATTATTCAAACATAAATGATCATGTTCAAATCAAATTGCTGAAGCAATAGGAAAGTAAATTTAAATCAAACGTCATAAGTATTCTCTGCCCAGTAGCAATTTAATTTAAAATCTTGAATGCTTTTATTTCCAGTTTTCTCTTAACATTGTAAAGTTCCGTTAACACAAATTTTACGAAGTATCACAGTACATTCATTAAATTTATAAAATTAACTCATCTGAAAATGATAAATGTATCTAAACGAATCATAATTCAAACTAACAGTTCAAAGGTTACATGAAAACCACAAGCAATTTGAATTTTAAACTAAAAAAACAAATTCTACCAATGAATTGCAGAATAAAAACTCAATCTAGACTATGTATGACGAAATATAGTACACACTGTATAGAAATTCATAAGAAAATAATTAATATACATTTGAATTTAAAAAATTTGTTATTGATTCTCTGCAATAGAAGGTCTACAATATACATAATTGCAAGCATTCATTGAAGGCAAACATGCTGCAGATAATTAACTTCTAAGTGCTTCAAGTCTTTCTTGCATGTCAGCGAAGTCTTCATTTTTAATTGTATTAGAAGCAGTAGCTCCTTCTACTTCTGTATCTGGCAAAGATTCTGAAACAGCAGCAGGAGCAGTTCCTAGTTGACCTAGAAAGGAACATGATTAAAACACAAACTATTTTCTTGAGGTAGAAAACATGTCAAAGAATTCTGAAAAACGTAATGCTGTGAAATTTGTGTGAAGGGAGTGTTTTAGCTTACCAAATACCCAAGCTGAGTATTTTATCTTTAACTTCAAAACTGCATAATTTTTCAAACTTTCATGAATATATTGGGTCATCTTGAAAGTTCTGCAGGATTTTTTTAATGATAAATTTCAATGAAGCAGTACAGAAACATAAAAAAAATATTATTGAATCACATAAGCACCATTTCATTCTATGACTTTTTACCATCTTTCCTCCAGCTGGAAAATTCATTTAAAAAAATCTTTAGGGTTATTTGCAAAGAAGTTGTCCAGGTGCCATTTGACAGTCTCAAAAGAATTGGAACTCCAGGCAATTCAGAGAATTTTGAAGTGACCTGAAGAGGTGCAAATCAGAAGGGCAAGGTCTGGTGAATATGGGGGTGACAAAACATTTCAGCCATACTCAATAAGTCTTTGTCTGACATTCAGTGAAATGTGGGGCTGTGCATTGTCATGCTGGAAGACACCTCGATGATTGGTCAGTTCTGACTACTTTGCTTTGATTTTTGCTTTTAATACTGCCATTTGAGAACTGTTTTTTTCCGAATTTACTGTCTGATTTTGAGGCAACAATTCATAATGAACCATTCCTTTGTAGTCCCACCATATACAAATCATTACTGCTTTGGGATGTAGCCCCCTCTTAATGTTACTTGGGAGGTTCATTTGGCTTACCCCATGATCTTTTATTGTAACATCATTGTATAGTATCCCCTTCTCATCTCCAGTAATGAGCTATTTCAGAAAAGGAGCTTCTTCATTTCGTTTTAGCAAAGAAACGCATGCTGAAATTTGAGCGAGCATATTCTGTTGTGTTTAAAGTATGGGGTATCCATACATCGTAGCGGCTTACATACCCAATCTTCATCACATGATCATGAACTGTACTTTTTGGAATAATTAGTCTGTGTGATAGTTCCTGAACTGTGTAACATGGATTTTCAGCAATAGTATCTTTTGATAGGTCCTCATTTACAGAGGATGGTCGTTCAGAGCGGGCATCATCTTCGAAGCTAAAAGTTCCACACTTAACTTTATCAAACCTCAAACCACCTTTGAACTGTGCTATCAGCAACAGCACTTTGTCCATATACAACACACATTTTACGAGCAATCTGACTAGCATTATTTTTTCTTAAAATAAAAGAGCATAATATGACGAAAATGAACTTTTTGGTACTCCATTCTTAGCACTCCAGTGAAACAAATATATGACACAACACATGCTAGAATTATGCAGTGAAAGCAGAAAAAACTGAACTTATACATCTGCTTCAATCAAGGTCGCTCCTTACCAGCGGTAGCAAAATAATAACAAATCGCGCTTCGATTTGAAAACACGCAGAACTTTCCGGATGACCCAATATATTTTTAAACAATATAAAATATTTTGTAAGAATTTAATGACAGTTAAATTTCACATTAAAACATATTTCAAACCTTAGTGAGCACAACATTGATTATTGTTGGTTGGTATTTTTATGGCATAAGGGTGTGTGCATTTATAGCAAAGAAGAGGATAGAAAAGACACCGACATCGCAGCGTGGTAATTAATGGAAGTGATGAATAAAATGATACATACCAAGTTACTTAAATGTTTGAATTTTATATAAATCAAAGAATACCATTGTTGAAATGTATCATTAAAATAATTTAAATCATAATTGATTAACTAACATTTTTCTAAATCATAATTAATTAAGTTATGAATAAAAGAACATTCATTATATTAGACAAGTCAATAAAAAATACTGATAATAGAAATGCACTATTTCTAATTGAAAAATTTGAATCTAATAGCTTAGGGTGTTTGTAACAGTCACATCAACTTAGTTCACTTTCAAAACTATTAATTTCTCATGAAAGTGGAGATTGTGTTTTTTTTTAAATATTTTAAATTTAATTTCACAGCTGTCTTAATAGCATCACTTATTGATTATTCTGAACTTAATGACATAAAACACTTGAGGTTAAGATACGTCAAATTATATCATGCAGAATGTTATACTACTTAAATTTTTATTAGAACTAATTGATCATGATTTTTCTAAAAAATGAACAGATGTTCAAGTGCACAAGGCATGTAGACTAAAAGTAAAACAGAATCATTATGGAAATGTTTAGAAAATTTTGTCAACAATGTATTATGATTTAGTTACCAGCAGTTAATTCCCAAAGAACCTTATCGACTTCTTCCTGGGCTTCCTCCTCAAGTTCATCTTGGTCATCCAATCCTTCAAAAGTGTCTTCCATCATCTCTTCAATGATTCCAGCCTAACATAGAATAAGTAAATCTGTGGTTACATTATAAAAAGAAAGTTAGACATTTGTGACATCGAAAAAATTATTCCTGTAAATAAAATGTTTTACTCAGGTACAATTGCAAATTTGTTTTGTTTCATGAACATAAAGAGATAAGTCTTGCATTGCAAAGTTTACTTCTTATGTCAAATTTTTGAAAAGTAACATTTTTTTTATTTACTTTCAAAATTTTAATGCTCAGAACTAGGATTGATAAATAAAAAAGTAAACACATTCAATTTTAGCTCATTTTAAAAGTTTTCAAAGCTACTTGCTTCTTGTTACCATTTGGTAAACAAGTAATGATACTCCAATTGCAAAATTTTATAAAATTTGTGTCATTAAAAGTAAGTATAAATAAGATAGTATACAAAATAGTGCCAGTTGGAAAAAGTACATTTTTGTAACTGTAAAGAACATTACTTCTTAATTTTAACAGTATTTACAACTGAACAGCAAAAAATTGGTTGGTTAAACACTAGACATTTGGCAGTGAAGGCAAAGGTATAATTTTAATGACACATTTCTATTGTTGGCTTTATATTTACAAGTGATTCATATATTTTAAATTTAAAGCACATATTTTCATGATAGACACAGTTGAGTGTTTTTGAGAAATTTGTATTTGAATGCATGAAAAATTACAAATATTTGAGAAGTAATTAATATTTATGCTGCCACAGATTTTAGCTGGTGAATGTCAAGCATGATGTAAAAAGGAAACTCACTTTCATCATTTCCTTTGACATTTCTTGCATAGTCTTAGCTACTTCTGGTATTTTCACGAGGTCCTGCATACTCTTCATTACTTCAGTGCTCTTTTCTAAAGCACCAGCAACTCTTAAAGTAGCTACAGAATAAAATACCAACAAATCTATGTCAATATTCATTGTACGTCTGCCCATAGGTCACAAAGCCCCAGAAATTTTAGGTCTTGTAAATAAATAATTAAAAATAAAGTCAATTGTTGGTTTAGGCTTTTTTAAGTTTTCAAACACTATTTAAGGTTTTAGTAAAAAGTATGTTAGATTATTAGATACATTAAAAAAAAAAAAAAAACTTTCACAATACTTCAGAGTTACCTATTACTTCAACAGTTAAAAACGTATAATATATTTTAAACTGAGCAATATATCGCAGTAAATTAATTTTTAACAGAGTAAAGTTGTCTTTTCCCACATTACATCTAATGAGCCTTCATATAGCAAAAACTGAACGCAACAAAACAATTATTCACATTCAACTAGTTATCAGCAGGATTGGTTTAAGCTTTACCTCTTACATTGCTGGATGGAACTTCTGACAGCTACACAAAATGGAACTCATCACAATAGTTCAAATGCAATATTCAAGTATTTACCATCATCACACAATACAAAGCTTTTATCATAATTATAATTCTGCTAGCAAAAACACATGCTTTACGTAAGAAATTGAAACTTGCACTTTAATGACTTCAAGTGGCAGTGCAAATCTCTTTTGTTAACTGATTAGGTAATAGAAAAATGAATATTAAACTAAAAGTAATATTAAAAATCAGGTCCATATCTTTAGATAGAAGTTAGTTAGTTTTGTAAGATTGTTTTCACAAGTATCAAGTGATATTTTAAATAAAGTAAAAATTTGTGTTCTACAACTAGAACAGAGATAGATGAAAAATTTAGAATTTAATATAATAGATTTTTAACATTGTATCACGGTATCTACAGCAGTTTTACTGAACTAGTGAAAAGTTAATAGCCCCTAGTAGTCCTCTACCCCCCCCCCTAGTAATTATATAGCTAAAATTTATGGAAACAAAATTCAATTGTACATATTTGCAAGCAATTTAACAATCAAATACAAATATATTCCTCTCAGAAGTAATGCCATTGCAATCTTTAGAAAAACAAGCTTCAGTGAGGATTTAGGAAAAAATAAAAAAAATGTTGAACAGAACATGGTGTCAAAGAGTAAATTTTATTGGCGAAATTTCGTTATGTCACATCACTATTTATCATTGGAAAATACTATTAACATGTTCTATTATTAATAAGTCTGGGCTTTCGTAAGGTCAAATTACCCCTTGAGCAGCAAAAGGGCTTTAGTGTAATAACATAACCAACTGGGCTTATTACTAGGACAGTTTCAAACATTACAAATACAAATATTGACAACCAGCTACAGGCCCAACAAGGCTGGTCCTTTGTTTATGAATTGCCCAATTCCCACTGACTATCCAATTGTATCTTAAATTCGTACACTCCCTTTGAATTAACTATATTTTCTGGCAACGCGTTCCATTTATCTATTACCCTATTAAAGTAGTAGTTTTTCATTAAATCCCGTTTAAAATATGTTGTATTCAATTTATACCCATGGCCCCTTGTTCTTTTATCCCTATTGAAATTTAAGCCCTCTGTGTCCCTTGTTTTACCAACTTGAAAAGCTGAATCAAATCCCCCCCCTCCTTCTTCTTTCCAGTGTATACATGTTTAGCTTACTTAAACGTTCATTATAGTCAAGATTTGATATCCCCTTAATTATTTTTATAGCTCTGTGCTGAACCCTTTCAATTAATTCTATATCCTTTCTCCTATATGGAGCCCAAAATTGTACAGCATATTCTAGGTGTGGTCTTACTAAGCCCTTATATAACGGCAAGATTATATTCTTATCCCTTGAAGTTACAGTGTTTTTAATATACCCCAATAACCTATTAGCCTTTTTACCTGCAGCTGAACATTGGTGACCCATTTTAAAATCCCTGTGAATTATCACCCCAAGATCCTTGACTGTTTCTCCCTCCTTTAACTTTACTCCCTACAGACAGTACTCGGCTCCACTGTTCCTGTAACCCATATGCAGAATTTGACATTTCCCTATATTAAATGACGTACCCCATTTTACAGCCCATTCGGATATCTCATCAAAATCCCCTTGTAAATTCTCTATCTGTAACTTGGTATCCACTGTCCCCCATATTTTTAAGTCATCTGCAAATATACTGATTCTATTCTTAATCCCCTGACCTATATCATCTATGAAAATTATGAATAAAATTGGTCCCAAAACCGATACTTGAGGCAGCCCACTTATAACTTCTGTCCACTGTGAATAATTTCCTTTTACCTGCACTCTCTGCTTTCTACCCAATAACCAATACTTTATCCATATCAATGTTTTCCCCTGAATCCCCAGCCGTTCCAATTTAAACAGTAATGCCTCATGAGGTACTTTATAATAGCCTTTTGAAAATATGTGTACATGATATCTACACTGCTCTTACTATCCAGCCCCTCATTAATTCTTTCGTAGAACTTCAAAAGGTTTGTAGAGCAGGATCTACACTTCCTAAACCCATACTGATTATCTAATAACAGTCCCCCCTCCTCCAAGTATAACCTTATATGCTTTTTTTTTTAACAGAGATTCAAATATTTTGCAAATTACTGATGTTAGACTTACTGGTCTATAGTTGCTAGGATCACTTTGTATTCCCTTTTTGAAAATTGGAGTAATGTTGGCCAACTTCCAATCCATTGGCACCCAACCCGTGCTATATGTTGAATTAAATATCATGTGAATTACGTCCCCAATTCTTCTGCGCATTCCACTACTACTCTTGGATATATATTGTCTAGCCCTGGTGCTTTAGATGGCTTAATTCTTTTCAACTGATGTACTATTTATTACCTGTTAAATTTACATTCTTTAATTGCATCCCCTGCAAAGGCACCATTTTGGGATCCTTTTTTAATTTATAGTTACGATTGAAAACTCCCAGAAAAAAGTCATTTAACACATTTGCCATTCCCACCTCATCTTGAATTAATTCACCTCCCATCCCCCTCCAACGGGCCCAGTGTAGTACTATATTTATTTTTACCACTTGCATATGCAAAAAATTCTTTTGGGTTTATATTTATTTCTCTTGCTAGTTTTTCCTCCAAGGACACCTTTTGCTTCCGACTATAATTTTAAAACTCCTTTCTGGCTTTCAGATATGCCTCCTTGTCCCTGTCTTTACCAGTGCTTTTATATACCCTGTAGGTTCTTTGTTTTAATTTAAAAGCTTTGTGTGTTTCCCCTGAAAACCACATAGGGAGCAAGTTTCTAGATTTTCCTTTTTTCCTGAACGTTACACGTTTTTTTATCACCCTGTCTAACTTATTCTTGAATTCCTCCCATTGTTCAGAATGATGCGGTGCTATTAATCCCCCTTTGAATGTCTCCTTTAACTTTTCCCTTATCCTATGAAATTTTACCTTTCTGAAATTTGGAATTATCCTACTGTTGATTGTGTATGCTGACTGAAAATTTATCCTTAATCTGATACTTCTATGATAACTTTCTCCCAGTGCCTCACCTATAACCAAATCCTGCACCCTATCCTCATCATTGCTGAAAATCAAATCCAATATTGCATTGTCCCTAGTATCCTCATACACCATCCCCTGGTACAAAAAACAATCCTATATCACTTCCAAAAATTCTGCCCCTTTCCCATTTGTAGCTAGATTGTTTGTCCAGTCAATATTTGGATAATTATAGTCCCCCATTAAAATTAATTCTCCTTTTTGACATGCTTCTTTATCAGATTGCACATACCCATTTCCTGCTCTTCACTACAAACAGAAGGTCTATATATTTTTATATATTATCCAGAATTAGTCATTTGCCTTTATCTGTATTCAGTTTCACCCAGACTGATTCTATACCCTCAGTTTTACTATTTAACTTTATTTCCGTACAGTTTAAGAATTCTCTCACATAAATCAAAACCCCACCCCCTTTCCTATTCACTCTGTCCTCCCTAAACATTGTGAATCCACTCAATTCTAAAATGTATGCATCTTCACTGCTTGCCCAACTTTCAGGTATCCCAATGATATCTATATCCTCTTTTTGTGCAATTCCCCTGAACTCATTCATTTTATTTCTCACACTGCGAGCATTACAATAAAATACTTTTAGCTTATTTTTCACCCTGATATTGCACTTTCCCTAGGTAGTATTAGTCTTTGTATTGTTTTTCACCCCCTTATACTGCACTTTCCTCTTGTATTATTTGTCTTGGTATTGTTTTTCTCCCTTACATTGCACTTTCCCTTTGTATTGTTTTTCTCCTGTAATTTAGATTACTAGACACAACTATACTTGTAAGATAAAAGAAATCCGTCATATCTTCCATCACATCGGTCATAGAAACAGTACAATGGAAAAAATATAATTTTTTTCAATATTTTGCCTTTATTTCTCCATAGAAATGATATTGGGTCATACGGAAAGTTTTGCGGTTTTTCAAATCAAAGCGCACTTTGTTATTATTATTTTGCTAACACTGATAAGGAGTGACCTTGATTGAAGCAGATGTGTAAATGAGGTCTTTTCTGCTTTCACTGCATAATTCTAGATTGTGTTGTGTCATAATATATGTTTCACTGTAGTGCTTTGAATGGAGAACCAAAAATTTCATTTCCATCATATGATGCTCTTTTATTTTAAGAAAGAAAAAATTGGTAGTCAGACTGCTCATAAAATGTGTGCTGTATATGGACAAAGTGCTGTTTCTGATGACACAGTTTGAAGGTGGTTTGATAAATTTAGGTGTGGAAAATAATGCCCGCTTTGGACGACCATCCTCTGTAAACAAGGACCTATTAAAAGATGTCATTGCTGAAAATCCATGTTACACAGTTCAGGAACTATCACAGACTGAATGTTCCAAAAAGTACAGTCTATGATCATCTGAAGAAGATTGGATATGCAAGCCGCTACAATGTATCGTTACCCCATACATTAAACACAAAATATGCTTGCTCTAATTTCAGCATGTGATTCTTTGCTGAAACGAAGTGAAAAGGCTCCTTTTTTTAAAAGGCTCATTACTGGGGATGAGAAGTGGATCCTCTACAATAATTGTTACAAGATCATGTGGTAAGCCAAATCAACCTCCCCAAGTAACATCGAGATGGGGGGCTGCATCCCAAAAAAGTGATGGTTTGTGTATGGTAGGACTATAAAGGAATGGTTCATTATGAATTGTTACCCCAATATCAGACAACAAATTAGGAAAAAAACAGTTCTCAAATGGCAGTATTAAAAGCAGAAACCGAAGCAAAGTGGCCAGAACTGACCAATCGTCGAGGTGTCTTCCAGCATGACAATGCACTGTCCCACATTTCGCTGAATGTCAGATAATGACTTATTGAGTATGGTTGAAATGTTTTGTGTCACCCCCCATATTCACCAGACCTTGCCCTTCAGATTTTCACCTGTTCAGGTCAATTCAAAATTCTCTGAATGGTGTGGAGTGTGAGGAATGTTATTTATAATACTTTATCGGGTAGTGGACCATGCCTAGAAAATACGGAGAGGGTTGTAGTGCTACTAGATGGCGCCACGAGATAGTGGCTTAGAAGTAGCTTTACATAAATTTAAATAATTTAATATTTTTTCTAGTTTTAACTATGTGTAAATTTTAAATATGATCGACAAATAATATTCTTAATTAAGGATAATTATTCTAATTTAATTCTTATAACTATATTTATTGTAAACTAATTACTTTTTATATAAACCAAACTGTAACCACAATGAAACAACACTACTCCAATTATGAATTTGAATCTCAACGTTTCATACTTTATATACGCAACCTGAAAACGCTAAGCTTATGTGTAGCAGAATAGTCTGCATGAATGTAACATAAATGAATTAATAAATCTTGTGACTTCTATTTTGATCATTCCTTGAAGCAATATATTGGTAACCAGGACGTTTCTCTACGAGAATGCAAAATAACTTGGACGCCCAACCGTTGAATGTGGACAACCACATGGAAGCGCATGCGGTGAGCATAAAGATTCCGCCATTTTGGATCGACCGAACTGAAATGTGGTTTTACCAGGTTGAAGCGCAATTTAAAATCAGCGGGATAAAAGCAGAAGATACAAAGTTCAATTATCTAATTGCTCAACTAGAACCTCGTTTCGTGGAAACGATATGGGACATTGTCTCGGAACCTATATCCGAGAAATACACCGCGGCGAAGGAAAGACTTTTGTGTACCTTCCAGGAAAGTGAGAACAAAAAAATAAAAAGACTTGTCTCAGGTCTGGAATTAGGAGACTTGCTTCCCAGTCAGCTCCTCAGGAAGATGAGGTCTCTAGGGAGCGAGTTCTCCGACAAAGTTCTAAAAACTTTATGGCTAGAGAAAATGCCTATCTCTGTCAAAAACCTTTTTGATAGTCAGTGAGGAGTCACTTGACCGCCTAGCTACAATGGCGAACAAAATTGTTGAAATGGCTCCACGTTCATCCGACCTGGCAGCAGTACAAACGTCTAGTCCTCCAGTGGATGAACTCTTAGCGAAAATATCAGCCCTGGAGCTACAAGTTGCAGCTTTAAGTGTGAGAAACTCTCTCGACCAGCGACGCTGCTACTCGCCGAGACGCCAGAATCTAAGCCGATCTCGCAAGAGGTACGACCCAAAAGGCAAATTGTGCTTCTACCACTTTCGGTTTGGCGCAAACTGCAGACCAGATAAGTGTTCACCACCCTGTATCTGGAAGGGTTCGGAAAACCTCTCCACGCAGTAGAGTCAGCGGTTAGCCCTACTGCAAGCGATCCACCTAGCCGCAAGTTCCGTTTATTTGTGAGAGACACAAACACGGGATGCCAGTTCCTGGTGGACAGCGGTGCAGATCTTTCAATCATACCACCATCTAAAAATGACAAATGTGCCAGCAGTTATCAACTGTATGCTGCCAATGGCACACCAATCCCTATTTATGGTATCAAGATGTTGACTTTGGACCTGGGGCTACGAAGGCAATTTCAATGGCCTTTTGTAGTTGCCAAAGTCTCAAAAGGAATTATTGGTGCTGATTTCTTAGCTAAATTTCAACTTTTAATCGATATTCACAATAGAAAACTAATTGATGGTATAACTACCCTCTCCATATTTGGGCAAATTGCAAACAATCAAGATCAAGATTCAGTAAGCACCTTAAATAAAACCTGTAAGTATTCAAATCTACTATCTTAATATCCCAGTATAACAAAGCCTAATCTATTGAATACAACTGTTAAACATAATGTCCTACATTACTTATCTACGAAGAGACAACCAGTGTATTCTAGAGCTTGACAACTTCATACCAAGAAAAACTCCAATTAGCAAAACAGGAATTCCAGTTCATGCTGTGTGTGTGTGTGTGTGTGTGTGTGGATCGGGGAATCATCAGACCATCCAAGTCACAGTGGGCTAGCCCCCTGCACTTAGTGGCCAAAAAGGATGGCTCTCTCAGACCCTGTGAGGACTATCGACGTTTGAATGAGCAGACCATTCCTGATAGATACCCCATACCCAGAATGGAAGACTTTCACCTTATCTTAAGTGGAAAGAACATCTTTTCCAAATTGGACCTACTAAAGGCTTACTACCAGATCCCAATTTCAGAGGAAGACAAACCCAAGATTGCCATCATCACCCCATTTGGGTTGTTTGAATTTAACGTGATGAGTTTTGGCCTGCGAAATGCACCATCGACATTTCAGCGTTTTGTAAACGAAGTATTCCAAGGTTTAGACTTTGTTTTCCCATACTTGGATGATGTTTTAATTGCTTCGACATCTGAGGATGAACACAACAGTCATCTCAAGGAAGTGTTTGACAGACTGGACAAGTACGGACTGTGTATAAATGTCTCAAAATCAGTTTTTGGTGCACATGAAATTGAATTCCTAGGATACCTGATAACTCCTAATGGGTCATGTCCCCTTCCTGAGAAATTTCAAGCAATATTGAACTATAAATTACCAACTACTCTTCATGACCTAAGAACCTTCTTGGGAATGATAAATTTCTTTCGTCGATACCTGAAGAATGCTGCCCAAACCCAAGCCATACTCCATGAAATGCTCAAGGGAGCGAAAAAGAAAGATAAACGAAAAGTTCCTAGGACAGAAGAAGCGATTGAGTAGTTTGAGAAGTGTAAGAAAGATCTATCAAACACTGCACTACTCAGTTATCCCAAATCTGAGTGCCCACTGTCTTTGTGCACGGATGCCTCAGATTGGGCAATAGGAGCTGTCCTGCAGCAATTAGAAAATGTCCACTGGAAACCGATTGCTTTTTACTCTAAGAAGCTCAGTGAAACCCAAAGAGGATATAGTACATATGACCGAGAGCTGTTGGGGATCTACCTGTCTGTTAAACAATTCAAATACATGCTGGAAGGTCGAGATTTCCAAATCTTCACCGACCATAAGCCCTTAATTTTTGCATTTCAGCAAAAAAACGAAAAAGCCTCACCAAGATAGCTACGCCAGCTGCAATATATATCACAATTTACCACCAATATCAATCATATCAATGGTAAAGACAACATCGTTGCAGATACTCTCTCTAGAATCGAGGAAATATCTGTCATCGACTATGAAGAAGTGGCTAAAGAACAACATGGTGATCAAGAATTACAAGACCTCATCAACAGTGATTCTCTTATCTTCAAGCAACAAGTGCTACCCTCTGGAACAAAATTGTGGTGTGATACTTCACAACAAACCATTCAACCATACATTCCTAAAGTGTTTCGAAGAAAAAATTTCGACAAAATTCATGGTTTTTCACATCCTGGTATTCAATCAACTGTCAAGCAGATGACTACCAGGTTTGTATGGCCAGATATTAAGAAACACACGAGTGAATGGGCAAGAGCTTGTGTGAATTGCCAGAAAGTTAAAGTGAACAAACACACAAAATCAAAGCTTGGTGAATTTGAAGAACCAGATGCTAGGTTTAGCATTGTACATATAGATTTGATTGGACCATTGCCACCTTCTAATGGAAAAATGTATTGCTTGACTTGCATTGATAGATTTTCATGTCGGGTGGAAGTTATTCCACTTGCAGATATTACAGCTGAGTCAGTGAGCAAAGCTTTTTACGAGAACTGGATTTGCAGATTTGGGACACCCTACAGCATTATCACTGATCAAGGTAGACAATTTACATCACAAGTTTTTAGAAGTCTAGCTACCATCTGTGGTGCTAAAATCCTACACACCACTCCATACCACCCCCAGTGTAATGGAAAAATTGAACGTTTTCATAGAACCTTGAAATCTGCTATTAAAGCACAGGATAGCACCAACTGGACTGAAGTGATACCAACAGTGTTGTTGGGATGCAGAGCTGCTATCCGTGAAGAAACTAACCATTCCATCGCTCAAATGATCTATGGTACAAACGTAAGACTGCCTGGAGAGTTCTTCGATAGCCCGAGTGTTGATGTTGAACCTGACACATTTGTAAATAGGGTACAAAAACACATGGCATTGTTAAAACCTCTCAGAACTCCATACACACAACAACAAAAAATATTTGTGCATAAAGACCTTGCATCCTGCTCCCACGTGTTTGTCAGAGTGGACAGGGTCAAGAAGCCCCTCGAACCAGCATATGATGGTCCTTTTAGTGTGTTGGAAAGAAATGAAAAAAAAATATTTCAATATTAAAATAAACAGAGAGGTGAAAATTTCCATTGATAGGCTTAAACCAGCTTATCTGATCATGAATCCTAGGCCAGCTGTATTTGTTGATGTACCTGTGACTGAAGAACCTAAACTTCCAACAAACTCTCGTTGTGGTAGAGCAATTAAACTACCAGTTAGGTTCCAAACTTAAATGTTCAGAGAAATATTTAACTATATACAGTTGGAACGCGCTGCCAGAAAATATAGTTAAATCAAAGGGAGTGCACGAATTTAAGACACAATTGGATAGTCAGTGGGAATTGGAGAATTCATAAACAAAGGACCAGCCTTGTTGGGCCTGAGCCTGTAGCTGGTCGTCAATATTTGTATTTGTATATAATCTAGTGTATTTTCAATTTATTTTTGTTTCTTCAAATTGTATATATTATCATTTGTGCATAAACAAAGTGCTAGCAGTTGTATGTAAAAAATTTCAGCTATTTTCACAGTGTTAATCAGTATTGTTACTGTCACCACTATGAGCAACTATTACAGCATAATTTGTTTAAAATCCTTCAATATTGTGTTAACAAATTAGCTGTATGAAATCAGTATGAGTGTATCAAATGTATCATGTTTATATTTTCAATCTCTACATGCTTTCCCTATCGTAACTTAGTTACTGGTAAGGGAGTAATGTAGTGCTACTAGATGGCGCCACGAGATAGTGGCTTAGAAGTAGCTTTACATAAATTTAAATAATTTAATATTTTTTCTAGTTTTAACTATGTGTAAATTTTAAATATGATCGACAAACAATATTCTTAATTAAGGATAATTATTTTAATTTAATTCTTATGACTATAGTTATTGTAAACTAATTACTTTTTATATAAACCAAACTGTAACCACAATGAAACAACACTACTCCAATTATGAATTTGAATCTCAACGTTTCATACTTTATATACGCAACCTGAAAACGCTAAGCTTATGTGTAGCAGAATAGTCTGCATGAATATAACGTAAATGAACTAATAAATCTTGTGACTTCTATTTTGATCATTCCTTGAAGCAACATAGGGTCAAAGAGAGTGATTTTAATGCTATCTTTCGGTATCCTACTGTGTTAAAAATTACCTTAGAAAATCTAGAAAAATATCTCTGTGGAAGGGAAAATTCAGTACAGTATAAGCGAACTTTCATTTTCTCAGGAGTTCACTATAAGCGTTTAAAATAACCTTAGTTAAATAGGAGTTCAATCAGGACAACTATAGCAGGGTTTGACTGTATTACAATAAACTAGAAACATTAAATTATAGCTTCAAATACTTCTAATACAAAAGATGAAAAAATTGCATAAACTAACTGCTTCGACAGCAAAAATAAAAACAATTTAAAAATAGAAGTTACCAAGTTGAAGTGGGAAATACATCAAAAAAGTTTTTGTAGGTTTTATAAGTTATTATAGAATGTTTTCGGACCCTCAGGCCATTTCAGGATTTTGCAGGTTGCAAATCTCAATTTATGCATCTTAGGTGCTATAAAATTTACGTGTTATTCTGGATATCCCAAATTCAACCTATTGAAACAGGTTTCAAATAGAGTACATAGAACAAAATAGAAGAAAGCCTAAGAACGCAGGGCCTTGATCATGGCATAAGCACAATATATTTCGTTCTCCTACAGGCAAATTAAATAACTTATTTCCTTTCAACTTATTTTTATATATTTAATTACAAAATAATTTCTAATTAAGGTAATAAAACTATGCTGTTTTAAATTTTACCAAAATATGCTTCACTTATTTTCATAGAAAACATTTTGCAATGCAAATGCTAGGACATTTGAAAAGTTATTGTATTAGTAGATAGGTTGAATAAGCATTGCATTGGAGCAACACAATTGGCTATTAAAGTATTAGTGATTTGAAAGCAAAACCAAGCTGTTTAAATCATACATGGTAGTTTTTGTAGTTTAACAATTACATTGAAATAACCATGTGGTGAAACGAGACTGTGAAGATAATGTAATAAAATTATTTTTAAATTCTCTCTAGGTAAAGCAAATTGACAAAATCCAGTTTAAATAATATTTTCTAGAAGTTAAATGCTTAGTTATCAAAGAAAGCATAGAAACTAGACATTAAAAGTAGTTGACAGACATAGAAGGGTATGCTAAAAAATTTGATCCATACTTTTTAAATACTATTGAATCAAACTTTTACGAGTAAAATTTTTTTTTCTATAAGAAATTATTTGTAATGAAGGGAACTGAAACACTTAATACTTTTCAACATCATCATAAAGTATTGGACAAAATTATTGTATGTGCAAATATGCTTCTTCTGTTCACATTCTGTACAAAAGTCTGTTTCACCCCATTTACATATTTAATGATTCCTCAATCTTATGTGCTCTCTTGAATTATCTTCTCTCAATTGATTGTAATACAATAATTTTGTCCATGATCATCTGATAATATTAAACACATTATTAAATTGTTTTATACCTAGCTGATGATTCATGCTCATCTGTACAGAATTTATCTGAGCCTTTGAAGTATATATACGATTTATTGACTTCCTTGCTCTTATTATTTCCTTTGCTAAAACATTGCAGACATCCCTGTCACCTCTTTTAGCAGCATCTTTTAAAGTTCTTTTTACCTTTTCTTCTTCACGCTGAATAGCTAAAATAATTTCATACAGAAGATTGAACATCAATACTGTAAATGTTTGAGAAATAAAAGTTATGAATTGTAAACCATTACGGAAGTAAAAAAATTATTGAATTAAATGCTTATAATCTAAAACAATCTACAGGTTACATCTTCCCCAAATACTCAAAATTGATCATACCAAAAACTACATTAATTAACATTTAAATTAAAACATAAATTGTAAGTGTTAAAATATTTTTTTTATTTTTACTTTCTTTCCAGTAAATATTGGCCAAGACTTCCTCATAATATTATTTTATCCTTTGCTAGTTTATCTATTAACCAATCATTTAACCTTTTGATATACTCATAATCAGATACAATGCTCTCACAGTATCTTCTCTATTATAATTAGGGCAACTTTTTTGTTGCAGTAAAAATGGAAAAAGTTGCATTTATCATTCCCTAAAGTTGCATTTATGGAAATAAAGTTGCATTTATTTTTGATACACTAAATTCAAAAATAAATTATTCGTAAAAAATGAAAAAAATTAAAAATGTACTTACAATTTTAGTCGTGTAAAACAGTATTATAATACATACTGAAATACAGAAGAACGTTGAGAGACCAATCCTTGGCCAGTAATTTCTTTAACATTGAAAACCTGCACCAGCCGCAGTCATTATAATGTGCTGTATCGGATAATAGAAGCGCAAAATATTTTCGCTCAAGATTCAGAGATTTTAAAACGTCATTTACAAGGCGAACAACATATTGATGATCGACAATCACCTCGCAAACCATGCAGTCGATTACGCAAGTTTCCTTTGGATTATCAAGAGTGCCAACCAATATGTTAAGGTACTTCTTGCCATTTATTTCACTTTCGTCTTAGGATGAACTTCTTACCATAAACTTGTTTGATCCGCAATACTTCGGCGTTCGCAAGATCAGACACACGTGATCAAAGGGTTGATTCAGAGAGCAAAAAATGAAATAGTAATTTGATATGAATTAATTTTAAGCTATATTTTAAAAAAGTTGCAGGTGGTTGCATTTATGCAGAAAGTTGAATTTATGTTGCGGTTATAACTCACTACTTTTCACCCCATGCAGGAGGAATTTTGGTTTTGGTACTTCACATGCAGCGTTGAACGTGTGAAAAAAAAAGTTGCATTTGTTGCAAAAAGTTGCCCAAATTATAATTTTAGTATTTGAATGCACTAAAAAGATAGATTCGTTAATTCAAATCCACATAATACCTTAAAATTGACTAAGCTCTAACAAAAGCATTACATTTGTGTACAATAAACAATAGATGAGAAAAACTAATATTTTAAAATATGATAATGATAACAATATAAAGTTTGTTACAGTTTTAAGAACCAAGACACTGACAACATGGTTACCTCTAATTTGACGATCTAATTGAAATCCCTCTTTTCTCAGTTTTGATGTCCATTCTTTAACCTAAAAAACCCATGAAATTAATGTAATTTATGAGACAAAACCTGTCATTGATAGGATTCATAAACAATTATTACATTAGAATTGACATCATTTTAAGGTACATTTATCAGTTTCAATTAAAATAAAAATTTTGAAAAATCAATCATATTTTCTTCAATAATTAATTTCTTTAGAACACATTTTAAAATACTAGTATAAAATTTTTTTGGCAAATAATTTAATTCATTCCTTTCAAATTTTGTTTTATGTTGTTTCTTATGCCTATACTGGCAGACCAGAGGAGTGCCAGGCCCGTCGAAGACGGCAAGAGGCGAGTGCGCCTTCCATGTTATTGAGCCCCATTGGGAGGAAGTCCGACTTTGCTCGACATACATGACACATCCGTTTTACAGGAAGGTCCCTTTCATACAACCATTCACTCACACATATCGTAATTTAGATCCAAATCAAAGGCCGATAACCCCCTGATCAGGTACCCCCAGAGGTATTGATTTGGTATGGGAACATGGGGGACTTTGTGACCACGACCTATTTAACGTGCCCCAGTCACCATTAGTGAACACGACAGTCTTTAGCCAGGTCGAAGCGCCGATCTCGCAATCATCAGAATTGCAGGCTCCGCCGAGGACAGAACCCACAACCCTACTGATGCGAGCCCGACGCTCTACTGACTGAGCTACCGCGGCATTTTGTTTTATTTGCAGCACAACTCATTTCCTTACATGTAGGCGAAATCAATTCTCAGTATTGATGTGAAATTACAGTTCCCTCTTTTCAATGTTCGTGTATATTAAAGATGGTTTTTTGGATTTTCCATGGCACAAGGGACATATTTGGACTTTTTAAAGAATGAGAAAGCTGAAAACTGATTTAGAAATTTAACCTTTATATTCTTCCTATTCTTCTGCAATTCTTATACTGGGAATAGCACAAAAGTTTACAGATTATGCTATCCTTGGAACAAGTAATTGTCAAGTAACTAAACCAAATATCAATTGTTCGTAAATATTGAAAACCATAAAAATATTTTTACAAAAAATTTAAAACATGACAGTTAACTATTTATATTGGTTGACTATATAGCAGTGTAGGTTAATGCTCAATATTCTTTACTTTATACCCTATACAGCTTGTTTTCCAAGAAGTGTCTGCCTAGACAGCATAATCAGTTGTGAACAGTTACAAGTAATGTAACTAATGTCAGATGTTGATGGCAAGCCCATAATTCCATTGTAACCCTCTAAAAGCACCTGAGGAAATATTAACTTCAGCATAACAACTGGGCTGCAGCCAGGTAGGAGGCCCTGGCATCAATTATACAGGGCCGTGAGATTCTCTCAAAAACTTCATCATTTGTTTTTGAACACAACGTATTTGGTTTATCTATAAAATACAATTTCAGCATTTTGCCTATAAAAATTCCAAATTGATGATTGTTGATTGGTCAAAACCTATTAGATTAAATGACAAACATCATCAAAATGGTGATAAACTACATTTTAAAGTATATAATCCTGACATGCATAATCTGGGCATTTGCACAGAAGTAAAAACTTCAGTCTCCTCTTCTTTGCTATGAAAGTAAAATTTGAAGAAGTATTTTTACCTTGCTAAAATGCATAGATTTGATTTTTTTGGTTAGAATTAGCACTTTGATTAGAATCTCAAAATCAAAAAGTAGTCGAGAAATCTAAAACAAACTTCAAGAATAAAGGAGATTATGTTTGAACAGCATGGATAATTTCTGAGATAGAAGATAATATCAGCTTACAAATGAAACACATTAAGTAAAAAAAAATTAAAAAATGAATTTGTTTTGCTTTTCTAGACTACTAATTTTTCGACTGGTGAAGTTCACTCCACTAAGTCATTTTTTTTTCATGAAGGTTGGAATTGGTATTTTTAATTTAATGCGACACTGGAGCAACACAACAGGCTATTGATGACGGTCTGGGATCAACCCATGAAGAGAAAAATCTTTTGAATGAAGGATAGATTTCTTCTTGAGAAACACTATTGAGCAGAAATTTTCTCAACTGTTTTTGACGTGTGTTTCACTTGTTATCCGATGATTTGTGATTTTCACTTGGGCGAGATGTGTGTCACATGGAAATCATGTGTTGGAAAATGCATAACTAACAAAATATAACAAGCTAGCATTGGTTCTTTAAATATTTCAAGTAGGTTAAGTATAACTGTCCATATTGGATTTCATAAAATTAAAAATTTATTAATGTTGGAAATTTGATCGAGGTTATAGAGAAAATCACAATTTTGAATGACACAAGAAACCATGTCGTTGTTCATTCGGAAACTCAACGAAAAAGGAATGAAACTTTTTCCAAACAAATAAAACTATTTTCATCGACAGACGACCTGATAACAATTTTAAAAGTTTTGATCAAGCGTGAAGAATCCGTAAATGTGCGATTTGCGTGTTTCGCCAAATCAGTAAGATAATCCAATATGTGATACGTAATTCTCATGCGAAATTATTTGTTTGTAAAGCATTGTTTTGTGCTCTTAAATTTTTGCCTATTTTCATATATTAACTAAATGTAATAGGTCATGATATTTCTTAAACTTTCGCAAAATCTTGCACCGACCTGTTCTTTGGGAGCTTTATCATTTTTCCCAAAAAGCCCCATGGCATCTACGATACTTGTGTCTGATCAAATTTAAATTTAAATTAACATAATTGTACACATAAGCGTGGGACTTCTAAATTTGACAGACCAAATACTGTGAAATGGACGTTTGTTTACTTTTGCAAGATTCAAATTAAGACCTACACAGAACGTAGGAAGAACATAACTACCTAGATAAAACAGGAAGTATACCGGATATGAATGCAAAACGTTCGCTTGATTATTTGGTGGCGCTTTCGATACCGCGTCCCACTATTGGTTGATTACATTTTGAAATGATTTTTTTTTTTGGTAATTTTTTTAGTTAACGTCGTACTAGAGCAACACAACGGGCTATTGACGACGGTCCGGGATCATTCCCTTAAGGGAAAGATCCGAGGACAACACCTCGTAATTTTGAACCACGGTCAGATGACGAAGCAACACCTGAGCTGGCACCCCACTCTCCAAACTTCCACGCCAACCCAACGTGAGGACTTTCGGCCACGACAGATTTAAGGTGCACCAGCCGCCTCTACACCATACGTTTACAAACATCCATGCCCGGGCCCGGATTCGAACCAGGAACCTTTCGATCTAGAGGCTAACACCTTAACCACTATACCGGTTGGTCGGCACATTTTGAAATGCTTGCATTGCACTGTTATTGGATTCTGTTTGGTTTTGGTTTAGCATTCAACTTTTACCAGAGTATATTTCCTACACGAGACAAACGAACGAGTACAAAGTTGTCGGGTTCGAGATAACAAACGGAATCTGGTAGACTATGGGACTAGCTTACTACTCCAAGGACTAGCTCGTAGAACGCAGCAAGGTGAAAACCGTTTGACTTCGGGAACGGTTGAGAAATTTTCTATTGTTTTGATCGTCATCTGACTGTGGTTCAAAATTAAGTGGTGTTGTCCTTGGATCTTTCCCTCAGGAGATTAATCCCGGACCGTCGTCAATAGCCCGTTGCATTGCTATAGTATTGTGTGCCTATATAATAAGTGGCGACAAGGGACCAAATTTGGCTCAGTGCGCATGCGCAGCAGCCATTTTTCTACCAGAATCGTCTCAAAGAATGTTGCTGGGCGAATTAATATATCATTTTAAGGAGAACAAAAAGCATATTATTGTTATAATATGGATACATTCGGTGTAAATGAATCATATAAACGCTCAATTACATGCTTAATTGATGAAATGGATTACACAACGCGCTAACTTATATTGCGGCAAACACCATGATGTTCAAAAAAAGCTATTTACTTAAAAAGTCTTCAAATTTATACTGTCAAAACACTAAAATAATAATAAATAAACATTCTGAAAAACGAAATGGAACATGAATAAGCTATTTTTTCTTTTTTATTTAATGTACACACGTTTTTCTTGAACACACAAAAAGTTCCCATGTTAAGTCTACGGGAGCTAGGAAAAGACCGCCTCGGGCGGTAGAAAAGGGCTCTAAGCCGATCACAAAGCGTTTCCCGTTTGTCTCTACTCTTATTATATAGGCACTCTACTCTAGTACAATGTTAATTTTAAAAATTACCAAAAATTACCTTGCCAGAAAATGTTTTATAGGGAGGAGGATCACAGATACCCGGACAAGAAGTGACACGGGAAGGTAGGTATTTATTTAACGTCTCAACAGTGGAACACAACGGATTATTAGCAACGGTCAGTGAATTTTGTATTTTTTTTTTATTAACGTCACACTGGAACACAACAACGGGTTATTGGTGATGGTCCCAACCCTTGAAGGGAAAGGTCTGATGACAACACCACATAATTTTCAAACACGATCGAATGACGTGCTCCCACCTGATCTGGCACCCCACTCACCAAACTTCTACACCACACAAACGTAAGAACATTTGAGGCCATATCCAAAATACAGGTAGGTAAGTATTTGATTATCGTTACACTAGAGCAACACATCGGGCTATTAAACCCGAAAGAAAAGATCCGGTAACAATATCACGTAATTTTGATTCATGGATAGAAGACGAGGTAACACCTGAGCTAGCGCCGCGCAATCTAAATGTCCACACCACTCCAACGTGAGGAAATTTGAGGCCACAATAGATTTAACGTGGACCAGCACTCGATGGTTTTTGGTTGGATTCGAACCTGCAACCTTCAGGTTGCTAATCCTTTAAAATTCCTACAGGACTACATGTTAGCCTCTAGATTGGAAGGTTCCTGGTTTGAATCCGGGTCCGGGCATGGATGTTTGTAAGCGTATGATGTAGAGGCGGCCGGTGCCCCTTAAATCTGTCGTGGCTGAAAGTCCTCAGGTATTGTCCTCGGATGTTACGAGGTGTTGTCCTTTGATCCTTTCTTTAATGGTGTGATCCCGGACCGTCGTCAATAGCCCGTTGTGTTGTTCTAGTACGACGTTAACTAAAACTACCATTATCATTAGCAACCGGACTACTGCGGTCCGAAGAGATCCGGGAAATGAAAATTGTGTTTTGTTCCTAATGTGCAGTTTATTTTCAAATTCAATACTTGAAATTTCCCATATCTTCAAAAATAAAGCTGTACAAGCATGCAAAGAAAGTATTTTCATTGCGAATTTTACAATTTGAGTAGCGAATGCATCAGACAACGTTGCAGTGATCACTGCCGGTTTCCTCTCCATGGCGCTCAGCGGATCCGAGGGGCCGCGGAAGCCCAATTGGAAGAGTAAAGGACTAGCAACAGGAGGATTGCAATTTCGAATCCTTCCAAAGTTTGTCACATACAAAAGGGGGCTGGTGCACGTTAAATCTGGTTACACGTGCACGTCTCTGGCACGTGGTTCTCTGGTCTGGCACGTGGTTTTAAATGTCCACACGTTAGCGTGGTGTGGAAGTTTGGAGAGGTGAAGCGTCAACTCAGGTGTGATCTCGTCATCTGACCGTGGTTCAAAATTAGGTGTTGTCCTTGGATTTATTCCTTCGGGGGTTCATCCCGGACTGTCGTCAATAGCCCGCTGTTTTCCTACAGTACTACATTAATGGAATACCTATACCCATTAGCGGATCCGACAAAATACTCTTCTTTTTGGTGAACAGTTCTTTGCTGTGTTTTACCTACTCTTCTGCGCACCTTATTCTAAAATACCGCATTCTAATCAAAATGTACGCCCTGTTCCTTAATAGCGGCGGTTACCTCCTAGATTATATGGTGCCAGCAGTTTTCGCGATAGACAGAAAGGGCCCGGATTTCATTGACACGTCGTCGTTTGGTCGGTATTCTATATGATTTCGCTGGTTTGCTCAAAATTCGTCAAACGTTGAGGCTTAGGTTCAGTTGAGAACAGTTTAAGAACAGGGTTCAGTGTGAGGACAGTTTAAGAACAGTGAACAGTTTGGGAATAGTTCGAAAACAGGGAACTGTGTGAGAGAAGGAAGCAGTTACAGAACAAGGAAGCACATTCAGAGCAGGGAGCAGTTTGAAAACAGAGAATGTGTGTATCAGAGCGAGGAACAAATCATGAACAGGAAACGGTATGAGTTGATAAATTTTGGATAGCCGCTGTCCATCGAAGTGAACGAAAGGTGTACGGCAAAAGTTATAGCAACGGAAAATTTCTAGAAAAAAAAATATACTTTCTTTTCTAAAATTCGAATTTTTTTTCCAATTTATCCTAGACATTAAAATCGAAATACGAAAGAATCAAGAATGTAACATTTCTTTTAACAAAAAGAACAGAGAACAGGTTTTTGTGATTAACGTTGAACAGGCTGTTTCCTTTCTTTTTGAAGAACACGTGAAAAAGAGCAGGTTGTTCTTTTTTTAAGGAAATTTGCCTCGGGGTGCAGAAGGGCAGAGGGGAGCGGTTGATTATCTGCAATACCGAAAGAGGACGAAATAGGGGAGCATTTTCAACCCAACTCCGGTGTAAACGCGGCTTAAGGCGCCCTCTAGATAGTGATGCAAAATATCTGGGAATTTCAGAAGAGGGGAATAAACTTGGGAATCTTGGAGAATAAACCTGGAAGTTTGGGGAACATTGGGAATATTGAGGAAATAAACTGAACCAACCATTTTTATAACATCAGTTTTTAATCAGTAAAGTGCATATATAAGATTATCAAATTATGGATGAAACCATGTTTTAATATGTTGTACATCGATCAAATATTTAGATCAATAATTCCCAATTAGTGTGCAGCAACCATTGACATTTTCCTGTCTAAAACTAATATTTTCCATCCCATTGGGGAAAACTGATAAATACCGGAATGAACATCGTAGTACAAGATGGTCCCTGTTTGATTTCCATTAACAAATGCATATTTAATAACACATTTAAGAGGCTATAGTAGCAACCATGTTTAGGAGAAATTAAGGTGAATGAGATTCAAGAGTTTCGACAACAAAATATAAATTTCTATAGCATATATAAAATTAAAAGTATAATTTTTGATAGTTTTTAATAATTCTGTAAATTTTCATAATATTTCTACTACTACAATGTAACATTAGTATAATCCTTTACACTCAATTTTAAAGAAAGGATTCATTTATAAGATGTTATAAAAATTATTTATGGTTGTGCTTCACAGTACTAAATCTCCTTGATGGGATTTAAGTACTGATTCACTTATGTCACCTGTCGTTAAAGTGCAAAAATTCTTCAGAAACAGTCACATCCCTGGAAGTTTACTAAACAGGTATGTTGACTCAGTTCGGCCACAAATCCTAGGTGAAACAAGACGGAACTCACAAATGATTTGCTTACGAGTTTTTATAACCAACATACCTTTTTATCAGTAAATTGTGAACAAACATGCAGATGAAATAGAGGAATGTAGCAAGGACATAATCAACAATCATTACTTGTCCAAAGAGGTAAAAAGAATGCACAACGAGTTAAAACCAATTGCTGATGCTTTAAATAGGTTACAAAGTGACAATGCTAGCATTGCTAATGCTTGTGATAATTTTATAGACCTACTTCATGAAGAAAAATTGAAACCACATTCAAAACAAGTCAAGACTAGATTTGATAGTGCTATTACTCATGTTCATTTTTTGGCAAACATGATGAATCCCTCATATAAGAATAAAAAGTTCTATCAAGCTCAAGAGAAATCTGCTCGTAAGTACTAGGTGCAACTTTTTTTTTGTCTTAAATGTTTGAATACAGCCATTAAAGAGCTAATTCAGTCTACAGAATGATAAAGAATTGCAGTACCGTGTCGAGAGTTATCAATATGAAACTAGAATAAATAGAACTATTCTAATGTTTACGCTAATAAACTATGCATTACCAATATTCCTAAATATAGTATTTTCTTTCACTAAAATCTTCAATGAGCTTCTTATAACCTTACCTGGAAGTTGGGATGTCAACTCTCAGAAAATAACCGTTTTTTTCCCCGTCCGGTTATAACTACCTCGGTTTAACCGAGTAAGAAAAACCGGTTTTTAAAATCACCGAAAAAAAAATAACAGTTTTTTAAAAACTTCAGGGTATTTCTATTTAGTTGTATATAAAAAATGCTAAATGTCGTTTAACTGTTTAGTTTTATCACATCAAACTTTGCAGTACTTTGCTTTTCTTGCATGTTTTTCGGACACAAAACGCATAATCTTTTAGATCCACAAAGAGGATTTCATGATAGAAGGCATCTTCATCCTGTTATTCCCGAAAACAAAAATTCTCCGAAGCACCGAAATTCGTATGTGAAATGGAAAGTCAGGTAATGCAATTGATGATTATGAAGTTAATTCAATAAACAAGGCAAATATAAGGGAGAAGAGCACGTTTAGCATTATTTGTACCTTGTGCAGCTCATAATCTAAATTTATCCGGTGTCCACGCTGCATCTACAGCTTCAGAAATTACTTCATTTTTGGTACTTTGCAGAGATCATTTAATTTTTCCAATCGTCAACAACACGTTGAGACATTTTAATAAAGTGACTATAATTATCACTTAAAAGTTTTTCTGATGCAAGGTGGTCATCAAAGACCAGTGCAATAAAGGCGCTGTATTTACAATTATCTGAAGTAATGATAGGACTGCAAACAATTTTTTAAATCCGGAAGCATAAAGTTTGATTTTGCAAACTAATTATAGATTTATATGTACTCCTTCTATGTGGAATAAAATTATACAATGCAACGATAGAACATATAAAGCATTATAACAGAAAAATGAATCGATAGAACATATAAAGCATTACACTAGAACAATACATCGATAGAACATATAAAGCATTACAACAGAAAGATTCGTCACTAGATTGTGGAACAAAATTAATTGCTGGATTACGTAGTACATTACACGGGCTTCGAGATACAATTTTTGAACAAAATTTTGAGGAAGTACAAAATTTGATTGAAGAAATAAGTATAGAGAAGGGATTTTTTAATAAACGAAAGGGAAAAGTTAAGATAATGTAAATAGATGAAACACCAGATAAAGGGAAGTAACTTGACACCCGAAGAATTATTTAAAATACAAATTTACAGTGTTCTTAACACTATTGTCTGAAATAAATTGGCGTAATCCAAAAATGAAAACTATCTGTGACGATTTTTGCTTTCTCTGTGGCTCGTCTTAACAATATATACACGAGTGTTGCTAATTTTAAAACAAACGGCAACTGATCTTGCTATTAAATATAGAAAAGATTTAAAAAAAGTACTATTTCCCATGTGAAATTGAAAGTTTTAAGCTTGTAGTAACGACTCCAATACAAAATATCGAAACTGCATCTCCGCTTAATATCCTACAGGCTCTTCATGATTTGGGTTTATTTGAGTCTTACCCAAATATCAATGTGTGTCGCTCTTTGAATATTTCTTTCTCTTCCCGTTTCTATTGCTCCGTGCGATAAAAGTTTTAGCAAGGCAAAATTAATAAAAAATAATTTAATCAACTATCGGACAAGAACGATTATCCAATCTTTGTATTATTTCAATAAAATACAATATCGTTAAAAATATTAATTATGATGATGTAATAAATGAATTTGCTGAAATTAAAGCCAGAAAAGTGCAATTAAAATAAATCTTATTAAAAATAGATTGTAATGTATTAGTTTTATTATTTTCGTAAATCTAATTAATTAAGGGGCCTAAATGCAAATTCTTGCACACGGCACAGGAATGGCTAGTTACGGCACTGCATACATGCAAAGAAACAATGAATTCGAGAGTTAACATTTCATTCAAGATAGACTTACATTCGTTGAGAGTATCTTAATCTGTCTCGCGCAGCTTTAAATTGTCGATACAATCAATTACTTCATTAAAATGAAATAACATCGTTTTTACAGCTTCAATTCGGCTTGCCGATCTGGCGTCGGATAAAGTCTTTAAAGTTAACTTTAATCTGCCATTGATGGTATCCCATCGTTTTGATGATGCAGAAAATGGAGTGTATAGTTTCTGAATGAATCCAAATAATGTTTTCGATATTGCTGAGGAACTAGCAGCTTTCACAAGTAATAAATTCTAGTTGTGACAGTCACAAGGTATGAAAAATAGCTCTTGAATTAATACTCAGAATTCGAATTTTTATACTATTTATCAATTCCTACCATGTTCGAATCATTAAAATCCGGATCCCTATAATTCTGAAAATCTAGGGGGAGGGTCCAAGCTCATTTAATGCTTCTACTATAGTTTCAGGTAAATGCTGTCCTATACTCTGAACTACTGGAATGAAAGCGACAAAACCTTTAATTTCTGTAGAAGTGTCACATTATCGCAAACACATTGTCACTTGCTCAATTCGACCAGCCTCAGGGGTAGTCCATCATGATAGCATAATATTTGGCAACCTTAATATTTTCCACGACTTGCTCAACTACGTCTTTTCCCATTAATGTGACCCATTTGTTTTGAATTTCGTGGCTCTAGTTGTAGCTTTTAATTTCCTTTTCATTGATATGACACAAATGTTCACGCTATGTTGGATCATACTTTGGTATTAACTTAAATATATCATTGAAGTTACCTGAACTTGGTGTTTTACTCAATATTCAAAGATTCTCTGTGACCTTTAAATGCCAAGTTACGACTGGCCAAGAAATTGCTAATGTGTACTAATCTTTCGAATTCGAACAATGTCGCATGTTTCATGTCGTATTTTTAGCCTCTTAATCAATATTCTGTACTTATGTTTTTAAAGAAAAGTCTTAATGAGAAGGCCTCGCAGAAAATTAGAAACGTATAATATTTTTCATAATATAGAACGGGCCTTGCAAATTATTATTGTCTGATTTTCTACGAGGCCCTTTTCCACCTCAAAGCTCGATACCGTCAGCGGTTGCTTACGTCGCTTCCGCCTTCCGCCGCTGATGTCTCGCTCTATAGATTAGATTTACTCATCGAAACAGTCGTCGTTATTTTCCTGCATTCAAAACAGCATTGAGATTGCCAAGTTGCATTCATACGTCGGAACTAGGTTATCAAAAAAAAAAAAAAAATTTGAGGACAAGATAGTGACCTTACTACCTGCCACTATCTCTCCTAGAGCGTGACTTAATCTCTAATTGTGCTGCCATCTCGTTGTTAAGTTTGAGTCGATTTCTTGATTTACATCATTTGAAAAAGTACTTTTATTTAAATGAGAAATTTTATGACAAGCTGAATATAAGTGAAGTGCTTCTGCGGCAATACTTGTTTCCTGTACGTTTTCTGCCCCGTTGGCCCAGTTGAAAGAGCAACTTGTAAACAGCCGGAGGGTTACGAGTTCGAAACTCAGTCCAACCAAAGACCGTCATGTACACGGGGGGTAGTCCACGTCAGATCTATCGTGGCCTCATATGCCCTCACGTTGGAGTGGTGTGAAAGTTTGGGAAGTGGGGTGCCAGCTCAGGTGTTGTCCTCGTTGTCTGACAGTGGTTCAAAATTACGAGGCGTCCTTGAATTTGTCCCTTTGAAAATTATCCAGAACCGTCACAAATAGCCCGTTGTGTGACCCTACGACAGAATAAATTCCAAATGAGATTAAGCGCCAATGAATTACATTTTAAGGAAACCCCCCGATACGGACAGTCCGGGATCAGTTCAGAAAGGATAGATAAAAAAATAGTCCTCTTAATTTTGAACCACGCGGTCAGATGACGAGTACAACGCTTGAGCTGGAACCCTACTTTTTAAACTTGCACACCATGCCAACGAGAGGACATTTACACCCATGGGAGGTTTAATGTGCACCACCCCCCACGTATACAATCGTCTTTGGTTAGGTCTAGTTTCTAACTAGTTTTTCGTTGCTTTTCCAACTGGTCACCGCGGCCCGTTGACCCTGAAAGAATGCAAACACAAGTGTACACAAGGTCTATACACCCTGTTCAATTACAGGAATTATACATGCCCCCCGCCTGCAACTCGCAGGTTGTTAGCGCTGTAGGCAAACCCCACTTCGCCACGGCGGCGACCCCTTATCTCAAAGCGGTGGTTCACCCTGGCCGCGGTAGCCCAGTTGGAAGTGTAACGGTTTAACAACCTCCTGTTAATTGTGAGTTCGAAACCAGCAAAAGACTGTCGTGAATAAACGGGGCTGATGCACGTTAAATCTGTAGGTATTTTAATTAACGTCGTACTGGAGCATCACAGCGGGTTATTGACGACGGTCTGGGATCAATCACCAAGGGAAATATCAGAGGATGACACCACGTAATTTTGAACCCCGGTCAGATTACGAGGCAACACCTGAACTGGCACCCCATTCTCCAAACTTCCACACCACGCCAACGTACGTGAGTACATTTGAGTCCGCGTTTGATTTAATGTGCACCAGCCCCCTTCGTACACGATGGTCTTTGGCTGGATTCGAACTGGTAACCCTCCGGATGCTAATCCATTACTCTTCTACATGGAAACACTGTTTTTAATAGGTGCCGTTAAGGCCAAAACGTCGGGGAAACTGATTTAGCTTTTCGATTCTGACGGAAGACTGGGTCCCTCCGAAGTTAGGTTTTGAAGTGCCCAGGGGGGTAGAGCCTACCTTATTTTTTAGCCGAAGCACTGCGCAGTTGAACTTTTCAAATGATATACAATATATTGAAACACGACTCGCACACATGTCTGGAAGCACGCGTTTGGCACGTTTATTTTTATCAGTAGCTGAGTAAACAGGAGCGGTGTCATTTAGCCCAGTGTGTCATTTCAATGTTTTCCTCACTCAACATTTCAAGGTAAGGTGTTGTGATGAAATAAATATTACATCGAGTCCAATATTAGCACATCAGAAAATTGCATGTTCAAATCAATTTAAGTCCATTTCCAGATCTATTTAACATCTATTTATTCACAATGACAAGAAAACAAAGAGAATGAGCAGGTCCATTCCAGCGTAGTCTTTCTTCGACCACGTTCCAAAGCGATCTGGCAATTTCCCCATCGGGCAGGGAAGATGCGCGTTTCAAATTCCCTTTCGAAAGGATTATCACAAGATCTGTGGCTAAGTTGCCACAAGCGTGTTGGAATCGACATCAACACCTGCGTAAGTGAACACTTCCCCGTTACGCAACCGTTGATAATATGATTTACTTGACGTTGTGGTAGCCCGGTTGCAACCAGAGGGTTGCGAGTTCGAATCCAACCAAAGACCGTCGTGAATAAAGGGGGCTGGTGCACGTTAAATCTGTCGGGCCTCTAATGTCCTCACGTTGGCGTGGTGTGGAAGTTTGGAGAGTAGGATTTGATGTCGTCGAAATCTGACCATGGTTCAAAATTACGAGGTGTTGTCTTTGGATCTTTCCTTTCTATACTAATTCCGGACCGTCGTCAATAGCCCATTGTGTTTGTGCAGTGCAACTTCGATTAATTACCTTCCCACCTTCCTTCAGGTTAATTTCCTCCCTGGGTGTAAAAGTATCTATAACTATCAGTACCCTCACGGCGTTGCCTGTGACAAAGTTATGCTTTTATAAAGTCAAGCTCACTGATTCCGACAAAACCAAATTAAGCAGTAACAAACAAAAATTGCGTAACTGATGAAAATTAAATATTGCTACACTTTCAAAAAGTCTTAAAGCTTATTAATTAAAAATCGCGATAATTTTAAAATGTCTCAAAGCTAAAGATGAAAGCAAGAAATTTATGCTTTTAAAAAAACTTAACGCTAAACCTCAACAATTTCGACAAACAACGTAAATCACAAAACCCCATGAAAGGAAAAAATCAAAACAAACAAAACCCTTAAAATGATTTTTGTACTCTTACATAAATCTTACATATCATTAAAATTAAAAAGAGTAACATTTATTTCCAGCATGTGTTGTTTTTGGTAGGGATATACATTGCAACACTGTGTCCCACTGTCGGGGTAAAGTGTTACGTTATAGTAGCAACAGTAACTATAAAGAATGGACTTTTATTAAAATTCATTTTAATTAAAATATACAGATATCTGATGATTCCTTAAAAAGTCTTAAAATAAAATACCACTTTTGATTAGTTTACGTATATTTGAACAGTTTTAAATGTAAAGTAAACATTAGCAATGATTTTAGCCTACATTTATAGTAGAATATGATAGGAAGTTAAATCCACAAAGAAAATCAGTATTTCTACTTTTCTCATTGTGTCTCCAGATGGAATTGGGAAAGAAGGTTTGGCAATGATTTTTGATTTTTTAAATTAATCAACTTCATTTATTCGTGAAAATTTATGAGATGGAAAAATTCTTTTGACGTACAACACTTCAAAATCAACATCGTTCTGATCCACAACTTCCTCAATGGAGTGCATTTTATGTTCTTTAAGGTGTCTTTCTTCAACTATAACGTAATAACCATTGTTTATTGTTGTCTTCTGCAGTAATGATTGCAATTCTGAAAATGATGTTATCACTATCACCATAAGATGGTGAATCATCATCTTCTGTTGATGATATTTCGGTAGGCTTATGCCTCAGGTTTTCTTTGGTTCGTTTCTTGGGAATTCTGTTCTTTTTAGGGTTTAGTGCTTTTTTCCTCTTCAACATTTCCTCTGTAATGATATTTTTAACTGGCGTATCAGTCAAGATCCAACATTTCACCTGTCATTTATTTTGTGCAGTTTTTCGGGGTGGGGGTTTCAGGGAAAGACCTTACTTCTTAAGGAGACATAATTTTGTTAGCTTGTGAATGTTTCAAATGAATTAACATAAGAAAACTGCAAATCATATGAAGAAAGATTGTAAAAATCACATAAAAAGACATGCAAACCTATATAGAGGAAAAGTTTAAGGAAAAACTAGCCAATTTATTTATGCTATCATTCATTTTGATAATTAAAAATCTGAAAATTAAAAATACAGAGCTATAAGAGTAATAAAATTTACATTGTGAAGCATATGCTTGTTCGTAATGTGTTGATTGGACAAATTATGCCCATTTCACTCTGTAACACTACCTAATCTGACATAGCTTGTAACAAATTTTTTTATAACTACATAATGCGAATTAAGATCATCCCAATTTAACTCAACAAAACCTATACACAATTAACTTTACTACCAAAATATTATTCATTATAAAATAAGCACCACTCATGAATAAAGAGAATTTAGCTTATTATGAATAAAGAAAAAAAATTTTACTTTTAACATGCAAAAATAGAGATTTGCTTACAGAAATGTAAATAATTATGCACATTCTTGCAAAACACATGGATTTCTGAAACACAAGATGGCTAACAAGATTGTAAACAAATTGGAGTTAATTTTGTTACCACTTTAAAATGAAATTCACTGTAACACTATACCTCATGTAACACTGTGCCCCACCTTCCCCTAATTGCTTTCTATTGTATCCACTCCATGAACATTTGTTGAAAGTTTGCCGCTAATAATGTGTAACTTTTCTCGCGATCAGAGGCTTGGCCAAACATGACTCTTGAGCTTATGGCACAAGGGCCATATGTAACATGTATTTTTGGGGTTATAACCCCCAAACAACTAACCCTGGATTAGAGTCCCTGTAATAAATGATGTCAGTGGAGCGACGAACAGTAATAAAGAAAAATTAATGTATGACTAACAAACCCGCTTGCTGCAAAATGTTTAGATATGATTATCACATTACACTTCTTTCAAATCTGTGTATGTTAAAGAAAGCTGTCCAATGTGTTTCAATCCGGAACACTATCATACAATGTGATGGGATCAACGAAACCTCTGGACCTTGGTCATAGTCCTCCATTAAGAAAAAAACCCACTCAAGAATGACCTAACTTGGTCTAGGATAACCATGACCAAGGGGATTATTAACATTAACACAGAGTCAAGGCTTCGAGTAATTTCGAGGGGATAACTTGTACATCAAGATCTGACCAATTTTGCTAAGGACCAGATAATTCGTCACCGTTATTGCCGATTTTATTGTGATGTCCAGATCAAGATCTGATAAATTTTCTTTCAATGACATATAAACGATATGATGAGAATTATATAAGAAATGATGACGAGATATCTCGTCGAAACCCCTTGTAGGGTTAATAAAACTGAAATTTACACCAGTTAAACTAACTTCAGTATTTATTTTTGTAAAAATAAGAACTTTTTTTACTGTCGAAATGCTCTATAAAAAGGTCCACGACCAAAGACCGTCGTGAACAAAGGGGGATGGTGCATAGTAAATCTGTTGTGACCTCAAACGTCCTCGCGTTGGTGTGGTGTGGGAGTTTGGAGAGTTGGGTGCCAGCTCAGGTGTTGCCCCGTCATATGACCTTTGCTCAAAATTACGTGGTGTTGTCCTCGTACTCATTCCCTTGGGGGATTGATCCCGGGCCGTCGTCAATAGCCCGTTGTGTTGCTCCAGTACGACGTTAATTATAATACCTACCTACAATTCACTTTTACTTCTAAATACATATTGAGATGATTTCTTTTTTACACTCGAAACGACAAACTCGCAATAATCTTGTTTGTCAAATACAAATTCTCTCACGGCTCAATGCGTAGCTGATGTTCCTGTTGTTTGCTTGGACTTTGGACCCAAGGCACAACCAATATAGCTATCGTTATCACTTGTGAAAGAATGAGAGCTATTTTGGGATCGCAGACAAGGTTTAAACAAATGTCAACAGAGTTCAGAGTTCTTAAGATAAGTTTTTCACAACTCATTTATCTGTGAGGGTTTCTAAATCTTCATAATTGCCCACTTACTCCGTCTTTCTTCGAAGCATTTTGAACCTTTGATTTCACATTCCTCCGAGCGCAAAAAATTCTAAAGGGAAGAACACGGGTGACGGTGACGCTGCTTGGGGACAGGAAAAAAAATCGGCGATTCCCATCTCCAAAACCGTCGTCTATCCGTGGTTCCAAATTTCGAAGTGTTGTCCTCGAAATCTTTCCCTTCGGGATTCCCTGACCGTCGCCAATAGCCCATTGTGTTACCCCAGTACGACGACAATTAAAATATCTACATATCATCTGTTTTTGGTTTGTCGCTCTACGGTCAAATTTTTCCAAAACTAGATAAATGAAGGGAACGCGTTAGCTTGGTTGGAAGAGTAACGGATAAGCAACCGGTGGGTTGCGAGTTCGGATCTAACCAATGATCGCCATGCACAGTTAGTTGATGCACGTTAAATCTGTTGCGACCTCAAATGTCTACACTGGCGTGGTGTGGAAGTTTGGAGAGTGGAGTACCAGCTCAGGTGTTGCCTCGTCATCTGACCGTGGTTCAAAATAACGAGGTATTGTACTTGGATATTCCCTTGTTGATTGATCTCGGACCGTCACTAATAGCCCGTTGTTTGATATAGTAAGACGTTAATTAACTACCTACTCTTTGTTGTAGGTGGGGAGAATAATTTCAATATCTTGCTATCTGTCATATCTGAATTACTAAATTAACTTGAAGCTTTAATAAGTCCCAAAAAATAACTATTACCAGTGGCCGTAAAGTTCAGGAATACCCAGTTCTTCGGCTTTTCCTATGAAAGCAAATTTTAATTGCTAAAACGTGAAGCAAACACGTTCTTTTAACTTTAATCTGAGGAAGATGTCAATTTATCAGTTTTTATATTAATATCATTGATGTCTGCGAATACGCAATGTAACGTTACGAATATATATGGATGCACTACCTTGTTATCTGTTATATCTCATTAACTTAATTAATACTTTCAGCTGCAATGAATCCCGACAAAAATAATTATCAACAGTAGCGTAGTATTCAATGCCCAGTTCCCCGGCATTTTAAAACATTCCTGACAAATACCAACTAAAAAATTCCCCGGCCCTATTATCAAGTTTTTTTAATTAGGTGGAAAAAATTTAAATGGATAAAACCTGAAGTACGCAAGAAAAAGATGTTTCAAGGTTAATCTGAGTGACACGGCATTTTAGATTTTTAGTTGATCGAGATCATTTGCAAATCTTAGAACAGCTTTCGAATTATGCATAGATTTGCGGTGAATGGAATTGACGTATAGATTAAGTAAATCTAAGCATATCTACACACACACTTTTATTTACTTCCCCAGATACCAACGTCACGTTCAGCTTTCCTGTTGATAACCGGACACAGCGTTTAATTTGTGAGATCCTGTTATACCATAGTAAGATTAATGATGATCTGGCTTTGTGTGTCATGCTATTAACTTGAAACAAGCGTATTAACAGACTTCTACCAAGGACAGCCAGCCAAAACAGTGAATTATCAGAAAGAAAGGATAGGACTCAGTGCACTATGTGATCCATCCTTGAATATATGGTCAATCTAAAAAAGAGGCCTTATTCCAAGTAATGATAATTGAGATCATTTTCAAATCTTGAAACAGCATTAAATCATTTATACAGACTTGCCCAGATCGGACTCATTTTTTAGCCTGTTTTGTTCTCTTTCAAATTGAGGCGAAATGTATTATTGGTATTCTCCTTAGGTAAAGAGACATCGGCGAATGGAATTGACTTATAAGATTAAGTAAAGCTGATCATATCTGTCTTCTGCTTTCGATCCAATATCGACATTCCCAATACCAATGTCACGTTAAGCTTTTCTGTTAATAAAGGACCGCCTTTAATTTGTGAGATCCTGTTATACCACGATAAGATCCTTGATGACCAGGCTTTTTAAGTGTATGTTAAGCTATTAACTTGAAAGGATTAACAGACTTCTTCCTAGAGTTGTCTGCCAAATAGGAAGGAAATTCCAAGTGGAAAAGGACGGGGTTCTCCGGGGGTTACCTGGACTATTAGTGAATATACGGTCAATCTAAAAGGACCTCATTTTCCAACTAATGATAATTGAGGTCATTTGCAAATATTAAGACAGCGCATTGATCATCCATACATACTTGTCGAGATCAGGCGCAATTGAGCTTTTTGACGTGAATTCGTCAGAAAAATTGGATAGATAAGTAATCGATAAACGTCGCACTGGAGCAACACAAGAGGCTATTAGTGATGGTCCCGGATCCTTCCCAAAGACATTGCCTAGTGTCACTGTCAAATGACGAGGTCAATACCCTGAGCTGGCTCCCCAGTCTTCAAACTTCCACACCATGCCAACGTGAGGACAGTTGAGGCCACGACTGATTAAACGTGCACCAGCCTCCGTGTACACGACGATCTTTCGTTGGACCTAGTTTCGGGCTCTCAACCACCCGGTTGCTAATCCGTGGTTCTTCCAACTGGGCTATCGCGGGCTCCCTGAAAAATCAGAACAGTTTAGAATTGCGAAATAAAATATGCAGTATGCAGTAAGAAATAGAGTAAGGTAAACCGGGGCTGGTTTACACCCTTTTTCAAATACACTCACTGCCAAACGGTAAGCACGAAAGGTAAAATGCGAAAAAAAAAACAAGTACAGCTTTGACACGAAATGCGAGAGGAAAGTAGCAAATAGGTTTATGCATGAAACAAAACAAAGAATTACAAAGATTTAAACAATATTGAATTTTCATAAATTATAAGATGAAGTCAAATTGGAGTCATTAACAAAATTATGTTTAAATCCAAAAAAATAAACAAAACCGACATTAATAGGGTATGTGACCAACTCTCATCCTCATACAAAGTTCAAAGCGTTTGACCATGCTTTCCATGAGGTGATCAAGCACCCCGGTCGCCAATCAAGTAATCGCCATTCCTCCTGTAGAACAGTTTACAACTCTGTGAGAGTAGCTGGGGGTGGGAAACTTGCAGACACAACACGGACGAGGGTATCCCAAAGGTTATCAATGGGATTAAGGTCGGGCGAGTTCGCCAGCCAAACATACGCGCAATCCCCTCACTCTCCAGGTAGTCGTCGACGATGCCAGCTCTGTGGGGACGCGCATTATCATCCATTATGCTGCAGCGTACAATCTCAGAGTGGGTTCTAGGACTTCATCCCGATAGCGGATTGCTGTCGCAGAAAACCGTCTTTAGATGTGCAGGTCGGTGCGATATCCCAACGAAATCCCGGCCCACACCATGATGCTTCCTCCTCGGAATGCGTGATGCTCGGTGATGTTCTGGGGCCAATTGCGGGTGCCTTGTTCTATCCCCACCCTTACACGTTAGTCATCTGTCTCCAGGGCAAATATCTACTTTTCCGTGAACATAACGTTAGCCCAATCAGACACAGTCCAATTCACATGTTTCCGACACCACTTTAATCGTGCCCGTCTGGATTGGACGGATAGAGGAACACATACTCGTGGTACACGGGCGTACAGTCCATTCATGTGTAGTCTTCGGCGCACAGTAGTGACAGATATCGTCGTACTAATGGACGCTGCAACCATAGATGTCACACGTGTGGAGGTCGCACTTCGATTCCGCTTCGCTGCAACAGCAATACATCGATGTTCGCCTTGTTTGGAATAGCATCCATAATCGTGAACTGACGGAATGATGAACACTGAAGAAAAGAGCAACATCAGTGATTGATTGCCTTGCTTCAAAGCGTCCCACAAAACGTCAGCGCTCAGTAGCTGCCATTCGTTTTCTGGAAGCCATAGAATACCATATCGTCTGTCTTGTAAACTAATCGTACGAAAGTTTTAAACACTTTTTATCAGCACTTACATTCAACTCCTCTAACCCTTCACAATGCTGGCTTTTTATACGACTGCCTTTTTTGCATATTTGTCGACACGAAACACATATAATAACACATTTGCTGTTACATAACACATTTGCATACTTCCATCTACCTCTGCAGCAAATTGCAGCCACTCAAATTCATTGGCTTCTGGAAATTAACATTTTCCTCTCCGTGCTTAACTTTTAGCAGTGAGTGTATTATTTTTCTATTTTTAGATATAGCACTATTTTTCTTGTTTTTAATACTAATTGATTAGTTGAACTTTAAGCAACAGTATGGTGCCTTTAATGTACCTTACATTATTACATTTGTTAAATTTAAGTATTTTTTCGTGCGGTGATATCACCTGTGTAAACTTACCAGTCATTGTTTTTAAGATTACACAATGCCTGGAGTACATTTACACATCGCTAAAAACTGTGAAAGAAAATGCTTATTCTAAATAAAATACATTTTTACATTTGTTAAATTGTAAAAAGTGTTTTTCAAAATTACTTTAGTTTACTTCAAAAATTACATAAGAGATTATACAAATCAGTTAAGATGAGCCCTCATCTGTTTCAAATTCGCTCTCACAATTTTTTCAAACAAAGAACTTTGAATCAATCTTAATAAAACCATCATGTGACCACCTCTTACACTGGCCGCCTTGCACCCACTGTTTTTTTGGCTTTGACTTTTGATATGGTCTCAAACAGTAAATACACACACAGTTTTCATTGCCGCAGATTTACGCACTGTGTTAATCTGCCCCATGTACCCTTTCGTCAAGTTTTCGTTCTAACTGCACCTACAAGTTTCATTCTTGAGGTAAACAATTAATGTAATTGCTTAAAATAACCACAAAAGAACAGTCTAGAAGAATAAGACATAATGACTTATGAAGATTTAAAATTATAGATTATGTTAAGGCTGTGAAACATTATTGTACAAATTTATTTACCTAATGAAAAAACGGAAAAAGTTGCTCGATCACTTGCTACTCACACAACTGACTCCTGACTGGTGTGAGCGCTAATAGCGGCCGTGATGCTTCTGACCCGACAGGTGGAGCACTCTGCCCAACAGTATGTGAACTATGAACATCGTGTAAACCTGCCCCGGTCTACCCTATAGAATGGGACTTGTATGAAAACGCGAACGTCACAAAAAAGCGTCTCAACTGTTTAGTCTTGTGAACCAGAATAAACATCCAGAAGATAAATATATAGCGTTGTGAAGACAAAGGATACTGTATCTGACTTCCTTCGAATCACAAGTGCCAATTCGAACTGAGTGTGGGGAGGGGATCCAAAATATGTTTAAATTCTAGGGTGCTGGGCCAACTCTGGTTGAGTATAACTTAGGATTGCATTGAGTGAGAACAGCGCAAGTGGTGTTATTCGGGAGCTACATTGGGACAATTATTGAGCTATATGAAATAAAAAATAAAAATTTCAAAAACGTCTGTGTTCAAAAATTTTAAGCAAATTTTAAAAGTAACTACAGATATTTGGATTTAGTTTATGACATGTTCACTATGCTTGTCATCAATGACTGTGATGTGGGGCAGACAAATAGCAAAATTCTGCAAAATTCGCTGAAGTGTCGAGACATCGATGACCTCCTGAATGACAGTTTTGAGCTCAGTGATGGTTTTGGGGTCATTTGCGTAAACTTTGTCTATAATATGGCCCACAAAAATGAGTCACAAGGGTTGAAATTAGGAGAATAGCGCGGCCAAGCGATTCCCATTCCAGTGGTCTCTGGGTACTCCATAGCCAGAATGCTCTCTCCCAGGACTTCAAACACTCTACCGGTCCGATGGGGCCGTGCTCCGTTCTGCATGAACCACATCTTTTCGAAATCTGAGCGATGACCAACATTGCCAACACTGTCATCACAAACACTACCAGTTCTCTCGAACTTTTGAATCAAAATTTTGATAGTTGTAACACTTGGACCGGTTGTCTTTAGCTTGTACTCGATCGGAAATTTCCTATGAGCCGCAATCGGACTGTTATTGCTCGAATAGTAGGCCTTGACGATCGATATACGCTCATAAAACGCTGTATTTCGACATTTTCACCAAAAAATGAACAATAAGAGTTATAATAAAAAAAATTCCAACATGCCCTGCATTCAACCGCCAAGTTTTAACTGAATCTCGCCAACGGTTCAAAAGTTGTCAAGTTTTTTTTTCTTATATATCTCAATAATTGTCACCCTGTATTCAACTACGCTAGTAGGCATTGATTAAAAAAATTATATTTCAATGTTAGTATCAAATATATTTTAATCGTTCGAACTGAAAATTAATTGTTCCATATTCACAATTAAAATCATTCTAAATCACTATATCTGCTTCATTTATTCCACAGGGCCGCTGTAGACCGGTTGGAAGAGAAACAGACTAGAAATCGGAGGGTTGCGCGAATTCGAATGCAACCAAAGACCGTCGTGTACAAAGGGATCTGGTGGATGTTAGATCTGTCGTGGCCTCAAATGTCCTCACGTTGGCGTGGTGTGGAAGTTTGAAGAGTGGGTGCCAGCTCAGATGATGCCTCGCCATATGACCGTGGTTCAAAATTACGCGGTGTTGTCCTTGGATCTTTCCCTTCGGTGGTTGATCCCGCAACGACGCCAATAGCCTGCTCCAGTGGGACATAGTTAAAAAGTAACAAATAATATAATTTATTCCGAAATCCAACACCAGGTCCGAGTATTCATGTCAAAACTGCTGTTTCTGGCTTCGACGCAACCTGGCAATTCTTTCGCTCCTTTTTAACTTAAGGCTAAAGATGATTGGTATTGTGTTGGCGCGAAAATATTTCGGCGACTGGAGTTGACTATTAAGGTTATGCAAAGCAGAGCATGTTTCTTTTCGATCCAATCTCACTATCCGTAGTCATCAGGGGCCGCGGTAGCTCAGTTAGAAGAGTGACGGAATAACAACCGGAGGGTGGCGACTTCGAATCTCGGTCCACTGAAAGACCGTCGTGTGCATGGGGGCTGATGCATGTTTAACCTGTCGTGGCCACAAATGTCCTCACGTTGGCGTGGTGTGGAAGTTTGGAGAGTGGGGTTCTAGCTGAGGTGTTAATTCTCTCATGTGACCGTGGTTCAAAATGACGAGGAATGTTGTCTTCGGACTTTATCCTTCGATCCTTTTTCCTTCGGCTTTTTCTGGGATCAATCCACCACGGGAAAGATCCGAGCTCTTCGGTGGGAAAAATCGAATCGGTACTTGAGCGGGTCGCGTTGTTCGAGTAAAACGCATACAAATTCCATTTACGAATATCAGTGACGTAACTAGGGAGGAGCAGACGGGGCATGTGCCCCGGGCGCCGGATCGGGATAGGGGCGCTAAACTGGCCGAGTATTTCTTTTAATGAGGAGGGAGAAAAAAGTTGTTAGTAGATTACAGAAACCCAAAACTCCAAATGTAAAATGTGTGATGTGTTGCATGAACATGAGTTTGGTGTGAATAAAGCCAGTGGTAGATTAAGCGGTAAGCGGACAAAGCGGCCGCATAGGGCCCCGAAATACCGAAGGGGCCCCGATGTCTTAAAATGTCTTTTCATCAAGGTTCGAGAAAAGTTGTGACAGCGTGTGTGTGTCTTTACAATGTGAGTCTTTATGTGCAGTGAAAAGAGTTCATAATATAAGATTGTCAGCAAAAGCCAGATGCTGTATTAACTATAAAACTTGGTTTCACCCATATAAATGAGGTTTTAACTGGAATTTGTAATTCCGAAGAAACAAAGTTAACATATTGGAGTCGACTTCATTTCTGAGGAAAATTGACAAATATGAAACCGCCCTAATGACAGTTATTTGGAATACTATGTTACAAAGAATAAATGCTACTAAAAAAACACTTCAATCAGTGGAATGCGAACTATTGAAAGGATTTATCCTGAAGTCATTAGAAAATTTTAGTAATAATTTCAGAGAAGTTGAAAAAGAGGCAAATGATTCATCAGGGCTGTCATTTAATGTAAAAGATGGACAAACTCGCAGACAACAAATGAGAAAAAAAAGTTTTTAAGGTATCAGTACACCTTTGAAATGTCATTTTCGACAAAAATATCGATTTTCTATATATATAATTTTGATGGAATATTAAAATATTATCTTTTTTCTATAAAATACTGCTTGAATTGTGTTTCTATCTAATTTAGAACCGAAGTTATAGCGTTTCAAAAATTAGTCGAAACTGATTTTTTACACCGGAAGTGCTTGTTAATAGACGGAAGTCATCTTAAATGTTTGTTTGCATTCCTTATTTCTTCAGAATCTTATTATAAAAGTGAAGAGTTTACTCAAGTAAGCTAAAATTATTAAATTCAAATATATTACAAAATTTTTAATGTATCTGGCAGCATATTATTTTTAAATTTGGGATTCGAAAATGGTAATAAAATAGCTATTCATTGTGTTGTTTACTTGTGTGTTTTAGATATTTTGAATTCACCTAGCGCTTATTTCCATACGTATTTCTTTTGAAAATTTTCACTTTATTTATTCCACCTTTACGCTGCGGCGCTTAGATTTTTTTTCAATCGTCTTACAGAACGGCTCTTTAGCCTGCATGTCCAACCCCCCTTACCTAATTACCTAGCTTAATTGACATACTTAATTGAGTGATAGAGCCTTGAGTGGCATTTACGACTTACGCTTTCCTTACATAGTATTGTGCAGCGTACCGTTTGGCATGAGAGATATCACCGGAGCGACCTTCTGCCTTTCCCCCAAAGCGTTCACACCTCACGGTCGACAGGGTAGGGTAGCGAACAAAAGGAGTAACACTGTAGAAGTCAGTCGCTGACAGCTCGCAAATGGTGATCGATACCAGCTATCACTTAAAAGGGGGATAACATCCACAGTATACAGATCTATACCGTTCCGATATGTGTAAACTATATTTTAATGGTAACAATTGTCTATCTGCCGTAGCGCAAAGGTTAAAATGTATTCCCCGTGAAACCCAGAATCCAAATGAATGTATGAATGGTGCGATATGGCAAAGAGTACCAAAAAATGAATCCGTTTGCCTACAAACTTAAAAAATTGGGGAGAATGATACTCTGATTCAGTTTAACGATGTCTTTAAAACCTGTTTATCAATTTAAAAAAAACTAAAAGTTTCTAATCCTGAGTATTTTACCTTGAAAGGATGTAGTTACTTGGATCAGGCGAGAATTAAGGATGCGAAAAGACTTTCCATTCCCCAATTAAAAAAGCGTAAAAAGGTGCTAAAAGCACTTAGAAAGAAAAAATAATCGTTTTTGAACCTAAAGAGGGTAAAATATATAAATCTGGTGGATTTCAGTTTTTAAAATACATTTTTTTAAACAAATTTGATACACAAAACTTGTTTTTGGCATTTTCTCATAATAAGATTTTTAGTCGATTTTGTTTACGCAAAACATCATAAAACACATTTTTATGAATGAAATGCTTTAAAATTTGGCATGATTACGTTTTAATTGCTTATGAAGGGAATAGACTCTGCTCATGATTGTAGATTAATTATTTTTATTTTTTATATCAATTTATATTTATTGTTGCAATATATTTTATTAATTTTTCAACAATGTATTTCTCGATCAACCATAACTCTTAAAATATCTTCAGAAATATTATGTGAAAAGTCTATTCCCTAGATAATATTGTTAGATTTGTTATTTAGTGTTTAAAATCTTGATATTTTGATTGAAATTTGAGTTATCAGGTATAACGTATGAGTAATTTTTGTTAAAATTTCACCCATTTTTCTTGCATAAAAATTTTTTTTTTCTATGTAAACAAAGTTTTTATAGTATTTTTCTGTGTTTTATGTTATGTTTTAATTTAAAACGTAGTTCTGAAAAATAAAAACTAATTAATTAAAAAAAAACACCTCCGAAGGTGTACTGATACCTTAAATGAAAACAAAGGAGTCGGACATTAATTTACAATAAGAGGAAATGTCATAGTTAATTTATTCCTTTTATGTCAAATGTGATAACACCAAGGCATAATTATCTCGAAGAACTCAGACGTATGAAGTTATTGTGGAGCCTTTTCGAATATTTTTTATTGGGATTTATCAGTAGCAAAAAAAAAAAAAAACACGATAAAAAATGTGTTGAAGGATATTTACAAAAATGACATTGGTGTTTGTAATTTTGAAGATGAATTTGACCATTTTTTAATATTTCTTACAGAAAACGAGGACACCATAAAAACCACACCAGTCATCTATAGAGCCGCCAAAGAAATGTCTTACACATTTTAGAATGCTGAAACATTATTGAAATTTTTTTAACAATTCCCTTATCTAATGCAACAGGAGAAAAGTTGTTTCCTGTTTCAAAGCGTGTAAAAAATTATTTAAGGAGTTCGATGGGAGAAGAAAGATTAATTAATATGTCCATTCTGTATATAGAGCAAGGAATCGTAAACCGAATTGACACTTCCAAAATAATTGACAAATTTTCAAGAAAAAAAACAAGACAAAAATTTATATTAAAAATGTTTTTTTTAATAAGTTTATTTTTTATAAGAACTTTTCTTTTTTGTCAATAATTTAATGAGAGCTTTCTTGAAACTTTTTTTTCTAACTTGAGATTGAGGGCCCCGAGAAAAAATTTTACCGCTTGGGGCCCCCACTTGACTTGATCCGCCACTGAGTAAAGCCCACCAGACCTTGGAAATTCTTTCACCCCTCGACCCCGGCTAGGCGCCATTAGTCCAAACTATCTTCAGCTGATCATCGACTATCTTCAGAAGAATCATGCGCCCGTGAATATCTGTTCGAATTTGTAGCATTTTCGTTCAATAAGTTTGGCCGTTTGCGGTTATTCCCATCTCGTGTTTCTTTTAACTTGTGTTTGGTATTCGTTTTTAAACATAAAATAAGTAAAAAATATTGTCTAGTGCAGAAGTCAGAGCTAAAGTTCGAGAAAAAGAAGCTCATCAGTCTTCATCCTTATTATCATGGCTTGATGTCAAAGATTTCTATTTTGGCCAAGGAAGATTTCACTCAGTGGAAAAAGTTAAGTGAAAGGATTCCTGAGCATGAAAATTCACTTAACCACAAAAAGTGTTTTTGATCATGGAAAACTCTAGAATTGTCCTTAATAAAGGTTGTTGTATCGATAAAGAGCTGCAAATTGTACAGGAGGAAACACACTGGAGAGGAGTTGTGTACGAAATAATTGATGTCATTATTCATTTAGCAAACAAGGTAGTCCATTACGAGGTTCTGATGAACGCCTAGACTTAGGGGACCCTAGATGGTGGTAAGTTTTTAAACACAATAGTGCTGATACCTCATTATCATCCTCAACTAAGAGAGCACATTCTTCGCCATAAGAAGGGACTCTAGTCAGCTACTTTTCTCCTATTCAGCTATTCAGAATGAATTTTTAGAAATCGCCTCTGGAAAAATACGAGAGCAAAACATTTTTAATGACATTAAAGCTTCAAAATACTCTTCCATTATGTTTGACTGCACGCCAGATATTAGACTTTCAGAACAAATGTCTGTTCTTCGTTATGTGCAGATCACCGAAAATGGCCCTGAGGTAGTAGGCCATGGATTGGCTCATTCGGAAGAGATTTTAGAAAAACTCAAAACAGATGGATTAGATTGTAAGAACTGCAGAGGGCAGTCTTATTATAACGGATCAAATAAGGCTGGCAAGAACAAAGGAGTTCAATCTCGAATTCAAGAATTAAATAGCATGAAATATTTTGTGCCATTTGCAGCACATTCGCTAAATTTATTTGGTGCAAATGCTGCTAGCTTGTCACCGGAGGCAGAGTCTTACTTTGGCATACTTAATTGCCTGTACAATTTCTTTGATTCCTCCACCAATAGATGGGAGGTTCTAATAAAACATGTTCCCCCATCCCTCAAATTGCAATGCGATACCAGATGGTCGACTAAGAGGGAAGCTGTAACAGTCATAAGCATCTAGGAAAAATAATACATGCTATAAATACTCTCAGGATCAGCCTAATAACAACCACTGAAACAAAACCAGAAGCGACCTTTCTTCTAAAAAATGTCAAAGCGTTTCAATTCATTGTCCTCTCTTGTTTTTAGTACAAGGAATTAAGCCGCATGACAGTGTAAGTAATCTAAAAACTCCAAAGAGAGGACATTACTATCGATCGATTAGCAAAACATATTAACCGTCTGATTTCAGAATTATAATCAGAAAGGTCAAACAGTTCCACAGATGCAATGAGAGAAGCGAAAGAAATAGAAGGAAAGCTTAACATACATCCTCATTTTAAAGAAGTACGGAGTATAACGAAGAAGCCCTGATGTTTATGAGAAGGGCGAAGTTGAAAACTATGAATTCTCAAAAATAATGTTCAGATTATAGATCATACAAATAATAGATCGGATTCTGAATGAACTTAGGCAAATTTTTCAAACCATTCAAAACATGAATAGCTTATTTGGTTTCCTCAATGGAGCTTGGTTTGAAACAATGAATGGAGAAGAATTGAAGAACCAGGCACTTGACAGAAGACTTTGTCAGGGACGAGCTAGCGATAGAAGTGGGGAGTTTTAAATATCATACCTTAGATATTAGCCCTAATATGAAAACGGCTACACCATTAGGTCTTCTAACGCTAATATATAACAACGGACTTGAAGATGCACTACTAATAACAATATCATTGAGAATTTTCATTACGATATCAGTCTCAGTCGCCTCAAATTAAAGGAGGTTTAGCAAACTAAAGGTAAAAAAAATTACCCCAGAAACTTAACAGGACAATAACGACTAACCAACCTGAGCATCATATTAATAGAGCACAAGTTAACTTCAAAGCTATCTTTTGAGGACATTGTTAAAACGTTTGTAGCCAAAAAAAGCCCTGTAAAGTTAAGCTTAAATTCAAGCTTTCTGTGATGAAATAAATTTTTATACCAGTTTGTCAATAGAGTAAGAGATTGTGTAAAATGTCTAAGTATAATACTCAAGATAATAACTTGAGTAAAACCCGTTATTCCATTCCTAATATTGTGGTACCACTTATTATAATTAAATATCCCATTCTAAATCCCTGTCTGGTGGTTAAGGTGTTAGCCTCTAGATCGGAAGGTTCCTGGTACGAAACCGGTTCAGTACATGAATGTTTGTAAGCGTACGATGTAGCGGCGGCTGGTGCACCTTAAATCTGTCGTGGACGCAAGTCCTCACGTTGGGTTGGTGCGGAAGTTTGGAGAGTGAGCTCAGGTGTTGCTTCGTCATCTAACCGCAGTTCAAAATTTCGTGGTGCTGTCCTATGATCTTTCCCTTAGGGAATTGATCCCGGACCGTCGTCAATAACCGGTTGTGTTGCTCTAGTAAGACGAGAATTAAAAATTCCGAGACCTCTTAATTAAAAATTATCATTACCCTACCTATTCTAAAGCAACAGTCTGTTGATTTTGATATGTGTCACATATCCTGATATCATTTAACAAACCTTTTCATTTCATTTACAGCGTTTCAGCTTTTATGATAAGCGTGAAAGAATATACCAAACATGCTACTCTCAGATTATTTGTCAATGAAATACTCTAAGAATTAATTTGGTATTTTATCGTAAACTAAAAGTGAAATAACTCCAAATTAATCTATTTACCTTTCAAATCAAGCATTTACCATCTAACTTGAATTTAAAAAAATATTTTAATAATGGAATTGATGTGTGGGGCGATATCAGATGTCGTAGGGGAGGTTTTGTTTGTTGGTCGGTAGGGGGGAGGTTGCCCCCAAGGCGAGTTCTTGCACCGGGTAGAAACTCGCCTAGTTACGTCCCTGACCAGTATGTATAAGATAAGCGGAAAACAGGCATCAAAAAAATCTGCATTGCTCGGAATTTTCTCGTCAGATTGATTTTAAACACGCGAAAGTAGTTCAATCTCCGATATCTATTCTATCGTTAAGCTTGAGAGCATCCTTATCAAATACTTTACCGTATCTGATTCATTATTGAATGTTACTAGAGTACTTCCCTGTCCTTGCACGTGGCCTGAAGGTAGTTGTATTCACGTTGGCTATCTACCTTCCATCACTGCCCAGGGATTTTCTATATTCATATAAGCAAAAGGAAATTTATATTAATTACAAAAACCAAAAGGAAATTTTTATTAATTACAAAAACTAAAAGGAAATTTTAAAAATAATTTTAAAAAATTTCAAGATATTTCCGAAAATGTTTACCATGCTGTCTGCAGATTCAGCACTCTTTCATTGTTAGTTTTGGTATTCGTTTTCTGGTTGAATACACACCGGATGTTTAGTTCTTTGCATTTTTGGTTCTTTACTTTTTAGATATATTTGCGTGCTCGAATGTTATAATTGTTTACCTATCAGAGATACTTCAAGGTTTAGCGTACTCCTTTGTCAGTATGTTAGAATTCTTATAGTTATTATTTTTAAATTTTATAATGGTCATTTTCCTTTTTGCTTTGTGTCCTATGACCTTTTGCCTAATTTATCTTTCTATTTTGTTCTTTAAGGTTTTTTTGTGTGGAGTGTTTGAACAATTCTTTAGCGTAATGCTGCTGATACGTAGAAAACACCATTTTGTGTTGTCTGGGTCAGGCTCTATCTTGATGAAACCCTGATCCAAAAGCACTTTCAGTTTCAAAAATATCTTACACTTTTTTTTTACTTTTTAAAAATTTTCTATTTGGATATTTTTATATTTAATTTAAATTTCTTTTTGTTTTTGAAATTATATTGCATACCCTGTTATGTTTGCAGCTTCAGCGCTCTAGTACAGTTAGTTTTAACTTTTGTTTTGACTTCCGTTTTCTTATTCAATCACACCGGCTACATAGTTCTTTGTTTTTCATGTGTGCTTTTAATTTAATTCATATGTGTATATATACACTACTGTTGGTGAAAGTTTCAACACTATGAAATAATCATCAGAAACAAATGATATTAATTCCACGCATTACTTACCGGTGGTTTAAATAAGCTGTTATATACAGAAAAATAAACAAAATTACTGCCGAAAATCAATATCTTGTGCAGCAAACACAAGCAAGTATGAGAGCCTGTACACGTCGTGGCATCGAATTCTGAATTCAGCTACAGATTCTGGGTACAGAGTCTGAATGTAATGCTGAGGAATAACATTCCAGATGGTCTCTATCTGATGCCAAATTTCAGCCTTAATCTCTGACTGACGAACGGTACGAGCAAGTCGTAGACCAATATAATCCAAGACACGGTCAATGGGCGACATATCCGGGGAACGTGCAGGACATGAAAGAAACTGAACCTGTCGAGCACTGAAGAAGGCTTGTTCATTTCGAGCAACACGTGGACAGGCACTGTCTTGCTGAAATACAGCTCCGGGAATGCATTTCAGGAGGTGATGTAGCACCCGTGGTTCAGGATCCCCACAATTTGGAGTAGGCGGGATCACCCATGACATCCAATAGCGCCCCAGACCATACCGTCAGGTATTCGTCCTGTATGACTCTGAATAAGACACTCCGGGAGAACTTTGACTCCGTCTGACGAATACGCGTCCATCGTTATAGTCCAGATTATCGCGGGACTCATCTGAAAAGACGACTTGTTGCCAATCAGCTCGCCATCGGCTGTGTTGGTTAGCCTATTGTAGGTGGAGGTGTTGATGGTTCAGCGTCAAGGGAATTTTGCGCAGAGGAATACTTGCAAGTAGCCAATGACGCAGCAGATATCAGTGAACCGTGGGGCGGACAATGACAAACCTGTAGACATGCTCCAACTTTTTGCCAACACACAAGAGGACGCTGTACGGTCGTTCACCGCCATGCGGATGAGGTGTCTGTAGTCCCGTGGTAACGTCACATTGCGAGGCCCACTGCCGGGATTTCAACTTGTTCGGTTCTCTATGGTCCTTCTCTTCCACACACGCATCACTCTTCCACAAAGTTGGCATAGTTCCAAGGCTGATGAAAAGGTCACGTGGGTAGAAAAATCTAGATTTTGGTGTTTCTTCTTTCCCGGAAGAAACGTGTCAAATAACCCGATGGAGAATGAAACTATTAAATTCATTTAAAAATCTTCTAGATTGAATTTTAAAATTCGCCGCGACCCAAAAATTGCAAAAAATTCGGACTATCTGTGTGTCAAATCTCATTGCTGTAAGTGCCATAGATTGTCAGGATTTTGCGGTCACGAAACAGACAAACTGACAAACACTTCCCTTTATAATAGTAGAGACACTACCCTACAATAATGGACCGGACACCAGCGGATTTGAATAAAATCCACTGCTTGCACTTGACCTGTTAAGGTTAAATACGATACGCGAATTGGTAACGTCGTTAGTTCTGTGTGAAATTGTGACAATATGTCGAAAAGAAAGGAACTTAGTGACTTTGAAAGAGGTGTTATAGTTGGTTGTCAGAGGTAAGTCTAATCCATTTTATCATAATTTAATTGCTTTATCTTATTTACTCAATTTGAGGACCCCAGAAACACAGTGACTAGTCCCAGAAATATGTTTGGCAATGAAAAACAATTAATTAAAGAAATAAAATATTCAAGAGGCTCAAAAAAAGTCATATCTCGAATTAGTGCGTAACACCTGAAAGGTTTAGATAACATAGCCTCTTGAATACAGTAGATAAACCATTATGGTTGGAGAATTTTTAAAGTATTTTTAATGGACTGGCCTGAAAATATTCAGATGGAGTGCCTAAGAGCATTCATTTCATGCTCGTAACACTATGAATAGCTTAGGATAAAATTTGACTCAAAATGTTTAAAGGTTTCGTACAAGAAATTCGCAAAACTGTTTAACCCTCCGTAGTGATTTTGACGAGATATCTCGTCCATCAAATCTGACCAGTTTTGCTGAAGACAAGGTACCACGACACCAAGATTCTGTCGATTTTTTCATGATCAAGATCTGGTCAGTTTTTTCTAATGACGAAATATCTCGTCCATCAAGATCTGATCAGTTTCCTCTAAAGACGAGATAATTCGTTCATCAAGATCAGGTCAGTGCCGCGTTACGTGACCTGCGCTGGTTTCCGTATCTACGTCACTGTGAACAGTTGAAAGGTCATATCTAAAAGATCCTCTAGATCTAAAACCTTGGTCGTTAAGCGCAAGAAGATACTTCTAAGGACATAAATATGCTAAAATTGTTTAATTTTCTCTTATGGAAGCCGCAGTATTTTTTAGTAAATATTTCTGAAATGCAACCCTCTTGGTCCTATGAGCTGGCAGCCACTGTGAATGGTTGAAAGATCGGAATTTACGTCATACAAGCGAAAAATATTTTCAATACTCAGGTATCGAAAAGATCATCTGTTTCTAAAAACTTTGTCGTCAAGCCCGCAAAGGATACTTCTATTGACAAAACCCTATGCAAAAAATTACTACTTTTTTCCTAGGAAAGATGCAAAAATATTTTGTAAAAATTTCTGAAATGCTGCTCTCTTGAGATAAGTGTTCGTCTCCCGTAACTACCCCACTGTAAACTTTTGAATGGTCATAATTACATCTTGCAAGCTAAAATATTAAAAACTATTTAGACATTAAAAAATAGGACTGGATCTAAAAACTCGGTCGTTAAGTATTGGAAAATAGTTTTAATTACAAAATCACACTTGAAATATAAAATCTCTTTCCAATTCAAAATGAAAATCTTTTCAATAAATATTTCTTAAATGCCTCGCTTTTGAAGACTAGTGCTTAGTCCCCGTACGTACGTCACTGTCAATGGTGGATTAGTCGGAATTTACGTTAAAATATATGTATTTTTTTAAAGCTTAGACTTCAACTGTGTGTGTGTATGTGGGGGGGGGGGGCGACTGGGTTTAAAAACTCGGTCTTCAAGCACTTAAAAATACTTCTTATGACAATGTTACGCATCAAATATTTTACTTTTTTCCAAGGAAAGTAGCAAAACTGTTTAGTAAATATTTCTGAAATGCTGCGCTACTGGAGACTAGCGTTCGCCTCCCGTAACTATTCTACTGTAAAGAGCTGAATGGTCGTCATTTACGTCATGCAATAAAAAAATATTTAAAAAATACTTAGATATCAAAAGGGGAGGACTGGATCTCAAGTAAAGGAAAATACTTCTGATGATGACAAAATTAGGGGAAAAGTTTATAATAAGTTTATATATATATACTAGGGGGCTCCGCCCCCTGCTCGCTTACGCTCGCCAACCCCCGGGGATTGCTGCGCAATCCCATTTGGTTTGCTTCGCAAACCAACACTCCTTTCACAGATGTCATTTGGTTTGCTTCGCAAACCAACATTCCTTTCACAGAGTGAAACTATCTGAATAATTCGTATTATGCTGATTTCACTTTCCGGTACATGACGTCACAGCGAGGGCTACGCAATCCCGTTTGGTTTGCTTTCTCAAACCAATACTTCTTTCGCAATTGATTTCACTTTTTTTTGCTTTAACACTTAATGCACCCTAAACTAATAGCCGCATCAGTAAAAAATCTTCTGTATCTTGTTCCCTGTACAATTTTAAGTAAACAGTGTTAATATCAATACATTGTACTTTGTCGGTAAACTGTCTTGAAAACAGAGGGAAAAAAGCGAGCCTTTTTCCTCGCCAAATAAAAAGAAATCGTTTTTATGGCAATTGTTGCTACGATAAATTTGATATCTGGCAAACCCGATAGTATAAAATGCAACCCACTGCTGTTTGCCGAACCAGCTATGCGAACTGAAAAATACGAAATTTGTGTCACCAACTTTTGATTGCATCGAATTTATTTATGAACCAATTTTAAAAATAATTGTACCGTAAGAAAGAGTACATTGTGAGGTATACTGCAATATTTTTAAAATTAAAAACTAACAGTAATACTATATAGATATGACCATTTTAGTTTTGTATCGGAAGTTACGATCTGAAAGTTCCGAAAATTGTATGACCTACTTTTAATTGCATCGATTTTGTTTATTAACCAATTTGAAAAATAATTGTACCATAAGAAAGAGTGTAATGTAGTGTATTCAGTGATGTTCTCAAATTTAAAAAATAATGGTTTTTGCCGTAGACATAACGGTTTTAACAAAACGTAGCGAAAATATCCGAAGATTCCGAATTTTGTATCACGAACTTTTGATCGCATCCAATTTAATTATTAACCGATTTCAAAAATAATAGTACCGTAAGAAAGAGTATATTCTGAGGTATACTGCGATATTTTAAAAATTAAAAACTAATAGTAATTAGATATAGATACGGCAGTTTTAAAAAAAAGTAACAAAAATGTCCCGATTTTTCCCGAATTTCAAAAAAATATTATCAAGAACCACATTTAAATTTCAAAAAAAACTCGACGAGCTGCAAAAATTTACGTTGAGAGGTACTCTTAAAAAAAAACTCACGATTAAAGACTGAAATTTTGAATGTGTTTTGCTCACTCGCGGAAGAAATTTCACTTCTTCAACTTTAACACTTAATAAAACCTAAACTAATAGCCGCATCGGAAAAAAATCTTAATAATTATCCAGGGAATACGATGAAGAACAAAGCATGTTAATTTCATATTTTTCCGATCAGTACTTTCTCGGGAAACCGTCTAAGAATGGAGCTAAACAACAAAAATTTCAATTCTTCGGCGGCGGCGGCGGCGGCGGCGGCGGCGGCGGCGGTAACTTTTTTTTAATATAGAGAGATATATAATATACACTGAAGAGCCAAAACATTATGACCACCTACTCAATAACGCGTTGCGCCTCCTTTGGCCTGCAAAAAAACCAGCTGCAACACGCCTGGGCACAGATGCCACAAGTTCTTGGTACATGACTGGAGACAGGTTGTACTAAATGTCTAAGCAGCGGTCACGCAAAGTCGAGATATCGAACATGATGGTGTTTGAGCTCTGAGCTGCCGCTCCATGACACCCCAAATATGCTCTTTCGGATTAAGATTCGGCGAGTTAAGTGGCCAGGACATTAAGTGGAATTCGTCAGTATACTCCTCGGGCAATTCCAACACAATCCTAGCCTTGTGACATGGGGCGTTGTCCTTCTGGAAGATTTCATTTCCAGTTGGGAAAACAAACGCCTTGTAAAGGTGCAACTGATCCGCATTGATGTACAAATAGTTCGCAGCGTTCATGATCTATTCTACCACAACTACGGGTCCCAGAGTCGCCCATGAGAGCGTTCCCAAAATCATAATACCGTCACCACCAGCCTGTGTATGACCTGCTGTACAAGAGGGGAACAACTGTTCGCCAAGGCTGACAGCGTACCCTGACACGACCATTGATGTGATGAAGGAGAAATCGGGATTCATCTGACCAGGCAACTCTCTCGTCCATGGTCCAACCTCGATGTTCCCGGGATCTCTGTAGGCGTAGTTGACGATGACGCTTGGTCAACAGAGACACACGAGTGGAACGTCTGCTGCACAGTCCCATATCCAACAGTGTCCGCTGAACTGTGTGTTCCGAAACACTTGCGTTTGGACCTGCATTGTATTGGGCTGTTAGCTGAGACACTGCCTCGCGCCGATTTTGCTTTACCAAGCGTGACAGTCTCCGATGTCCTTTTTCTTTGATGACGCGTGGACGACCAACACCTTGGCGTATACTGTTGGTGTTACAGTCATTTATCCACTTTACATGAATACTAACAGAGGCAGATCGTGAACAACCTACCAGTCGTGCAGTTTCGGTCATACTCGTACCGAGTCTTCGGGCCATTACGATCTGCTCTCCATCAAATTGGTTCAGATCAGCAGCCTTTCCCATCACTCGCGAAAGTAAGTTCAAGAATGATTACTTCCCTTCTCTCTCTCTCTCTCTCTCTCTCTCTCTCTCTCTCTCTCTCTAGCAGCAAAACTCCAGCATAAATACCATTCTCACTTAATCACGTGCCCTCCCCGTCATCCAGACGAGTTCATTGAAAAATGTGGGGATGCCTAAAATTTAAAAAATACTTTAGCTATTTAAAATATTTAAGCCATATATATATATATATATATATATATATATATATATATATATATATATATATATATATATATATATATATATATATATATATATATATATATATATATATATATATATATATATATATATATATATATATATATATATATATATATATATATGGCTTAAATATTTTAAATAGCTATAGTATTTTTTAAATTTTACGCATAAAAAAGTACGACCGAACGAAATAATTCGGTTGTCGAATCAAAACTTCAAAATGCCAAATTCTACTAATGACCCGTAATTTCGATCCCTGCTCTGAATCCAGGTTTCAAGTCCAGAAGTTTCCTCCATTCGACGTTGTAGTGTACAAGGGGAAAGAGATCTAGCCGATAAGCCCGACACTTCCCATTGCGATTCCTAATCTCTTCGAAGGACTTAGCCGTCATATAAGCTAAGAACAGTTTCATTTTCTCTCGGAGAACCATTTCTGCACGACTTCAATGCGAAATCCTAACTCATGGCGACTCTTCATCCTACTCGAGACAGCAAGATGGCGAGCAAAGTCTGCCAGCAGAAAAGGAGGAATTAACATCGGTGAGATTATCTTTCGTGTACAAAGGTTCGATTAATCAATGCTACGTAACATCCCAGCTAGTCGATCTGAGAGCTCAACCGCTTTGGTTACTGAAAGAATAAATAATGAAATAAAAAGCAGATAAGTCGAAGTTGTTGAAATTGCATCATTGGTGATAGCCGATATAGGATAGTCTCTTCTTTCAACTTTCTTCCATACATCAACATGTTCGCTGCCGTTCTCGTTTTGATCTCCTTCTACATCGCCATAAGGTGAGTCGTCCTTTTAATAGAATTCTGTACTACAATGACATAGGACGATCCCGGGAGTATGCAGGAATCATCCTTACTAGATAGAGCCTTTGGTGTACTTCTATTTTTCGCTCAGAATCCAATCTTCAAACCACCGAATCTAAGGGGTAAAGCAAAGTTTAGTTTTAAGGATACGCATTGAACGGGGTATGTGGCTTAACAATTCCTTCCATATGTTTAATATTTCTTTTCATATCGCTGTGCAGGAATTCTATTATGATGTGTTGATTTGATTTACTACTATCGGACCTATAAAATGATTCTTTGCTTGCAGTCTGATATTTCACTTGACATAACTATACTTATGATTCCACTATGATGTGTAAGTCTGATAATCTAATCTATCAGCAGAGCTATGTGCAATGATGTTTTGCTTGAAGTTTGGTACTTCACTTGAAATGACTATACATAAAATTCCACTATGATGTGTTGGTCTGAACATCATCTAATATTTCAGTTCTGTAAAATAATTATTTGCTTGAATTTTTATTTCCACACTTGATATAACTATACATAGGATACTACTGTTACATGTTGGTTAGATCGTCTAATCTATCAACTCTGTAAAATAACTCTTTCCTTGAAGTTCTATATTTCTTGTTGTAACTAACTATACAATGGATTTCACCATGGTGTGTTGATTTGATTTGTTATCAAACATATAAAATGATTCTTTGCTTGAAGTTTGATATTTCACTTGACATAACTGTACATAGGATTCCACTATAACGTGTTAGTCTTATCATCTAATCTATCAGCAGAGCTATGTACAATGATTTTTTGCTTGAAGTTTGATATTCCACTTGATATAACAATTCATAGGATTCCGCTATGACATGTTGGTCTGATCATCTAATCAATCAGCTCTGCAAAATAATCATTTCCTTGAGGTTCGATAGTTCTCTTGATATAACTATATAATGGATTTCCCTATGGTGTGTGGGTTTGGGGATTTGTTACTATCATTCCTATAAAATAATACTTTCTATGATGTTTTGATGTTTAATATTTCTTTTGATATAACTTTGTAAGAGAGATTCCAGTGTGATGTATTCTCATTTATTATCAAACTTATAAAATAATTATTTCCTTGAGATTTGATATTTCTTGATATAACTACAATAGGAATTCCACTAGGGTGTAATCTCATTTGTTACAATCAGACCTATTAAATAATTATTTCCTTGAAAGTTAATCTTTCTAGGTACAATTATAAAAGAGATTCTATTATAGCGTATTTGTCTTGATTTGTCAACATCAGACCAATCAAATAATTATTTCCTTTATGTTTGATACTTCTGACATTAATTATACAAGGTATTACACACGCACTATGGTGTGCTCCATTTGTTTCTATCAAACTTAAAAAAATAATTAATTCATTTATCTTTGATATTTCTTTTGATATAACTGCACAAAGGATTCCGCTTTGACGTATTGGTTTGATTTATTACTGTGATACCAATTAAATAATTATTTCTTTGGTATTTTATATTTCTCTTGATTCAACTATATAGAGGGATTTCACTGCGTGTATTCTCATTTGTTACTATCAGACCTATAAAACATTTCTTTCCACGAAGTTTGATATTATTTATAAATATTATATAAGGATAATACCACTATGGTGTGCTGGTTGGTTCTATTACTATCAGACCCCAGGTCTTTATTCCTTTGTCAGAATATACGACCATTTGGTTGGAATACATAGTTTTTATAGATGCATTAATATTAAGTTTCTCTTATTTATAATCTTTCAAACCCGTTGCAGTTTCATTTAATCTAATTTGTCACATTCGTTGGTTGTTCATTCGTTACCTTTCAATCAAATTAACGCAGGTTCGTCTGTTATAATTATTTATCAACTGACTAGTAATAACGGAATTTTATCACGGCACGATATTCTTCATTACTATTTTACTACCTTTTGAACAATGTATGTTTTTTATAAACTGGTGTAATTAAATAGAACTTAATGATTATTTAGCAACTGACTAATAAATACAGAATTTTATCACATCACGATATTCTTCATTACCATTTTACTGCTTTATGAACAACGTATGGCTTGTATAAATTGATATAATGAAATAGAACCAAATGACTATTTAGCAACTGCCTGGTGAATACAGAATCTTATCACATCTTGATATACTTCATTTCCATTTTACTATTTTTTGAACAGCGTAAGCCTGGATACTTTTATAAACTGATGCAAGGCGATTTTATCAATTGATATGAGGCGATATTTTTAAACTGCTATAATAAAATCGAACCCCCAATCAATAGTCCGTTGCATTGCTCCAGTGAGATGTTAATTAAAATACTTACCTACCAAACCTCCAATTAAAAGATAAACTTCTAATTTTCATCTTTTATTTCCCTGCAGACAGTAATTTCTTCCAAAATTGTTTCAATTTTGACTATGCTTAAAACAAAAATCTTATATTCCTTCCTATGAGGGGCAACCGTGATTCAGTGGGTTTTTCAACTGCGGTAACAAACTGCGAACTGTAAGCGGAGCAGGTGCGATTCATCCCTGAGTGCATTTCTCTCTTCTGTATTACTTAAGAGTTAGTACCTTTAAGACCTTGCTTTGCTCGCGAAAACATAATTTTTTCGATTCATCATAAATAATTGAGTTTTGTATATTGTAGTATAAAATTGATACAGTTTAAAGATAATTGTATGGCTTTTAAAAAACTGCAGTCATATTTGTAGCAAAAATTATACATAATTTCTTCGTTTTGAAATTTACCCACTTAACTTTCCCTCAAGTTTAAGAAAAAAACTAATAAACGTAGAGTTAAAAAATTTTGTATGATTATTCTAAAAGTAGATCTTAGTTCTCTGAACTATGGATTTGTGTATGAGAGCTATTATTTTTTATTTATGGAACCATACATAACTAAAAAATTTTCAAAGTTGACTTATTTTAAAATTTTTAATTTTTATAAATATTTTTATTTCAACTATCACAAATTCCTTAGTTCGTAGAATTAAGACGTTCATGTGCTTCAATTTCGTGCAGACATTTGGGTTTTACAGTGCATCTTTCAAAAGTTATCTTGCGGGAAAGTTAAGTGGGTAAATTTCAAAACGAAGAAATTGTGTATAATTTTTGCTAGGTTTTATAAAAATATAAATGTTTTTAATTACAAATATGACTGCAGTTTTTTAAAAGCCATACAATTATCTTTACACTATATCAATTTTATACTACAATATACGAAACTCAATTATTTATGATGATAAAAAAAATGGTAATTTTTAGTTAACGTCGTACTAGAGCAACACAACGGGCTATTGACGACGACGGTCCGGGATCAGTCCCTTAAGGGAAAGATCCGAGAACAACACCTCGTAATTTTGAACCACGGTCAGATGACGAAGCAACACCTGAGCTGGCACCCCACTCTCCAAACTTCCACGCCAACCCAACGTGAGGACTTTCGGCCACGACAGATTTAAGGTGCACCAGCCGCCTCTACACCATACGTTTACAAACATCCATGCCCGAACCCGGATTCGAACCAGGAACCTTCCGATCTAGAGGCTAACACCTTAACCACTATACCGGTTGGTCGGCTTTATTATTTATTATTTATGATGAATCGAAAAAAAGTATGTTTTCGCGAGCAACACAAGGTCTAAAAGGTACTAACTCCCCCTAAAGCTTTTCTTATGCGTGCAAGCCAATTCATGTTGTTGTTCGGCACATATCTTGTCTGATGAGCTCCCCCAAACTCAAGACCGTGGTTCAAAATTACGTGTTGTCCTCTGATCTTTCTCTTGGGGATTGATCCCGAACCGTCATCAATAGCCCGTTGTGTTGCTCCAGTACGACGTTAATCGAAATACCTACCTACCCCCAGACTTAAGGTTTATAGAAGGGAAAAGGCTGTGTATTCCCCGGGACAAGAGGTGTCCGACTTTTCATCAGCCCTTCCATCTTTCCAGTTTTTTAACGTACAGGGAAACTTTGATTAACCGTCACGGTCGGGACAGGGACTTTTAATCGAATAGACGACGGTCTTTGGTTGGACCGAGTTTAACAACTCGAAACTTTTCGGTTGCTCTTCCAACTGGGCTACCACGGACCTTATCTAAATAAGAGTATATTACGAAGTGGCTTCTCGTATCTGAATCCTGGAATATTATCAAGTTATTTTTGAACGGTAATACATTATTCAGGTATAACTTCCAGATGCAAAATGAAGAGAAAAGCATGGATAAAAGGCCAAATTAGGTAACCATGTCTTTTTTGATGTTTTCGTTATATACTACTCATTTGTTTGGTGTGAAATCTGAAGAGTTTGGTGCAGTTTTAAGACCAGCTTCGTTACAGAACGGAACAAGTATTCCTACTTCTGGTCGTTCACTGACGTCTCAGCTCTCACAGAATCCCGACAATGGAGGGTATAGGGGAACGGACAACTTGTTAATGGTTCGTTAACCAGCGTTGAGAGGTGTCAGTACTCCATAACGTCCTCAGGGACCTTAGCCAACAAAATACAAGTGATTCATATAAACCAAAAAAAGTTTAAAAAGAAGATTCAATAAAAATTACTGAAGTCATCTACATAGTTAGACCAAATAAGAATGCATAAGGAAACATTGCACTGAATGATTGAAATGAGCAGAAACAAACTGAATCCGCCCAAGTGATTTACATGAGAAATCTAGTCCATCAACTTCTGACCAATTTTGATCGTGACGAGATATCTCGTCGTCATGATATTAACAATTTTTTGTCACTCGATTGTGGAACCGGGGCAGGGGAAAGCAGGATAAATGTCTTTCCGTATGGCCGGGAAAAATAGACCGAAAGGCCAAGACAGGTAGACCGAACGGCCAAGTCAGATATACCGAACGGTTAAGGCAAATAGACCGAACGGTTAAGGCAAATAGACCGAACGGTTAAGGCAAATAGACCGAACGACCAAGACAAATAGATCAAACTGCCAGGACGTAGGGTGACCCTATTTATTATTACTTAAAAGTTAAAAATGTATTTCGATTTTGCTTGGATTTATATTTCAATTTATTTACACCACTTCCTAGCTATTATTAATCCTCCAAGTGGTTTCGTTGAGATATCTTATCGATCCGTATCTGAACAATTTACTAACGACGAACTATCTCGTCACCAAGATATTACCGATTTTCGCCGAGATCAAGATACGATCAGCTTTCTTCTAATAACGAGATATCTCGTCCATCAAAATCTGCTAAATACGATGTACATCGTCAGACAACCACCAGGAGGGTTAAATTGAAATACACTGCATAGAACAGCTTGACGGATTGGAGATTGTTGATCACAAAGTTTACAAGGTGAAAAATAGAAATCAGACTATGGCAACTTACAATATTATTTAGCCATGCTTTAAACTGTCATTAGGCTCTGTCAAATGAAAGTGATCTGTGAATTTATATTTGATACAATCCACGTCCCCAGTTTCAAGACATACCGGTGCATTTTTTATGGGAAAGTAGGAAGGTATTTAATTAACGTCGTACTGAAGCAAAACAACGGACTATTAACGACGGTCCGGGATCAATACCCAAGGGAAAATCCGAGGATAACACCACGTAATTTTTTTATCTGAAATCGTGATAGGTAGGAAGGAAACGGATCATTGGGATCAAACGTTCGTAAGGGCTGTTGAACGTTATATCTGTCGTAGCCCCATGTTGCCGTGGTGTGGAAGGTTAAAGAGTGGGCTGCCCGCTCAGATGTGACCCCATCATCTGTTCAAAATTACGTGGGGTTGTCTCAGATCTTTCCCTTGGGGGATTGATCCCGTACCGTCGTCAATAGCCCGTTGTGTTACTCAACTATTACGTTAATTAAAATACCTGTACCTACCTTTCAAATCAGACCGGACTGTTGAGAGTTCGAATCCAACCAAAGATCGTCGTGTACAAAGGGAGTGCACGTTCAATCTGTCGTGGCCTCAAATGTTCTCATGTTGGTGTGGTGTGGAAGTTTCCAGAGTGGGGTGCCAGCTATCGCTTGACCTCGTTATTTGATCATGGTTCAAAATTACGTGGGGCTATCCTCAGACCTTTTCCTTCGGGATTAATCTCTTACCGTCGCCAGTGGGGTGCTAGCTCAGGTGTTGCCTCGTCATCTGACCGTGGTTCAAAATTACGAGGTGTTGTTCTCGGATCTTTCCTTTAAGGTAGATAAACTCATCCAGCATTTAGATGCCATCATTTTTCGTTCGTAATTTAATTATTCCTGCGCATTCATCCCGGACCGTCGTGAATATCCCGTTGTGTTGCTCTAGTATGACGTTAACTAAAAATTATATTACCTTATCTCGCACCGTCGTCAATAGTGTTGCTCCCGTGCTACGTTAATTAACTTATCATCTACCTACACCACTTTTGTATCAGTAAATACTTTCCTTGCACGTGTATGTCCATAACTTGATGTTGCACGGCTCGTGTCTGCCGCAGTATGGCAAAATATTGAATCCCAAGGACAAATCCCCCTATATACGCGTCTTTGTCTGGACATAGTAACGAACTCGCAACCCTCTGATTGCGATACACATGCTCTTCGAACTGGGCTATGGATGCCTTATTCCTTTGATGGAACCCGGTTGTTGAAATGCGAGTTTCACAGGCTTACCATGCTGCTGAGCTTGCATTAATGTTGTTAGTGGCACCTTTGAGCAGTTATTGTTAAAAAAACACATAAATAAATAACTGCACTGACGTTAAAAAAAAAAGTAATTTTCTACACAATTCTTGTGTTTCCTCCTAAGCGCTTCACTTGCGCCCATACAATTGCTACAAAAAAAAGGTTATTTTAGAGCGCTCTAACACCCCTTGAAGTTTGTCTGATGATGCGAGTCACCCTATAAATTCTCCATTCGGTCCAAATTGACCTAGTGTCATTCAATAGAAGAGGTAACATAGTCGTGAAATCGTAGAAGTGATATTCAATGTAGTGTTGGTTATGAAACTTTGGATGACAGTTGAATTTTTTTTTTAATTTCACACTGTCGACATATGAGGCGTTTAGAACTAGAATCGATCAAGTCCACTTTCTGTTTCAAACTCTGATAATCACACACCCGAACTCCTTGAAATTGAATTATTTTAGTACATCTTTGAATCAAGTCCCTAGTTCCTTTGGTTCCCAGAAAATGGCAGAAGAAAAAACAACAAATTGGAAAAGTATGCTCGAGAAGAAATTTTATCGCGTGTACATCAATCTCTCTTATAAAAGGAAGTGTTTGTCTGTGTATCTGTACGCAGTGTCCTGACGAATCTATGGCACTTACAATAATGAAATTTGACACACAGGTTGTACTATTTTTTTTTGCGATTTTTGTGTAGCACCGGAATTTTGAAATTTAATCTAGAATTTTAGAAAATTAATTTATTGGTTTTTTTTTTCACCTTTCGTTCTTTTTTCCGGAATGTGACGTCACCCCTACCTAGAAAGGAGGAAGGATTTTGCGATTTTCGACCGTTGACGTCACAAGCGTTTTTCGTTCTAAAGCCTTTGGAACCATGCCAAGTTCTCTAGTGTGTAATTCTAGCGTGTTGTGATTTCCGTTGTTGCTAATAGCCACTTCGAGGTCATCACGGCGTTGCCTGTGTCGAGTTAGTTTGCGAAGCAAACCAAATGGGTAATACGTAGCAATAACCGGGGGTTGGCGAGCAGTGGTCACATCTGACCCCACGAAAAGAACTGTCACAGACAACGCCGTGCTGGCTACGCAGTGGCTAGTATGTTATAAAAGTGAACTTGATCCACTCTAGTTCTCTGCGCCTCATATATATTCGTCTAAAGGTCAAGTAGAAATACGTCGAACGTAGGCTGCGTCAACTTTCGATAAACACTGAATTGTCTGCAGAAGTTACTTATTTCATTTACTAGTATGTACAGTCGCGGAGAAAATAAACCACCTCCTTTATTTCGAGCACTATTCATACCAGACCAAATTCAAAGGTATCATTTAACAGGGTCCTCACAAAATCAAATCCAAAACGGCTTTCCTACCAAAGTTTGCACAAAGAACGAAATTTCTAATGGAAACGGCATGTTTTTGATGACATAATCAGATTCTCTGCATAGTTAAATTAGTCGAAATACAAACTTTCATGACTTTACTGTCTACATATCCGAAGATATATTCAATTCTAAAGTTGTTGTCGATCTCAGGGATCATCACCACAATCGCTAATCGAATTTAACTGTAGTTATCTCTACCCAAATTTCAAACGTATTTTCAGACATTGGAGAATTATTATATCTATATAAATAAGAATGGAGTGTTTGTTTGTACATTCAATATTTTCGACCCATTTCAAGTTTTCTATCCGTTTTGGACCCTTCTGATGCCGAATCCGCCTTTTTCTCGTTTGGTGTCTGTCTGTCTGTCTGTATGTTGTGCCCTATACACGTCCACGCGGTTTAAGATATTTTCATGGAAATTTGCATACAGTGAGTACTTATCTTCATTTAGTGAGTGGCATTGGTTGCGAAAGTCTGTCTGTCCGTCTTTCTGTTCTATGCTCGATTTTGTGTTTGTGTGTTTGTGTAGACATCACATGAATTATATTCCAGATATTTGATTGCATTGTATTTTATTTTATACATTATGTATTAGTTTAGTGAATGCAACATCAAACATTTCTTTATTGTTATATTTAGTTGAGTTTCATGCTAAAACACCTGAGTAAGTATACTTAAATCAACCATAATTTGGTAGTTTTGGAAAAATTGGAATGTCTATTGAATATTACGATTACTTCGATTGCTTTACCAGTACTGCTGAAAAAGTAATTATTCTTCAAAAAATTATTTTTTTTATGGAATTTCATCTCTGATACTTCATTTATTTCGAGTCTTATTTTTATTCTTTGCGCAATGAAAACGATTTCCGAATATTTGGGACAGACGATATTTTTCAATGAAACGAGAATGAACAAGATCGCGCGAGCAGTGATATTTTTTCTGGTTCTTTCGCTCTGAATTAATTTCACATTTCTAAATTTTGTACACTTTTAGTTGTAAGTTGTGGCAACTGTGCGAGATCAAGAGATAAAATTGAATCACAAATTAATATCTTTAGAACAATTTTTTGCGACATCTTTTATTTTGTTTTACTTCGCTGTTTCCAATATTTATTATTTTAATAAATGTGTTTTCCTTCTCATTACATGTAACAGCACCACAAAGTATTAGACTTAAAAATGTTAGGTAAGTCAGTATAAATTTTCAGTAAATTTTAAGTGGAGTTATGCCATTATTGAAAGAATAATGCCATTATTGAAAGAATAATGCCGTTATTTAAAGAATAATGCCGTTATTTAAAGAATAATGCCGTTATTGAAAGAATAATAATGTTTAAAAATCCAAACTAGAACTTTTTTTAACATTAAAAAATTCGTTGTAATAATGACAGGAGAAGATTTCAAAATTTCATAATGTCGCATACCGCAGGCAAGAGTTCCTCAAGTAATAAAATATTGTTTTGTTGACTATGAGTGCGAGAGCACTCGCCGTAAATCGTAATTTTAATTAATTGAGTTGAACATGAAAAGAACTTAAGAAAGAGAATTTCAAATCTCCCTCAAAATCGTCTTTTATAGTAGTAACCTTAGTATCACCTTTCGTCATTTTGTAGCTTTGTCATACAGCAATTGTGCGATGTATGTGAAATGTATTATATGAATGGATATGCATGTGTAGGATTTGTGTCCAAAATAAGTTGTAGAAAATATAAAGATGGCGAAAGGTGTTAAAATAAATTTTTATTCTACAAAAAAAAAAACGTAAGTCATTATATATTTTGAGTATCTCTTCAATCTAGAGTAAACCAATTCAAACCGAGTAAGGTCGGGTATTTTGCTAGTTTAATATATTATTATATTAATTTAGGATAATTATTATGCAAGTGCAAACGACTTGATAATTACATTATTATAGTTACTATGCAAGTGCAAACGATCCGAGAATGATTATTCGAGGTTTATCAGACGTTTTTTAAACTTTTAGTTGCCCCCTAAAATTGCAATGATAAGAAAACTTTAATGTAGCGCAATAAAAAAGCTGAAATTTTGTTTTGACACTATCAGAAGTCCTGAATCGATTCCCATCAAGGTATAGTAAGGTTTCAATTGATGATTTTTCAAACATTAATTTAATAATTACTATTGCATACTAAAATCTATTTTCAAAATAAAATATTAGATGGATTTTGTTTTGGTTGTTTATCAGTAACATGTAACAAAATATCAGCGCTATAGAAGCATTATTTAGGAAGATATCCATGAAAGTTTAAGAAACGGATTTACCATTAGGAACTCCAATATTTGCGTACTCATAACTTCGTACTTAATGACAGCAGGACTTAATGATGTGAAGTTCGGCATCTGAAATTAATTTTGATATTGATTCAAAATTGTGGGTTTCTATTGGAAATTATGAAGTTGGTACTCAATTTAATATGAAGACGACCCCTTTTGAAAATTTTATGCATTTGAATTTATTGACCATGTTAGTTCCTGCTATACGTTATCTTTGAATTTTAACGAGACTTCACGTAAAAACACACAGTCGTGCCAAAGGTGGCTGGTGCACTTTAAATCTATCATGGCCTCAAATGTCCTCACATTGGCGTTGTGTGGAAGTGTGGGGTGCACGCTCAGGTGTGAACTCGTCATTTGACCGTGGTTCAAAATTACGAACTGTCCACGGGTCTTTCCATTTCCGGGGGGGGGGTCGATCCCACACTGTCACGGTTGTATGGCTCCAGTCCGACGTTAATTAAAATACCTACCTGCCTTACAGTCGTACTGCGACACGGCCTACACGATTTTTTAACCCTCCTGATGGTTGTCTTGACGAAATATCTCGTCATTAGCAAATCTGACCACATCGTATTGGATGGGATGTTTCGTCATTATAAGAAAACTGACCAGACCTTAATTTTGTCGGGATTCTCGACTCTGTCCGGTCAAAGACCTTCGTATATACGGAGGCTGGTGCGTGTTAAATCTGTCGGGCTTCAAATGTCCTCACATTGCCGTGGTGTGGGAGGTAGGAGAGGCGGAGTGCTATAGCTCAGGTATTATTATCGTCATCTGACTGAGGCTCAAAATTGCGAGACGTTATCCTTGGCTCTTTCTCTTCGGGTAATTTGGTAATTTTTAATTAGCGTCGTAATAGAGCAAAACAACTATGACGGTCCGGGTAATTGGTAATTTGTAATTAACGTCATACTAGAGCAACACAACGGGCTGTTGACGACGGTCCGGGATCAATCCCTTAAGGAGAAGATCCGAGGACAACACCACGTAATTTTGAACCGCAGTCAAAGGACGAAGCAACAACTGAGCTGGCACCCCACTCTCCAAACTTCCACACCAACCCAACGTGAGGACTCTCGGCCACGACAGATTTAAGGTGCACCAGCCGCCTCTACACCATAAGCTTACAAACGTCCATGCTCTGACCCGGATTCTAACCAGGAACCTTCCGATCTAGAGGCTAACACCTTAACCACCAGACCGCTTGGTCTGCTCTTTCTCTTCGGGATTGATCCCGGATCGTCGCCCGCTGTGTTGGTCCAGTACGTCGTTAATTGACTGCTTACCTATAACTTGATGTTGTATGTCTTGGCACAGCATGGCCAAATTTGGCTATTGCGCTATAAAAACCCAACAATCCAACCATCTGTCTTTTAATTGGGTCCTGCAAAGGTAGGTAGATAGCTCATCAACATTGCACTAGAACAACACATTGGGCTATTGGTGACGGGGCGAGATTAGTCTCGAAGGGACAGATCCGAGGATAACTCTTGATTTCGAACCCCTGTCACTTGACGAGGTCAGCATCTGATCTGGACCCCACTCGTCCGTCTCCTTCAAATGACCAAGGCTGTCATTCGTGAAGTTGGGAAAACTAGGTACATTTGGTGAGCATGATGATTAACGGGATCCTAAAGTAATTAATGATAAGATATGCTATCTGCAATAAGAAAATAACGTAATTTTAGTCCGCGCGTGTGTTTAAGTAAAAAGCTAATCATAATGACAATTTCAAGGTCATATCTCCCTGATACTAGAGATGAGATTATGTTCAATTGACGTGCCTCATTTTCTAGAAATTTTTGAAGATAACCTACCATATTTTGAGTCGCGTTATCTTCAACGCTATTATGCATATACATTAAACTGCGGATACAACATGGTTGCCTGAGAAACGTATTGTGCTCATGTGACTTATGGTTTTAATCTCATTTTTCGATTATTATTCGATATTTTTGTCATGCGCAAATGAATATTTCATTGCAGACATGCCCATCTATCTCTAAGGGTCCTGCAAGCATTAATGCACCATGCAATCTGTACAATTTTACCTTCTAAACTCTTTTAGATTTCTTGGCCAAGCTTTTTTTTCAACCAATAAATGGTGTTATTTAGTCAGCGAGTGTGCCAGCAGAGTAAAAGCATAGTATGCACTTCTAGGAAACCCAGTGAAGCTTTGAAAACTATAATGGTACATTTGGCATTTTAATTAATAATTTTGAATAGATAATTTTGGTAATTTTTTTAATTAACGTCGTATTAGAGCAAAACACAACGGGATAATTTTAATAGGAAACAGAAAAGTTTGAAAATTGCTATAGATAACGGAATCCAATACCAGGTCAGGTACCGGAACCTAATATCAGGTTAGGTAATGGGACCTAACACCAGATTACGTTACGGAGACGAATACCAGATTAGGTAACGGATCCTAATACCAGATTAGGTAACGAAGCCGAATACCAGATTAGGTAACGAAACCGAATACCAAGTTGGGCAAAGGAAACTAATATCGGGGTAGATAACGGAGCCTAGTACCAGGTTAGGTAAGGAAACGTAATACCAAGTTAGATAACGGAACATAATACCAGATTAGATAACTGAACCTAAAACCATATTAAATAATGGAATTTATTACCAGATTAGGTAACGGAGCCTAATACCAGGTTAGATCATGGAACCCAATACCAGGTCAGATAACGGAACCCAATACCAGGTTAGGTAACGGAACCTAATATCCGGTTAGGCAAAGGAAACTAATACTAAGTTAGGTAAAAGAATCTAATATTTTGGGGTAGATAACGGAACCTGGTAACAGGTTAGGCTAGGAAACATAATACCAGGTTAGATAACTGAACCTAACAGATTAAATAATGGAATTTATTACCAGATTAGGTAACGGAGCCTAATACCAGGTTAAATAACGGAACTCAATACCAGGTCACGTAACGGAACCTAATATCCGGTTAGGCAACGTAAACTAATATCAAGTTAGATAAAATAATAGCCGACCAACCGGTATAGTGGTTAAGGTGTTAGCCTCTAGATAGGAAGGTTCCTGGTTCGAATCCGGGTCCAGGAATGGATATTTGTAAGCCGTATGGTGTAGAGGCGGCTGGTGCACCTTAAATCTGTCGTGGCCGAAAGTCCTCACGTTGGGTTGGCGTGGAAGTTTGGAGAGTGGGGTGCCAGCTCAGGTGTTGCTTCGTCATCTGACCGTGGTTCAAAATTACGAGGTGTTGTCCTCGGATCTTTCCCTTAAGGGACTGATCCCGGACCGTCGTAAATAGCCCGTTGTGTTGCTCTATTACGACGTAAACTAAGATTACCGTTACCGTTAGATAAAATAATCTAATATTGGAGTAGATAACGGTAAACCTGGTAGGGGAGAAGGGGGCTAGTGAGGACATGGGGCTGGTGTGGACAACTTGAATAATTCTGCCATTTGTCAGTCAAAATCTCTCTGCGATTTTTTGCAGAATAACAACACTGATATAAACTTCCATGTGTAGTTGCATGACCACACGCCTGATAGTTCAATAGCAATTTATGAAACCAGGTTTTTATGGTGAAAAAGTAAGTTCTTGATTTGTTTTTCAATTACAAGATTAGATAATTTTAATTCAATATTTTTAAAAAAGGCCACAGTATGTTATAAATGAATACATTCAATAGATAGTTTGATATTCACTTTCGCTCTACATGTATTAAATTAACCAGAAGTAGTCCTAAATAAACAAATGCCTCCATGGGGCTAGTGTGGACACATGGTGGTGGGGCTATTGTGGATATGTCCACACCAGCAACATTTAGCTTTTAGTGGTAAAAACATGGGTTAAATATTACATTTTAGGCTATTTATTTATTAAATAAGATTGCTTATGTAAAAAATTCATTACAAATAATTCTATTTTTAAATTTTAAGGCTTTTTGGTATTAAATTAAATTGATTATTGTGATTAAATTAGTTACAAGGAAGTGTATCTTTTTTTCACACAAAGCAGCTCTTCTAATAAGCAAAGTGAATATTTCTTTTTCCCAGATGTTAAGGACGTATCACAAATCTCAAGAAATAAAATTATAGCTAAATTACCATCACCAGATGTTGCCGGTAGCACAATTCGCACTGCATCTCAGTTGACATTTAATTTGAATTAATCTAACTTCATTGCAAAATAGAAACATAATTCCGTCTTTACATTAAAATCATTTTCCCACTAAATAAAACTTAAAAATAGCTCTCTTATTGTGTTGATTTGTCTTTGAAGTACATCGATAATATAGTGCAGTTCCTAATTACAAATATATTGGACTTAACATCAATTAAATATGAATTTATTAAAATTAACATTTCTAAGGAGTTATACTGCTTACGTTAAAATTGATTTCATTATGGCTTTACACACTTTCATGGGTTGTATTACATTGTATAATCAGTATTCTAACTTGTCCACACTAGCCCATGGAGCTAGTGTGGACAAAAACTACTTTTTTTAAACAAAAGATTATTAAAAAACTATATTGCCAAATACTTTGATATATCAACCAAGATAAAGGTAAAAGAGTACATAATCGTAAAATAAATAGTTGGTGTGTCAAAAATGATATTTAGTACACTTTTTTGCCAAATTTATAAAAATTGTCCACACTAGACCCCTTTTCCCCTACCAAGTTAAGTGAGGGAATGTAATATACCAGGTTAAATAACGGATCCTAATACCAGATTAGATACTCTTTTGAATCTCAGAAGCCACCGCGTGCTCCCTAAGTGCAGCTCTTCTGTCGGAATAGAACTTTACATCGTGTTCCTTGGGCATTTTTGAAAATTTAAAGTATGATCCTCCTTTGGGCCCCTACCTCGGTCAAAATTTATTTTTTCCCCGCCAGAGTGATAAGTGTCTAATAGCACGGCTCCAATTGCAAACTGAGGTGGTGACGTCAACTCTAATTTCACACATCGACCATATAATGAAATAGACGGAGCATGTGCCCGCAGTTCCATGTTATTCGATTGATGCAGAAGCTCGTGCCGTTTTTTTAGACAAAAATCGAAGAAAAATTATTTTATTTGCTAAAAACTACATTTAATCACTCTTGTACGCGCCGTTCGGTTCGATGACCTTCCTCCATCTCTCCGGAAGCTGCATCCCTCTAGATCGGAAGGTTCCTGGATCGAATCCGGGTCAGGGCATGGATGTTTTTTTTTTTTTTTAGACCCTCCCTGGACCCACTCACCGTTAGGTTTAGAGTGTATTTGTGGTCCATTGGGAAAGGGTGGGGGCGACTTCCACAGCACAAAGGGGGGCACCAAGAGGACCCACGCCGGCCGATCGATTTTTTTTCTCTCTTTAAATATTATATCTGTGGTTGTTTTATTCCCAAGGGAGAATTATAATGGTTCGGTAACATTCCGGCCTTATGTTAAAAATCACAATAATCATCCGGAGTCCCGGGAATCCAAGAATGCAAGACCGGCGGCACACCGTTAAAATTACATTTAATACATCGGTGGCACACCGGGAAATGTAACTTGAACGCAGAACAAGAAACACAAACAAACACAAAACATAAAACACAACACAAACACAAAACAAAAAGACGTTACAATACAGAAAGAAGAAATACAAACATCAAGAGTTGAATTAAAATAATATATTATTTTTAAAGGGTGATAATGATTTGATGTTTATAAATAGGATTTAAATGAAGGTGAAATAAATATTTTATGAGAATGTTATATGGTGGTGTGAATTTAATGTTGTGGTGTAAGAAGTGAATATTTTACAGATGAAGCGCATATACGAACCCTTAACGGGATGGTGATATGATTTGATTAAAAATTTATTATAAAGTGGTTTAAAATAGACGGGGGCATAGTCCCATCTCTCCACCTAAAAGAAGGGGAACCAGAGGGTGTCATTTCCTTTAGTGGGGGGGGAGGGTCCCGCCACCATCCCCATCGCTGCCATCACGCAGGACTTTATTTTATATCTTGACTGACTATTTTTTAGAACGCTTTCTAGCCAGATGGGCTTGTTCTCCTCAGTAGGTTTGGTTATATGAAGGGCATGGATGTTTGTAAGTGTATGGTGTAGAGGCGGCTGGTGCACCTTAAATCTATCGGGGCCAAAAGTCCACACGTTGGGTTGGTGTGGAAGTTTGGAGAGTGGGGTGCCAGCTCAGGTGTTGCTTCGTCATCTGACCGTGGTTCAAAATTACGAGGTGTTGTCCTCGGATCTTTCCCTTAAGGGATTGATCCCGGACCGTCACCTATAGCCCGTTATGTTTCTACAGTGTAACGTTAATTAAAAAAAATACGAAACACCCAATTTATTTAAGGCCGCGATAGTCCGATTGGAAAAATTACGGTTTGGCAACCGGTAGGTGGGTATTCAAATTTTTTTTAAGCATTCGATTCGCAAAAGCACTCGATCCCGCCCTCTGAGATCATTGGCCATTCCCCGCGCCAGAGAAAGGACGGACGAAACCAGTTCTAAGCAGGCCATCGGCATCTGCGAAATGTGCTGTCACGCCGTGACTTCGTGGCGGTGTTCCCAGAGGACGAGTGATCCGCCGCACACGTGTATTCCACTCGGGTAATCACGATGCGATAAAGCGTCAGCTGAAGGTCGCCCTGACAAAATGGTTCTGGGAACCTACGCTGCAGGGTTCCCAGACCTTCTCGAGTCACGAAACACTGTTCGGCAGAGCAAACGGGAGTCTAGAAACTTTTGTTTTCGGGAAGCGATGCATTTGACCCTCGATTAGTTTGGTGAGATGTCTCATCCATCAGGATCTGATTGATTTCGCTGACGACGAGAAATCTCGTCATCGATGTTACCGATTTTTTTTGTGATGATGAGATGCAGATCTGGTCAGTTTTGCTAGTGGTGAGATATCTCGTCCATCAAAATCTGGTCAGTTTTTCTAATGGCGAGATATCTCGTCCATCAAGATTTATTAGTATTGCTGATGACGAGGTATCTCACCCATCAAGATCTGGTCGGTTTTTCTACTGACAAGATATCTTGTCCATCAAAATCTGGTCAGATTTGTTTCTAACCAGGTATCTCGTCCAGCAAGATGTGATCAATTTTGCTAATGACGATATACCCCTTGGTAATTATTAGTTAACGTCGTACTAGAGCAACACAACGGGCTATTGACGACGGTCCGGGATCCATCCCTTAAGGGAAAGATCCGAGGACAACGCCTCGTAATTTTGAACCACGGTCAGATGACGAAGCAACACCTGAGCTGGCACCACCTCTCTCCAAACTTCCACACAAACTCAACGTGAGGACTTTCGGCCCCGATAGATTTAAGGTGCACCAGCCGCCTCTACACCATACGCTTACAAACATCCATGCCCGGACCCGGATTCGAACCAGGAACCTGCCGATCCAGAGGCTAACACCTTAACCACTGTACAGGTTGAGATACCCCTTGGACACAACCACCAGGAGGGTCAAGATCAGATGGGTAATCACACAAAAGCCTTTCGTATGAGATAAATGAGTTGCAGCAGATAGGTTTACCTCAGCCCCCCCCTCCCACGACTTCATATGGCTCTCCAGAAATATTTAACAGACTCACAAACCAGATAAGTTGACCCTTTGACCCTTTCAAAAGACGAGTTGGGATAATCTGGACAGGTGTAACCAATACACAGAACAGATACGATCCTCTGAAAATGTTTTTACTGCCTGCAGATCAAATACTGTCCCCCAAGCAGATTTACCCGACCAGTAGACTAGCCATCCGAATAGGTTTATCAACCCAACTGAGCAGATACGGTCATCTAGATAGGTCTTACCCTGCTTTGGTGAATTTCCAAACGAGTCGCTAAAAAAGTGAAAAAAAGAGTTTTTGAATCTCCAAAACGTTGAAAAATACTTAAAAAAGTCACCCTTTAGTCAACTCGTCATTCGAAAACAAAAGCCTACAATTGTCTACTTTTTTTGTGATGATCCTTTCCGAAATTAAAGTTACTACTAGTTACTAATGCACTTTTAAAATTGAATTTGTAAATCCGATTAAACTCAGTTGTTTTTACTATGAATCCACGATCGCTAAATATACATTTATTACACAGTATGTCGTATTGTAAAATATTGCGTAAATGAGTAAAACTTTTTTTTAAATTTCCTTGGTCTAAGAAATATATCTCTAACATATGTGGGTAATGGTATTGGTAATTTTTAATTAACGTCGTACAAGAGCAACATAGCGGGCTATTGACGACGGTCCGGGAATCCCCAAAGGAAAAAATCCAAGGATGGGGCAACACTTAACTGGTACCCTACTCTCCAAAAGTCCACACCATACCAACGTGAGGACATTTGAGACCACGACAGATTTAACGTGCACCAGCCCTCTCTACACCATATCGCACCTCGCCAAGAAAAGTGACACAAGTCAAACAATAAAATTTTTGATGTTACGTCATTGAAAAGATATCTCTGAGGTGCTCCAGCGTGTTATATTACTATTTTATAGAATATAATAGAAGTTACTACTATAAATACCTAAAAACTAAAAGCTTATAATATTTCAATATAAGTTTTACAGTATCCTTTAAGTTGACGTTTTTCTCAAATTCTGCAATTTTGAGTTGTGTCACTTTTCTTGCCGGGGTGGGATATGCTTACAAATATCCATGTAATGACCCGAATTAGAACCAGGAACCTTCCGACCCAGAGGCTAACACCTTAACCACCAGACCGGTTGGTCGGTTCTAACATGTGGGCTCTTCGAAAATTAAACACACCATTATGAGCATCGTTCGCATTAATGCAACACAGATTTCAATACTGTATGGGTAATTGAAATGTGAAAAAAAAAACAGATTCGGTACTTTAACTCCATGTTTAAGCAAAACTAAAACTATTGCAAAAATGATGTCCAGTTCTAATTTGTGCGGTCAAACCGGGATCAAACCTTAAAGGGAACGATCCGAATTTTGAACCACAGTCAGATGACGAGGCAACACCTGAGCTGGCACACCACTCTCCAAACTTCTACATCAACCCAACGTCTTTCGGCCCCGACAGATTTAAGGTGCACCATACGCTTACAAATATCGATGCACTGACCCGGATTCGAACCAGGAACCTTCCGATCTAGAGGCTAACACCTTAACCACCAGACCGGTCGGTCGGCGGTGTTGTCCTCGTATCTTCCACTTTGAGTTTGATTCCGAACCGTCGCCCGTTATGTTGTTCCAGTGCGATTTCTTTAAATACCTACCTTCGTCGTGATTTTCAACCACGGTCAAATGACGAGAACACCTGAGCTGGCACCCCACCCTACAAACTTCCACACCACGCCAGTGTTAGGACATTTGAGGCCACAACAAATTTGAAGTGCACCAGTCACCGTGTACACGACGGTCTTTGGCTGAACCGAACTGGCACTCCTCCGTTCGTTGATCCGTTGCTCTTCCAACTGTGCTACCGTCGCTCCCAAAATTTTTGGGTCGTCAATAGCCCGTTGTGTTGCTCTAGTACACGTTAATTAAAAAATACCAAATTACCTAACATTTTTGGAGCATTGTTATCGATGTATATTCACTGGAAAAAAATACGAACCATTTCTCTTCATTCGAGCAATTTTAACAGTAGAGCGAATTCAAAGATGGCGTTTGACAGGAACTCAAGTATTCTATTAATTCAAATTCATAATATTTGAATCTGGGGCGTCTTCGTATTAAATTGAGCACTAACTTCATAACTTCCAAACCCAGTTAAATTAACTTCATACATACCAGTTAAATTAACTACATAACTACAGGGTGGTCCCGAATTCATGGTACAAACTTCAATGGTAGGTACAGGACATTGTAACAATGATTTATTGTATAGGAATGTATAGTCGCAAGTGACGCGGTGAGGCGTAAACAGGGGAAATAAAAGGAAAGAGAAATGGAGTGATCGGTTGGTATCATTGCCGGTAGAGGGCAGTAGATGTCTAGCCGCTGTTGAACATGATGCATCGCAGTAGGGAAAAGCGCCATTCACAATTGTGCTGCCGTAGACAATGGGTGACTTTACGTATGCAGAAAAAGCAGACATGCATTACATGTACGGCCGTGCAAATGGTAACGGCAGAGCTGCGTTACGAATGTATCGCGCGGAGTATCCTGATCGACGAATGCCGGATCATAGAATTTTTCAACGGTTACATCGTCAACTTTGTGAAACAGGTGCGTTCGACGTCAACAGACATGGCGCTGGTCGAGTAAGAGCTGTACGCACTCCAAGGCTGGAAGAAAGCATCTTGAACATTGTGGCTGATAGACCCGAGTCAAGCACAAGAACTGTTGCGCGTGACGTAGGTGTGAGTCATCAGACTGTATGCAGAGTGTTAAACGAAAATCGCTTACACCCCTTCCATTTTCAGAAAGTACAAGCATTGAATCCGGCAGATTATCCTCGCCGCGTGAACTTCTGCCTGTGGGTGATGCAGCAATGTGCGTTGCAGCCGGATTTCGTAGATTATGTGCTATTTACAGATGAAGCGACATTTTCACGCGAGGGTGTCTTTAATGCGCACAATTCCCATGTGTGGGCAACCGATAATCCACATGCAACGCGTCGACATGCGTTTCAACAACGTTTCAGTATTAATGTGTGGGCTGGTATTGTGAACGACTTTTTGATTGGCCCATACTTACTACCCACGCGGCTCACTGGCGGAAGCTATCTTATTTTTCTGAAAAAAGTGTTACCACAACTGCTGCATGATGTTCCGATCGCCATTCGTAACCGCATGTGGTTTCAGCACGATGGGGCGCCAGCACACTTCAGCATTGATGTACGGAATTACCTGAATGCCACGTTTGGTACTCGATGGATTGGGCGTGGTGGACCAGTCCCTTGGCCACCCCGATCTCCCAATTTATCGAGCCACGATTACTTTTTATGGGGACATCTAAAGCATCTTGTTTATGAGACTCCAGTTGACTCAGATGAGGATCTCGTCGCTCGCTTATCTGTAGCTGCTGCAGGTGTGCGTGAAATACCAGGCATCTTTGAACGTGTACGCCAATCGCTCCACCGACGCTGTCAAGCATGTATCGATACTGGTGGACTCAATTTTGAACAATTACTGTAAACATGACACTTGTCAACAACGCTTTCAATAAAATCTTTGTTTTTCCTTTCGGCCGTTATTTCCCCTGTTTTCGCCTCACCGCGTCACTTGCGACTATACATTCCTATACAATAAATCATTGTTACAATGTCCTGTATCTACCATTAAAGTTTGTACCATGAATTCGGGACCACCCTGTATATTAAAATTTAACTTCAGATACCAAATCTTATGTCATTGGGACTTGCCGCTTCAAAGATTGGAGTTCCTAATGTTAAATCAGTTTTTAAAACTTTTATGGCTATCTTCCTAAATAAGATTTATATAGCGCTGATATTTTATAGCATTTTACTGTTGAACAACCCAAACACAATCCATTTAGTATTTTATTTTAAAAATAGTTTTTAGTATGCAATAATAATTGTTAAATTAATGTTTGAAAAATTACGAATTAGGAACCTTGTTATTATTTATTGGAATCGATCCAGAAGAACTTCTACTATGGCCATGCAAAATTTCAGCACTTTCTAATAACTAGTTTTTGAGCTACATTTAAATTTTTCCAATTATTACGATTTTAGGGACAAACCAAACGTTTATAAAACGCCCGACAAATCTCGGATAATAGTTCTCGAATCGTTTGCACTAGCACAGTAAATATAATAATGTAACTCTCAGATCGTTTGCACTTGCATAGTAAATATAATAATGTCACTCTCAAATCGTTTGGACTTGCATAGTAAATGTAATTCTCGGATTGCTGAAAAATACATTTGAAATAGTGTTCAAATTTAAATTTGAGTAGTGATAAAACTGCAATTAATCTCGATGTACCAATAGCGTCTATCTATGTGGAGATGGTTCCTGTAGATGAAACTAACTTTAACATTAAATATCTCGGGATGTACTGATAGTAGTCATGAAATTTTATATTTAGACTAATTTAACTATGCAGAATCTGATTATGGCATCAAAACACGGTGTTTCGCTTAGAAAATTTTGTTGTTTGGGTAATTGGTAATTTTTTTGTTAACGTCGTTCTAGAGCAACACAACGGGCTATTGACGACGGTTCGGGATCAGTCTCTTAAGGGAAAGATCAGAGGACAACACCTCGTAATTTTGAACCACGGTCAGATGACGAAGCAACACCTGAGCTGGCACCCCACTCTCCAAACTTCCACGGCAACCAACGTGAGGACTTTCGGCCACGACAGATTTAAGGTGCACCAACCGACTCTACACCATACGCTTACAAACATCCATGCCCGGACCCGGATTCGAACCAGGAACCTTCCGATCTAGAGGCTGACACCTTAACCACAATACCGGTTGATTGGCTTTGTTGTTTGGGAAAAATTCGATTTGAAGACTCCCCTTATGCAAAGTTTGTGGATTTGAATTTGTAAAGGACGTTATTTCTTGTTGAATGATACCTTTGAATTTGCTCTAGTATGAATACTGCTCGAAATAAAGGAGGTGGTTCGGGTTTTTTTTTACGCAACATTCCCAATACTTTTTTTACACTCACCGTAATAGATCAGGAAACCTTACGAAATTTCCGTTTTGAATAATACATCTTTTCGGGAAAAGAGTAACAATTGCAGAATCAGACTATCAGATTATTCTATTACGTCTTTCACGACCTACATTTTACGTTATAGAAACCGACAATGGACGATGCATATCGCATTCAACTGAACCTCCATCGATCATAGAATCAGTCAATCTACCTCAGATGCATCGGTACAATAATCCACAGACATTTCCTTCTCTAATTTAGATGAGATTTTAGACCGCACGTGAAAAATAATTTCCTCCTGTAAATCAATGATCACTACAGTGAGATGTGTAGCAGAGCGTGTAAAGCAATTTCAGTCTACCATAACGAACTTCACGGTTGGGTTACGTTGCGATACTATTTATAACAGCTTATTACAACTTTATAAGCAATAGTGGGAAGTTCCCCACTGTGTAAATACTCTTCATACTTTTCAATTTTGTTTCACTTCTATGGGCTCCGCGGAATCCCGGTTATAAGAGTAACGGATTAGCAACTGGAAGGTTGCAAGTTCGAATATAGCTAAGACAGTTGTGTACAAAGGTTAGGTAGGCATTTTAGTTAACGTCCTACTGGAGTAAAGCAGCGGGCTATTGACGACGGTCTGGGATCAACCCCAAGGGATAGATTCGAAGTAATTGGTAATTTTTAGTTAACGTCGTACTAGAGCAACACAACGCGCTATTGACGGCGGTTCGGGATCAGTCACTTTAGGGTAATGGTAATGGTAATTTTAGTTAACGTCGTACTAGAGCAACACAACGCGCTATTGACGGCGGTTCGGGATCAGTCCCTTTAGAGAATGATCCGAGGACAATACCTCGTACTTTAGAACCACGGTCAGATGACGAGGCAACACCTGATCTGGCACCCCACTCTCCAAACTTCCATACCAACCCAACGTGAGGACTTTCGGCGAAGACAGATTTAAGGTGCACCTGCCGCCTCTACACCATACGTTTACAAACATCCATGCCGGACCCGGATTCGAACCAGGGACCTTCCGATCTAGAGGCTAAAACCTTAACCACTATACCGGTTGGTCAGCGGAAAGATTCGAGGACAACACCACGTAATTTTAAGCCACAGTCAGATGATAAGGCAACACCTGAGCTGGCACCCCACTCTATAAACTTCCACACCACGCCTACGTGAGGACATTTGAGGCTACGACATATTTAACTTGCACCAGCCCCCCTCCCCTTTGTACATGATGGTCTTTGATTGGATTCGAACTTGCAACCCTCCGGTTGAAACTCCGATGCTGTTCCAATCGGGCCAATTGGAAGATACCCGGAATTGCAGCCGGATTTTGAAACATGGTTCAGCCGAAGAGAATCGTATACATGGGGGCTGGTGCAGGTTAAATCTGTCGGAGCCTCAAATATCCTAACGTTGGCGTGGTGTGGAAATTTAGTGAATAGGGTGCCAGCTCTAGTGTTCTCGTCTTCTGACCGTGGTTCCAAATCACATGTCGTTGTTCTTGGATTTTTCCCTTCGGTCTTTATATCGAACCGTTGGAGTTGTGTTGCTCTAGTACGACGTTAATTAAAATTAGGAGTAATAACCGGAGGGTTATATGAGATCGAAACTCGGTCCAGCCAAATAACATCGTGTACACTGGATCAGATGCACGTTATATCTGCCGTGGCCCGAAACGGGCTGACGTTGACATAGTGTTAAGTTTGGTAGGTAGTTGAATTAACGTTAAACTGAGGCTAAACAACGGGATACTGTTGGCGGTCGGGAATGGTAATGGTAATTTTAGTTAACGTCGCACTAGAGCGACACAACGGGCTATTGACGACGGTCCGGGATCAGTCCCTTAAGGGAAAGAACCGAGGTCAACACCTCGTAATTTTGAACCACGATCAGATGAAAAAATAACTACTGAGCTGGCACCCCACTCTCCAAAATTCCACACCACGCCAACGAGAGTACATTTGAAGAGACCGCAGATTTAACGTACACCAACTCCCGTGAACACGACGGTCTTTATCTGGAACAAGGGCCACGGTAGCCAGGTTGGAAGAGCATCGGATATGCAACCGGAGGGTTGCAGGTTCGAATCCAGCCAAAGACAGTTGTGTACAAAGTGAGCTGTGCACGTTAAATCCGTCGTGGCTTCAAATGTTCTCACAGTGGCGTGGTGTGGCAGTTTGGAGAGTGGGATGCGAGCTCAGGCGTTGCCTCCTCATCTGACCGTGGTTCAAAATTACGAGGTGTCGTCCTCCGATCTTTCCCTCAAGGAATTGATCCCGGACCGTCGTCAATAGCCCGTTGTGTTGCTCTGGTACCAACGATAATTAAAATTACCTTTCCTTACCTATTAGATTGTCATCTGACCATGGTTCAAAATTACGAGGTGTTGTCCTCGGATCTTTCCCTTAAGGGACTGATCCCGGACAGTCGTCAAAAGCCCGTTTTGTCGCTCTAGTACGAATTTAGTTACAAATTACCCATTACCCGGACCGTCGTCAATAGCCCGTTGTGTTCCTCTAGTAGGACGTTAATTAAAATTACCATTAGCATCACCTTACATATTAAAACTCACAGAAATCAACACACAAACACTCGTGCGTGCCATTTCTTGGCAGTTTTGAACGCACAGCATCCATTGGTTTTCTCACATCTCGCGATATGATTGTAACAATTGAATACAAATAGCAATAGATTTTGCATAAATTGCTAAAAATTAGGCGCATTCATCTGATTATCTGACTGATCAAAATCGGCAAACTCGATTAAAGGGTAGCTGCGTAGTTTAATTGACGTTGCTATAGACACTAGAGCAACCACGGATGTGATATACGTGGAGACTGAGCATTGCTATTGAGAGGAACTTTAAGCCGACGTGTTAACTAGTAGTCACGTTACTACTCTTTGAAAAGTGTGTTTTCTTGAATGTTTCCTAATATTTGGCTAACCATTTCATCAATATAACTGGTCTAGTATTTGTCTACCATATTCGGGGGTATTGCGTGGGAGTAAGGGGATGAGGCTCCCATAAAAGTAATCGACCCAGTTTCCTGAAAACGACTTAATCAGTGAGGTCAAGTGTCAATAGTTGCTAGATTTATCCTCCATAATTCCTTCCGCATTCCTTATTTCAAAGATAAAATCTAAAAATATTAATTCAGTATTTCGAAGATAAAATCTAAAAATATTAATTAAATATTTCCGTATAAAAATCTGTAAAAATATTAGTTCAATATTTCGAATATAAAATCCAAAAATATTAATTATATATACCAGGGGGCCTGCCCCCTGCTCGCTAACGCTCTCCAACCCCCGGAGGATTGCTTTGCAATGCTCATTGGTTCGCTGCGAGAACATATGCTGGCTTCGCTCGCATCAATGAAGACATATGTCCTAGTAGAAGGGATTGTTTACAAAACATGATATTCCAAAAAAAAATATTTTTCAAATATTTTTAATAATATTGCGAGGGGCAAGAGGGTCGGGCTCCTGTAAAATCTTCGCTCGCATCAATGAAGACATGTGTCCCAGTAGAAGGAATTGTTTACCAAATATGATATTCCATAAAAAAATATTTTTCAAATATTTTTAATAATATTGCGAGGGGCAAGAGGGTCGGGCTCCTGTAAAATCTCCTGTTTCCTGTATACAACTTAGTGATTGACGTCGTTTGTTTTCCTGCGTATTTGACTTGTCTTATTTGAAAGTTGCTACGTTTCTCCTTAATTTTCGGAGGTAAGAGCCAATCTAAAAAATATATTTTTTGGGAGGGTCACGACCTAGGGGGTTCAGGCTCCTTGGAGTAAGCGTGACCTTGTGTTCCTTAAAGTCAAGTGCGTTGATTAATGTTTTTATGTGTAAATAAATCACCCATACACCCACAAGTTTCATTTAAAGAGCCCAAGATATGGTATCTATTCTTTTCTGATAAGACATGAATCACATCGAATGAAAATTTCTATTTTTGTCTACTATCACAAGTGCATTCGTGATAAATAAATGCTCTTGACTTTATGACGCTCTTGACTGAAAATTAACGCTTCTAAATACGTAAACTAAAACATAAAAGGCAAACATAAATTTGTAAAAAACGTTTAAATTAATCTAAACTTAGCCGTCAATATTCAGTTTTAATGGTAATTAGGTAGATAGTTAATTAACGACGCACTGGAGCAACACAACGGGTTATTGGCGACGAGCTCAGGATCATTTCCCATGGGAAGATCCGAGGACAACAGCACGCAGTTTGAACGGCAGTCAGATGACGAGGTCAACACGTGAGCTGACACCCCTCTCTAGAAACGTACACACCACTTCAACGTGAGGACATTTGAAGCCACTACAGATTTAACGTTCACCAGCCCCAGTGTACACGACGGTCTTCAGTTGGATCAAGTTACGAACCTTATGGTTGCTAATCCGTTACTCTGCGTATCGCGAACCTAATTTTTAGTGTAATTTAATATTTCGAAGATAAAATGTATCATAATATTAATTCAATATCGAAGGTAAAATCTATAAAAAAAAATATTAATTCAATGCTTCAAAGATAAAATCTAAAAATATTAATTCAATGTATCGAAGATAAAATCTAAAAATATTAATTCAATATTTCGAATATCAAATCTAAAAACATCAATTACATATTTCGAAGATAAAGTCTATATTAATATAAATTTAATAAAAAATATTAATTCAATATTTCGAAGATAAAATTTATGAAAATATTAATTCAATACTTGGAAGTTAAAATCTAAAAATATTAATTCAATATTTCAAAGACAAAGTTTATAAAAATATCAATTCAGTATTTCCGAAGATAAAATGTGTATAAAAATATGAATTCAATATTTCGACGAAAAATATATAAAAGTTTTAATTCAATATTTCGAAGGTAAAATCTATAAAAAAAATTTAATTAATTCAATATTTTAAAGAGAAAATCTAAAATATTTTAATACAATATTGGGGCGAAGATAAGATCTATAAAAATATTACTTCATTATTTCGAAGATTAGATCCATAAAAATATTAATTCCTTATTTCAAAGATAAAATATAAAAATATTAATTCAGTATTTCGAAGATAAAATCTAAAAATATTAGTTAAATATTTCCGTATAAAAATATGTAAAACTATTATTTCAGTGTTTCGAAGATAAAATCTAAAAATATTAATTACTTATACTAGGGGACCTGCCCCCTGCTCGCTGACGCTCTCCAACCCCCTATTTTTTTGCCGCATTTCTAGTAGCGAGTTACGGTAGATTAAGGCAACCCATCTCTCTACGCTATTGTGGTTTTCATGGCAACCTCGGCAAACGGTAACTTTCAATTTTCATTTTGAATATTCTAGAAAGTTCTTCCAAAATCAGATAAAGTCGTTTGATTTCATTGGTGATATGTTTTCTTTGCTTCCATTGGTTATTTTGATTTTAAAATTTCCTTTGATTGTGTATCGGTCTTTTTAATTTTTTTTTCTGTGATACCATTGGTTCATTTATTTGTGGTATTACAAATAAATGAACTACATTTGTGGAATTTTTATTTTATTATAATATTTTTTTCACGAAACGTTTAAGAGTTATTTTTTTCCATTTGTGGAATTTTGGTTTTTTTTTTCTCATTATTTTTTCCTTGAACATTTCTGACGTATCAAGTTGTATTATCTCTTGCTATTTTTTTCTTTAAAATTTTTTTTTTTCGAGAAAGCCTGCTGTCACAAAAGTGTTTTGAAATTTGTTTAAGCTTACTACTTTTTGCGAAAGTTTTTAAAAAATATACTTTTCAAAACGTTCTCAAATGTGTTTTCAAGCTTTCATTTTCCGTTCGCCAAGATCGTTGCCACCGCTCATAAACGTAGACAGTAGCTGTACCTTATAAACTGCAACAGCTCGACTAAATTCATTTTTTTTTCAATAAAATTTCATCTGATAACACTATAAATTCATGAGGCTGGAGGCTTCGTGGTAAACAAACAATCCTACAATGTTGCCAAAACGCGATAACAAATAACGCCTTTTTTGCGTGCCACGTTATAGAATTATATATATAGATTCCGAAGGTAAAATTTATACAAATATAAATTCAATATCGAAGATAAAATAAATAAAAATATTAATTCAATATTTCCAAGATAAAATGTATAAAAATATTAATTCAATATTTCGAAGGTAAAATGTATAAAATATTAATTTAATATTTTGAAATGTAATCTAAAAATATTAATTCAATATTTTTTTTTTCGATGTTCAAATCTATAAAAATGGTAATTCACTTTCTTTTCGAAATCAAATTTAGACATATTAATACAATATTTCGAAGAAAAAGCATAAAAATTTTAATTCAACACTTCTAAGATAAAATTCTTTTAAGATAATTTTCTTAAATATTTCAAAAGGGAGGGGGGGGGGGTAAAATCTATAAAATATTAATTCAATATTTCAAAGGTAAAATCTGTTTTCTTTTTTTTTTAAATTTATTTTGATATTGCAAATTCTGTAGAAAATTCTTTAGAGGGAATGAAACTGTCAAACTATAAATTTGTCGTCACTGCCTTTATTGTTCGTCAATGTCATATTTTTTAGGTGACGTGATAGCTTTTGTGCGCTTAAAACCTTTCCCGCTGTCATTGCCCCCATATTCGTTTTCTGAGTACGAATGAGCTATTGTAAAAACGAAAATTTAGATTTCCGCACTTCCGAAAGGTTAAGTAGGGAACCATGCCAACCTCGCATGACAAAGAGCGGAATTGCTTTCGATTTATCCTTCTTGCATCACTTGTCACTGTCAAGGTTAGTATAATAGAAATTTTTTCGATTTCACGAGATGACCGTTGTTAGCTTGGAGACATTCGCCAGAATTAAACGCGCTTAGTGCACGCACTTATTGAAAAAAAAATTGCTTTAAAGGATCTGGAAGCTTTGTTGGGTCTGGTGAGCAGGATAGGTGCACGCGTATACACGGGGGCTGGTATATGTTAAATCGGTCGTGGTCTCAAATTTACTCACCTTGGCGTGGTGTGAAAGTTAGGAAAGGAGGGGTGGCAGCTCAGGAGGGACCACGTCATCTGACCGTGGTTCAAAATTACGTGGTTATCTTCGGATACTTCCATTCGGGGGTTGATCCCGGACCGTCACCAATAGCCCGTTTGTTGCTTTAGTACGATGTTAATTAAAAATACCAATTACACTAAATTTTACACATTTCAAAGTATTAATATTGCTATTTTATTTAACTCATTGATTAAACCAAGTTTGAAAATTACTCACTAATCTGGAGCTCTTTCTAACCCTCCAAGTTGGTTCGACGAGATATCTCGTCCATCAAGATCTGACCTAATTTTCGAATGACGAGATCGACCGTCATCAGGTATTTTTAATTAACGTCTTACTGGAGCAACACAACGGGCTATTGACGAACCGTCATCGGGATATTGTCGTCTTTTTGATGAAGGATCACGTTCCTGGTCAGTTTTTTCTAGTGACGAGATATCTCGTCCATCAAGATCTGGTCAGTTTTTTAAAGTGACTTGAGGATATTTGAGACAACGACAGCCCCTCTTTGGTTGGATTCGAACTTGCAACCCTCTGTTTGCTAATCCGCTGCTCTTCCAACAAGACCACTTTGGCCCACAAACATGAAAGGAAAGTTTAACTTAACGCAGAACTAGGTAATGGTAATGGTATTTTTAATTTACGTCGTACTAGAGCAATACAACGGGCTATTGACGACGGTCCGGGTAATTGGTATTTGGTTATTAACGTCGTACTAGAGCAACACAACTGGCTATTCACGACGATCCGGGATCAATCCCCTTAGGGAAAGATCCGAGGACAACAACACGTAATTTTGAACCACGGTCAGATGATGAGGCACACCTGAGCTGGCACCCCACTCTTCAAACTTCCACACCAACCCAACGTGAGGACTTTTGGCCCCGACAGATTTAAGGTGCACCAGCCGCCTCTACACCATACGCTTACAAACGTCCATGCCCGGACCTGGATTCGAACCAGGAACCTTCCGATCTAGAGTCTAACACCTTAACCACTATACCGGTTGGTCGGCTTTATGGGAAAAGGATTTTCTGAACACTATGTAATGCTATCCCCTAACACGAATGCTATACCAGATGTAAGATGAACATTTGTTTTAAAGTTTAATCTGGATTGAATTCGAGGCCGCAGTAGTTCGGTTGGAAGAGCAATGGAATAGCTATCGTTTGTGAGTTCGAATCCAGCCAAATTATGTCGTGTACAACGGGGGCTGGTGCATGTTAAATCTCTCATGGCCTAAATGTAATTACGTTGGAAGGAAGTGGAGGCTTGGCGAGTGGGGTGATAGCTCAGGTGTTGTCACGTCATCTGAACGTGATTCAAAATTACGTGTGTTCGAAGGTTGGGATTAATCCCGGACCGTCTTCAGAGCCAGTTGTATTGCACTAGTACGACGTTACATAAAAAAGCTACCTACATACCTACCGAGGACAATTCCACGTAATTTTGAACCTCGGTCAGGTAAGATAAGGTAATTTTAATTAACGTCGTACTAGAGCAACACAATGGCCTATTGACGACGGTCCGGGATCAATCCCCTGAGTGAATGGTAATGGTAATTTTAGTTAACGTCGTACTAGAGCAACACAACGGGCTATTGACGATTGTCCGGGATCAGTCCCTTAAGGGAAAGATTCGAGGACAACACCTCGTAATTTTGAACCATGGCCAGATGACGAAGCAACACCTGAGCTGGCACCCCACTGTCCAAACTTCCACGCCAACCCAATGTGAGGACATTCGGCCACGACAGATTTAAGGTGCACCAGCCGCCTCTACACCATACGCTTACAAATATCGATGCACTGACCCGGATTCGAACCAGGAACCTTCTTGTTTAGAATCTAACACCTTAACCACTAGACCGGTTGGTCGGCTGAACCTCGGTCAGTAATGGTAATGGTAATTTTAGTTAACGTCATACTAGAATTTAGTTAACATTCTAGAGCAACAATTGACGACGGTCCGCGATCAGTCCCTTAAGGGAGAGATCCGAGGACAATAACTCGTAATTTTGAACCACGGTCAGATGACGAAGCAACACCGAACCTCGGCCAGATAACGAGGCACACCTGAGCTTAGGTTGCAATGGGCAAACCCATTGAGTCACGTATTTGCCATGGGAGATATTTTCTTAAGATACGTCGCTGTCTGCAATACAAAAGTACGGTGGGAAACGGGTTTTTGCGTCTACACTGGAAACCATATTCACCGTCGTTTTTCATACTTACGAAGAGTTAAGAACGACTTAGGTGGGTGCTAGAAAGTGTTTCTTTGAAACGTGTAAGAAATGTCAATTGCACCAAACCTCCACAAACTCGTGCAAGAATGTGATCCGATCTATGAAAGTCTTTTCTACCTCGAATCGGCGAGTCTTCCCATTCTTAAGAACCATTGGATTCTTAATCCTGTGTGTGTTAAGTCTTTTACTACCGCTTCATGCTTTTTATGTTGTACAAACATTGTGGAGAGAGATCAACAAGTGTTTTAATCTCCTCATTTTTTTATTATGTATTCTATATTAACCATTCGTTTAGTTGTTTTCATGTTATTGATTGAACATGTTTATTTAATTTATTAACAAAGTAAATTCATATTTTAAATCTGAAATTTGTTTACCTGCCTCTTATGATAAGACTACTTATTTATAATATTTCGTCTTTCATACTATAGATACCCAGCGCTTCTGAATGTATACCCACTTTCCTTTAAAACGTTTTTATGTGTATTGCTTTTACCAAGTGGCGGATATGGGGGGATTACCTTCTCCACACTTCCACTTCAGGCCAACGTGAAGACATTTGAGGCCACGACAGATTGAACGTGCTCCAGCCCCCTTTGTACACGACGCGAAAGATTAGCAACCGGAGGATTGCGAAATCAAAACTCACTCCAGCCAAAGACCGACGTTTATGCGGTGGTTGGTCTTTGGATGGATTGGGTGTCGAACTGGCAACCATCCGGTTGCTAATCGGTAACTACCAACTGGGCTGCCACGGCTCTTGTCGTCTTGATGATGTTCTGTACAGTTGAGGGGCCTAATGAGTTTTAGGGATCAACGTGGCTCACTTCTCTAGCAACCTGCGACTACTAAGCGATGCAGGCTAGATACATCCCTGGGTGTAGTCTATCTGGGGTTTTTATTTGGTGCAGTAAAACTTCCCGTGTGTATAGGTCCATTTACTTGACGAGGTTTGGCGCAGCTTGGCCAAACATGGCTTTGCACCCATAGACCAAAACTACAAAACTAACCATCAACCCTAATGGCTTCTAATATACCATACTTGCAGCACATTATCAAGCCGTATTTCTAAGCGTGCAAGTCAATAAAAACGACCTGGCCAATCAATAAATAACCTTAAATTTACCAAGCGGGTAAATTTGGTGTTATTTATTGATTGGCCTGTCATTCATTGATTTGGATTCATTGATTTTGGACCTGTCATAAAATTACTTATAACTTTTCCTGAAAAGTATAGGATTAGATGGTTGCGAGAAAACTCGGTCCAGCTAAACACTCGTGTACGAGGGGGCTGTTGCAAGTTAAATCTATTTTCGTTAGGACATAGTCTCGAACTTGCAATTCTCCGGTCGATAATCCGTTGCTTTTCCAACTGGGCAACCGCGTCCCGTCAATGCGATGAAAATAGTGTCCTAAAGTTTCCCTGTTCAAACGTTAAAAATCGTTGTGCCCGTGTTTTTTTAATTATTGAATTTTATTGTCTGCTTATAATTTATCGATTCTTTAATTTTTATCGTTTGGTTTTCTTCGCTCTCAAGTTGTACGATAATTAAGTTCCAAGTCATTTAATCATTTTGTTCTTCATTGTAAAATGAGTTCATGCAAACGCATTCAGAGAATTGTGCTGCTTGAGGCATATTTTGAATGTAAATCAAATGAAAGATGTCAACAATTTTGGCGATATAAATATCCAAATGATGCAATACCAAGTAAAGATACGCTATATCAACTCATTCGGCGTTTTTGTGAGGTTTTTGTGATTTGCGTTCGGTGGAAGACAAACACAGGAGTGGAAAACCGAAAGTCGTTACACCAGACTTAGTGCAAGAAAATTAACGGAGGATATTGCAATCTCCTCATCAATCCGTGAGGCGTTTGTCTCAACAAATGGGCACATCATATGAATCGACACATAAGGCTTTAAGAGCTTTGCATTTTCGTGCTTATCGTGTAAAAAGGTTACAGGAGTTAAAGCCACCGGTCAGTGAGAAGCGGCTTTATTATTGCCGATGGTTCTCCGGAGGTTTATTCGCAACATCAACATTTTGGACAAACATTTTTCTCCGATGAAGCATGATTTCATTTAAACGGTTACATGAACACGCAAAACTCCCGCATTTGGACGGTGACAAATCCCTATCCATTAGTGTTACAAACCTTTACATTCTCAAAAAATTGGCATTTGGTGCTCTGTATCACGCAAAAGGATTGTTGGGTCTCTTTTTCCAGTCAACTGTTGATGACACTATATACAGAGAACTTATCCAACAATTTGTTGCATTATTAGAAGTGAATGAACGAGATTCTTGGATCTAACAAGACGGTGCGACCTGCCATACAAGCTATAAAACCATGGGCATGCTTCAAGATTTTTTGGACGATCGACTCATCTCAAGAAATTTTTGGCCAACTCGTTCCCCTGATCTGATCATCCCTGACTTTTCTGTGGGGATATTTAAAAAATTAAGTCTATGAAGATAATTCCTAAACAATAAGGGATCTGAAAATTGTCAGCACTCAAAGGTAACAGTATCTTGAAACGCGTTTCTAAAAATATGCACAAACGACTTAGCTTTGCCTCCCAGAAAGGGGTGGGCATTTTGAACATTTATAAATGTAAGTTCAAATTTTTTTCCTTCGTTATATATTTTAAAAGTACTTTTCACCGTTAGTATAAAAATAATTGTTTTAAAATTTGTTGTTTTTGTTTAATAAATTCACGAATCGCCAGTACGGTATCTTTTAGGACACTACCTTCTGTATTTCTTATGTAAATTTTGGATTCTCTGCATAAAAAATTGTGCTCTCGTTTTGTCATTTGACATTTGAAATTCCTCTTTCAGGGTCAGTTTGAGCGAAGTATCTCGCCGAATAGGCAATTTCCGAGGAGCTTGGAAGCGATTTCTAAAGACCGAAAGTGTCGAAACCATGTCGAAAAGGGAATATCCTGCGAAACGTCGCACCGGGGTTGTCAACGGTATGGCGGCATTCCAAAAGAACGGGTTTCGAAAATATACCAAAAGAGAACTCTCAAAACCTTTTCTTGATTCGGTAAGTTGCCTTAGATATTTTAACCATGTGTGGTCGTGTTCACCATAGATGTGAAATACAAGTAGACGGAGCATTCTATTGAGAGGAGCTTCAAAAGAACGCAGAGACGAAACGAATGACACTTATAACTTCGTGCTGGCACATAGAAGGCCGGAGCTAGACTACATTAATGGGAGCGGCAGGGCGCATTTGCGGTGACTCACCTTTGTGCTGCGATTGCATCAGCCGATGACGTCATCGCAGAGTCAATGAGTATTTATTACATGCTTTGTTTCATGTTCTATCGAACGCGATATCGTTCATTTATATGATTTATATTTTTTAAGTTATAAAAGTTTCGTGATCAACGATTTTTGTGACCCTGAAAAATTTTAGCGTGGTACCCCGGTTTCGCAAGGTAAGACGTATTAAACGTCAAAATTTTGGGCGTCATGTTGACCACGTGACTTTAGTAGCCCGTGGACCAATCAGTTGTTGTTTCCACTCGGCAGACGAAAGTAGTCTAAGGGTCACATTGCAGCGATAGGCGCTGTACCTCGTTTCCTATACCTAGTTTCTGAGCTCGCTGAGTGTAACATAAGCAAGAGTGCTTGCACTCCTCATGACAGCCGTATTTGGCTATTGAAGTATAGGGTCGTAGTAGCAGTAGGTCTGGTCTCGGCTGCCCGAGCTTATGCAGTATAAGAAGACGTCAGGCGCGAGCTTGTGTAGTACCAGAACACGCCAGGCGCGAGCTGGTGTAGTACCAGAAGACGTCAGGCGCGAGATTGTGTAGTACCAGAAGACGTCAGGCGCGAGCTGGTGTAGTACCAGACGACATCAGGCGCGAGCTGGTGTAGTACCAGAAGACGTCAGGCGCGAGCTGGTGTAGTACCAGAAGACGTCAGGCGCGAGCTGGTGTAGTACCAGACGACATCAGGCGCGAGCTGGTGTAGTACCAGAAGACGTCAGGCGCGAGCTGGTGTAGTACCAGAAGACGTCAGGCACGAGGGTGATTTGTACACGAAAGGGGTCGGTAGCATTCTGGTCTCATTTAGTCCAGCTTTCCGTGCGTGAGAGGCATGTGTAAGGAATAGGACTCTAGTCACAACCTTGGCTGTTGTGTCCGGTCTCGTCTTTTCGAGGGTGGCTTTTGTCGCAATCGGAGTCGTCACGTTCCAAGTGAGCTCAACCCACTTTCGTGGGGATCACTATAAATCACTTTTACCTGGACAACTAAACCGGGAGGTAAGGGGACCACCTGCGGACACTGAAGGGTCATGTTGATACTATCTTGGTTTTCGATTACCAATGTTCGAATTACTGAAAATACTGAAATATATCGAATTACTGAAAATACGAACTAAATTCCAATCCTCTTCAAAATGTATATTCAAGTAATATTAACTCATTCGTTTAATACGAATTCCGTTACATTAATCGCCGATTCGTCATCTGACTGTGGTTCAAAATTACGAGGTGATGTTCCCTTAAGAGATTGGTCCCGGACCGTCGTCAATAGCCCGTTGTGTTGCTCTAGTACGATGTTAATTACAAAATACCAATTCCCACTAATCGCCGGTTAAGACCAAAATTTTCGAAACTTAACGGGAAACGGAGTCTTCTCCATCATATTAGAGCCGACCAACCGGTATAGTGGTTAAGGTGTTATCCTCTAGATCGGAAGGTTCCTGGTTCGAATCCGGGCCCGGGCATGGATGTTTGTAAACGTATGGTGTAGAGGCGGCTGGTGCACCTTAAATCTGTCGTGGCCGAAAGTCCTCACGTTGGGTTGGCGTGGAAGTTTGGAGAGTGGGGTGCCAGCTCAGGTGTTGCTTCGTCATCTGACCGTGGTTCAAAATTACGAGGTGTTGTCCTCGGATCTTTCCCTTAAGGGACTGATCCCGGACCGTCGTCAATAGCCCGTTGTGTTGCTCTAGTACGACGTTAACTAAAATTACCATTACCATTACCATCATATTAGAAACATTAATAAGACTCCGAAATTGTAAAAGATATATTTGTGGACGGTTGGAAGGTATTTTAATTAACATCCACTGTAACAGCACAACGGGCTATTGGTGACGGTCCTGGATGAACCCCTTAGGGAAACAACCGAAAACATCACCACGTAATTTTGAACCACGTTCAGATGACGAGGTTACACCCGAGCTGGCATCCCACTCTCCAAACTTGCACACCAGGCCAACGTGATGACATTTGAGGCCGCGATAGGTTGAACGTTCACCAGCTCCCATTGTACACGACGGTGTGTGGTTGGATTCGAACTCGCAAACCTCCGGTTTCTAATCCGTTATTCTTCTAACTGGGCTACCGCGGCCCCGAATTTTCGCGGTAAACGGATCCTTTTTTGAATCGTATCAGAAACATTAAGTGACTACGAAATTGTAGATTTATTTGTGGAAGATGTTGAATAATGTATAATTTGAAAAATCCGAAGACGAAGTAAGTGCACCTTCTTTAAAAGAAGCTACTGCTGGCCTAGAAATTATTCATCGCTTTTTGTTAGGCAATGAAAATTCATCTTAATTAAACAACGTTGACCACACCAAAGGTTTTGTTCGAATGACACGAAAAAAACAAAAGCAGAACTATATCGAGACGAAAATTGCGTAATTAGGAAATATCTGTGTAAACAGATACATTTATCTGTGAACCAAGAATAATTGTACAAAATAAAATAATGCAAATTATTTTATTTTATTGTTGAAGTAATGTCCTTTTCTGAATTCGGATAACACGAACTGCGGATAATACGAGTTTGTGTACATGGTCCCTTGAAATTAACAAGGTCTGATTGTATTACCTTTTCTACACCCAAACGTAAGGCGTTTGGATTGAAATAGGTCTATAGGAGTGATTAAAGCAGATTTTTCAATGTCACTCTCGAACTGGGATTCGCCTTGGCTCAACGGGTTTGCCCACGGTGCTACCAACCTGCGAGTTGTAGCTTTGATTTCTGTAGGTGTTGACTTGCGAGGCTATGTTCCTTTCCTCATGTGTGTACTTCCCCTCGGGGCATATCTTGATATGTGTACGGACTTCACGAACCCGAGTTACTCTATCGATCTATTCTTTTCCCATTGGGGTTTACTGCCTCTGGCAAACAGGTGGGTCCCAGGTGATATTCCTCGTCCTTCCTTTTGGGTCGCGTTAGCCCGATGAAAAGAGTAACGGGTTAGCAACCGGAGGGTTGCGAATTCGAATCCAATCAAACATTGACGTGTACATGAAGGTATGGTGCGCGTTAAATCCGTCGTGGCCTGAAATGCCCACGTTGGCGTGGTGTGGAAGTTTGGAGAGTCGTGTGCCAGCTCAGGGGTTGTTCTCGTCATCTGACCGTGGTTCAAAATTACGTGGTGCTGTCCTCGGATCTTTCGCATAGGGTTTGATCCCGGACCGTCGCCTATATCCCGTCGTGTTGCTCCAGTGTGGCGTTAATTAAATACTTTCCTATGCAATTGGGCTACCGGGCTCTTTACTTTTTGAAAATCAGAAAAAATAATAATATCAAACTATCGATTGTTTCACCATATAGCCTTGAAGTTGGCATTGAACTTAAAAATTACCTTTCGGGTGACTGGTTAATATTAATATGACGAACGGGGGGATGCGGGCCAACAGCAAATCAACGAAGGGCGGCATTCGGCCTGCTGTCTGCATCCCTGTATCAGATTAGACCTTCCAAACTACACTCAAATACCGAAAATCGGTGACTGTTACAATAAAAAAAATGTTCTTCCTCTGACAACTTGAATTAAAATATTTTCTTTCGGGCTTTTTCCTTATCATTAGATAAGGAAAAACTCTGTTCCTTTTCATTTCTGTTACATCCTGCTAGTAATTTTGTTGATCCGAATTACAATAAACGTAAATGATCCCTTGTTGGACAATCGAGTGAGCGCTGTCTATTGAAGGATTTCGCGTCTGGTCATAAGGTAAACAATCAAAGAATCGGCCTTTTCCTCTTGACTTTTCCTATTTCTCTGGGAATTGTTTCTTTACGTATAAGACGAAATGAATTTTTGTCGTTCAGCCGGTTTCTTAATTACCGTCGCATTGGTGTAACACGATGGTCCGGGATCAAACCCGAAGGGAAAGCATCGATCACAACACCATGTAATTTTGAACCACGGACACCCCTTGGTTGGACCTAGTTTAGAACTCACAACACCCTTTGGTTTCTATTCTGTTACTCTTCCAACTGGTCTACTCGGCTATTGTGACGTAGAATACGTCTTACCTTTCGAAACCGGAGTACCACGCTAAATTTTTGAGTGTCACAAAAGACGTTGATCAACAAGCATTTTATAACTTGAAAAATGTAAATGATACATAAATGAACGATATCACTTTCGATAGAACATTAAACAAAGCATGTTATAAATATTCATTGATCTTGCGATGACACACAGACAACGTCATCGACTAATACAATCGCAGCGCAAAGGTGAGTCTCCGAAAATGCGCACGGCCGACCAACCGGTATAGTGGTTAAGGTGTTAGCCTCTAGATCGGAAGGTTCCCGGTTCGAATCCGGGTCCGGGCATGGATGTTTGTAAACGTATGGTGTAGAGGCGGCTGGTGCACCTTAAATCTGTCGTGGCCGAAAGTCCTCACGTTGGATTGGCGTGGAAGTTTGGAGAGTGGGGTGCCAGCTCAGGTGTTGCTTCGTCACCTGACCGTGGTTCAAAATTACGAGGTGTTGTCCTCGGATCTTTCCCTTAAGGGACTGATCCCGGACCGTCGTCAATAGCCCGTTGTGTTGCTCTAGTACGACGTTAACTAAAATTACCATTACCGAAAATGCGCACTGCCGATCCATAATTTAGTCTTTACTCCGGCCTGCTTTGTGCGAACACGTTTGAGGTGTAATTTGTTTCTTCATCTCTCCCTCTCTTCGCCTTTTATAAACAATAAAAGAAATAAAACTTAAATACTTTATATCTGTTAAGATATCGGACTTCGAAGTGTGAAAATCGTAAAATTTTCAAAAGGTCCAAATATATGCATAACAAACAGCAGAAGAATTATAAAAAACGTCAACAAAAAGGAAGATTGAGAGATGAGGAATCCAAGCAGATACGGACATCTGATGCTGAGTGTCAACGTGCTCGGTTGGAGTTCTTGAAAGTATAGGCGTCGCGCACAAATTCAAGATGAACAAATGCCTGATACGAGTGCGCTGAGTACCTCCACCGCTCAATTCGACTCAAATAGCATATTGGTGACATAAACGTTTCATTATCGAATTATGGATTTCAACCCATGGAGGTCAGTAATGAGCCACAACCTTCAACGTCAACAGCGAGTGCACCAATTGTGATATGTGTGACATTTGATGCGTGCAGTACTGATTTCTTTCGCTCTCTTTTTCCCCATATCACCCCACTGACGTATTCTACACCTTAAACCAAGCGGCAGTGTCCCGACGCAGTCCCGTCAGGTTTTGTTTATGGAGGAAAATGCTTTTTCTAAAAATGGTTTTCGCTCTTGCGTTATGAAAGACTGCGATCTAAGGACATCGCCTCATAATTTTAAACCATGGTCAGATGACAAGGCCACACATGAGCTGGCATCCCACTCTCCAAACTTCCACAGAACGCCAATGTGAGGACATTTGAGTACCCGACTGATTTAACGTGCACCAGTCCCCTTTGATCTACTTTTCAGGGGTTTCTTGAAGGTAGCCTTGTTGGTAGAGCAGCGGATTAGCAACCGGAGGGTCGCTTGTTCGACACTCGGTCCAACCAAAGACCGTTGTGTTTGCAGTGACTGATGCACGTTATATATGTCGTGGACTTAAATGTTCTCCCGCTGGTGAGGTGTGGAAAATTAGAAAGTGGGGTGCCAGCTCTGGTGCTGTCTTGTCATCTGACCGTGGTTCAAAATTACGAGTCGTTGTCCTTAGATAGCAGTTCTTGATATCGCAGTGGGAAAAGCATTCTTGGAAAATAGTACTTTTCATCCGTAAAAAATGGCCGGGTGGCCTAGTTGGAAGAGTAGGGGAATTGAAACAGGTGGGTTGCTAGTACTAAACTCATTCCAACCAAAGATCGTCATGATCGTTGGGGCACATTAAATCTGTAGTTGCCTCAAAAATCTTCACTTTAGCGCGGAGTCGAAGTTTGGAGAGTAGGGTTCCAGCCCAGGTGTTGTTCTCGTCATGAAACTATGATTACAAATAACGTGTCGTTGTCCTCGGCTCTTTCCCTTCGCGATCGATACCCGGAACGTCGACAGTAGCACGCTGCAGCTGTGTGCTACACTTCTCGCGAAGCATAATCATTTCAAATTGCAAATTGCTAGAAATCAATGAAAATGACCTGGTCAAATCAGTGATTAAACAAGTGATAAAATTGAGCAAGCGAGTGAAAATACCTGATTCAGTTTGGAGAGTATGGTTCCAGCTCAGGTGTTGTTCTCGTCATGAAACCATGATTACAAATAACGTGTCGTTGTCCTCGGCTCTTTCCCTTCGCGATTGATACCGGAACGTCGACAGTAGCACGCTGCAGTCCTCCGGTTTAACGGTCTGTGTGCTACACTTCTCGCGAAGCATAATCATTTCAAATTGCTAAACTTAGAAATCAATGAAAATGACCTGGTCAAATCAGTGATTAAACAAGTGATAAAATTGAGCAAGCGGGTGAAAATACTTAAAAAATTACTTTTCAGATTCCATCGTTTTTCTCGAAGTGTTTAGGATTTGAACCCAGAGGGTGACGTGTTCCAAACTTAGTCAAATCAAAGATCATCGTGTACACGGGAGCTGGTGCCGTTAAATCTGTCGTGGCCTCAAATGTCCTACTTGGCTTGGACTTTTCCCTCCGGGATGGATCACGGAACGTCGCCATTGACCCGTTGTGTTGTTAATGTGCGACGTTAATTAACTACCTATCATCGCAAATAGGGAGCTAGAGGGTTCTGCTCTGCATCCGTCCCTTTGCACGGTCCTGGATACTTGACGGAAAATTCTATTTGGATTTGATGCAAAAGTTCGTCCCATTTTTGGCGCTAGATAGAATTGCGTCGCAAAAACCGAAGTTTGGTATCTACATACTTCACACGTTTTAAGTTTTGATATTGTTTGAAAGTAGAAATTTCAGCGAATACTTGGGAAAAAATTGTGTTAATTGGGTTGTGTTTTATAAAATTTGTTAAGCATTAAAAATGACAGAAAATAAGGAGCATTTTCGATACATTATGCTTTTTTATTTTCAAAAACACGAGCATATATATATTTCTCAAACGCAAAAGAAGACATGCGTTGTGTAGGGTGAGAGTGCGGTTGACGATTCCACGTGCCGTAAGTGATTCAGAAAGTTTCATCACCTGGATCAGTTCTTTAGCCAGAAACCTCAGAACCTGGATTATGCTACCGGAGAGACGGAGAAAGGTCATTGAACAGGACGGCACATAGTATATCGATTAAATGTCTTTAGTAAATAGAACAATTTTTCCAGTTTTTTCAAGAAAATGGGACGAACTTTTGCATCAACCCAATATAATTATGTCCTGTAGGTCGCTGATAAACAGATTATCCGAAAACATTTAACTCCCGAACAATGGTTCATTTGATTGCATTGCTAGAAGAAATGGGCGCTTAATTTCTCAATGGCTCTTTCCTCCATTCGCCCTTGACGTTGTATGCCTCGTGCTCAGTTGATTAGCTTTCTGTGTCGACTTTCCTGCTGCACATGTCAAAATTAAAGTGATTCGTTTAGTCGGCTTTGTGACGCAAACCGAGCTGTTAGTATTAGAATGCCCAGGTTCATGAACTTTCCATTTTAAAGCTGAAGACGTATCAAAAACAACTTTTTGTCGGAGCAAACACTTTATGGGCTTGATTCCAATACCTTGTGGTTGGGAACTGGCCCTCTCAAACATTAGTATAAAAAATATAAGCTAGCCAAATTTTTAGGGTCTATCTACTTTACTGATTAAGTCGCTATACCATGAGACCGGGGCATCATCTCCTTGAGGGTGGATTGGCTTGGGCTTCTCCAATATATTGTAGCTGGGTGCTATCCCTCTCAAACATAAAGATAAGAATAATAAATATAAGGTAGCAAATTTTCTAAGTCCCTCTACTTTAATAAGTGGCTGTAACATGAGACTGGGGTACCATCTATTCGAGGCTCGATTGACTTGGGCTTCTACAATACATTGTAGTTGGGTCCTGGTCCTCTCAAACGTAATTAGTATAACAAATATAAAGTAGCCAAATTTTCAGGGTCCCTCTACTTTACTAAATTGCTATACCATGAGACGGGCACCATCTCTTTGAAGCTCGATTGGCTTGGGCTTCTACAAAACATTGTAGTTGGGTCCTGGCCCTCTCAAACATAAGTATAAGTTTAAGAAATACATAAATTTCATGAACAAAACATTCTTGCAAAAGGATAGTTTTGACTCAAAAAGAATTGGAAGTGAGGCCCCTATAGATCTCTTCCTCAGCAAGGATTAAGCAAATGGTTTCAAGTACATTTTACCTGCAAATAATGAAAAACTTCAGTATAGCTAACCCATTTGAACTTTTCCTTCATCTGCTTTCCCTAGCACGTCATTTTTTGAATAGTTCCTCTTATCGTTCTTTCAAGGACAACAATAGAAACGTGAGTTCTCAAAGAGACAAGACCATAATAATTGTGTGCCGCATATCTTTCGCATCACCTTTTTTGAATATGCAGTATGCCGAGGGATTAGAATCAGAGCAAATTTTAACAGCTTACGGAACACAAACGGATATTCATTTCTAGTGGTTTTTCAAGAGCTGTTTTGAATTGCCCTTTCTTATTGAAAAGTAAGTAAGTCTATTTGAAATCTAAACGTACGTTGGAAAAATTTCCAGGTTATTGAGTTGGTTTAAGAAATATGTTGTATATGCCGAGAGGTTAGAATCAGAGCGAATTTTAATACTTTTTGAAACACGGATATTTATTTCTAGTGGTTTTTCAAACGCAGTTTTGTCTTTGGGAATAAATTAATTTCTGAAGGAAAATTTTCCGGATTACTTTATTAAATAAGTTTAAATGTTGTGTGGATTCGAATTAACTTATTTTACCATCTTACAGAACACAAACGGATATCCACTTCTGTTGAATTTTCAAACACTGTTTTGCATTGATAAGCAGATCTATTTTAAAGATAAATTTATACTGGAAATTTTCCGGGATACTTTATTGAGTAGTTTAAGAAAACCATTTTGAAGTGCAATGGATTAGAAAGACAAGAAATAGCAGTTTATGTAACAAATAGATATTCATTCCTAGTGGTTTTCCAGCCGCTGTTGTGTATCGCCTTACGGGTAATCAACTCGATTTAAAAAGTAAACGATGGAGGGAAATTTTTTGGATTTAGTTCAAATGTTGTATAGATTAGAATCAGACATAATTTTACCAGCTTACAGAACACAGACGGGTATTCATTTCTAGTGGTTTTCCAAACGCTGTTTTTTACCGCCTTATATTAATGAGTAAATCTACTTGAAAGGTAAACGTATATGGAAAATTTTCTTGAATACTTTATTTATTGAGTAGGTTAAAGGTATTTGGCATATATTAGAATCATAACAAATTTAAACAAGTTATGTAACATAAACAGCTATTCATTCCTAGTGGTTTTACAGACGCTGTCGCCGTATCGCCTTATCGGTATTCAACTCTATTTGGAAAGTAAATGTATGCAGGAAAATTTTCTGATTATACTTTATAGGTAGTATATAATTTGTAGGTTCAACTGTTGTATGGATTAGAATCAGTGCTAATTTTACCAGCTTACAGAACACAAACGGATATTCATTTCCAGTTGGTTTTCCAAGCGCTCTTTTGCATCCTCTTATTGCTAAGCGAATCTATTTGAAAGGTAAACGCATACGGAAAATTTTCCCGAATACTTTATTTATTTAGTGGGTTAAAAATACTTTGCATGGATTAGAAGATCATTCTTGAAGACAATATTTTAAGTTTCTTTCAGATATTGGGGCCGTAGTGGCACAGTGGGTGTGTTCACTACGCTAGCAACCTTCGAGTTGTAGGTAGCGCAGGTTCGATTCCTGTCAGGTGCATTCCTCCCTGAATGTAAAACTTTCATTATGTGTCTATTACTCGATATTATATGTCTTGTGTGTGGCACAGCATGGCCACATATGGCCTTTGCGCCATGAAACCCCTAAGCCAACCAACCTAACAGATATTTTCCAGAGAGGGACACACAAGCCTCCCCCGAAAAAGCTGTGGTTTCTTATTTTTTTATCTCGAACAAATTAAATATTATAAATGTACAAAACACTTGTAATACAGCCCCAAAAATAACAGAAATTACTTTAGGGAGGCAGTTAATTAACGTCGAACTGGGCCAACACAGCAGGCAATCGGTGACGGTCCGATATAAATCCCTAAGGGAAAGATCTAAGGACACAACGCCTCGTAATTTTGAACCACGGTCAAATGACGAGATCCCCCCTGAGTTGGCACCCCACTCTCCAAATTTTCACACCACGCCAACTTGAGGACATTTGAGGCTATGACCAATTTAGCGTGTACCAGTTTTGTGTTCAGTACGTGTTTAGTAAGTTCCCGTGTACACATTTTTTGGATGGACCTAGCTTCGAACTCGCAAACCTCCGGATGCTAAGTCGTTGCTCTTCAAACTGGGTTACCGTGGTACCACAAAATAAATTAGTCTACAGTTTTAATTTGATCATTCCCGACGAAATATGAAAGCATAAAGTGTCGATTAAAGATACTAAATGATTGTCGAGGTATCAAATTTGGAAATTAACATGACCATTTCAAGAGGCTTTCAAACATCTGAAGTCCCATCTTTTCGATATTGCTATTTACACTGTGGATATTTCCTCTCTTTTGCGTCAGTAAAGCTTTCCTTGGGTTTGTTTGCCCAGTACTTGACTCTGCCTGTTTTGTATTGGGCGCAGCTTGGTCAAGTATGGCCTTAGAGCCATAATATCCAACCAACCTGGACATGGCTAAGGATAGATGCATAAATATTCTTGCATTTTAAGGCTGCTTAGGGTTATTCTAAAAGTCTCCGGCAAACTTTAAATATAGGTCAGGAACACCCAAACAAACCGACTTCACATCGAAAAAAATAGCCGCAAACGCCATCCGAAGATTGCTAGAAGTACGGGAAGAATAAAAACAAAGGAATACGAATAGGGTATCGCAATATGTTTAATAGACATTTGTTTACATGTTTAAAGGTGTGTTCAAAGCTTCTTCCACGAGCATCAATACATGCCCCGCAATGGCAAACCTGCTCGAAGATGCTAACTCTCAAGGACATATTGCACCCCGGCAAGAAAAGTGACACAACTCAAAATTGCAGAATTTGAGAAACATCAACTTGAAGGATACTATAAAACTTTTATTGAAATAGTTTCAGCTTCTTTTAAATTTAGGTAAGTATTTATGGTGGTAACTTCTATTATATTCTATAGAATTGTAATATAACACGCTGGTGCACCTCAGACATATTTGTCAATGACATAACATCACAAAAATTTTATTTTTTGACTTGTGTCACTTTTCTTGCCGGGGTGCGACATGCTGAATGGGGCAGGCGTTTGTTATGGAACCGTTCACGTTGCAATCGCACGGCGGCTCTCCCATTCCCATTCCCTGCCCCTAACTTTAAGAGGACAATTCACATGTTCATGAAATGGGATGTAATCTAGACAGCTGTTTATAATTTTATGAAGGAGAGCCAGTACAGTTCAGTCTCCTAGGACGCGTGTTCATGATAGTATGTATTTAACATTCTAAGTATGCATCTTTTGGAAGTGACTGCTACAGCGTTTAGTTTCTGATGTAAAACATTTGCTCATTTCTATAGGACGTTCCTTCCTTAAATTTCAGTCTATACTCACTGGTAATTAGTTCTGTAGTTACCATTGGGGATGTGGATTCTGAAAATGAAAATTTAAATTGATAGTCAGACCCCAAAATAAATGTTATTTTGTTTCTAATACAGGTGAAATTTTATTAGTTGAAACTTGGATAAAAACAGGGTGATTCATAAGTACGTTAACAGTTTCCAGATGCTGTAAAACAGGAACATTTTAAGACACGGTCCCCAAATGCGAACTGTTAACTAGGTATACTCATAAAGTTTGTGTCCCCCTCCCGAGCGAAGTGATGAAGGTGATAGTGAGCGTGTCACGTGACTAGTCAATGGAACTGGAAATGGCTGCATTTCCAGTGGAGAAGTCGTTTTGTGTTCTTGAATTGAGCAAAACGAAATATGTCACCGTTGTGCAATGTCATTTTCGATCACGATTTGGAAACGAACCTCCAACCAGAAAATTCATTTACGCTTGGTTTAAAATTTGAAAGTACCGGCTGTTTGTGCACAGTTCCAAAGCCAGGACGACCGAGTGTCGTCAAAAACGTTATTCATCCAATTCCGGTTCGTTATTCAATCATCCGGTTCGATGTGTGTAGTGTGACTAAGGGTGCATACATAGAACATCAGTGACTGTCTCTAAAAAAACTTTAAACATTCACCCATGCTTCTGTTACAGGTAACATAAAATATCTTAACATTGTCACTGTTATATAGTACGTTGAAATTGTTTACTTTCTTAAGAATCACCCTGTGTGTATGTATGTATATATATATACCTATCAATAGCTTTTTACCCTCCTTGATCATTCGGGATTTTTCCCGAATTTATAATTGATAAGATTTTAAATTAAATTTCATGAGATTTTATCAGCAACTTGCGAGCTGTAGGCGGCACAGGTATGATTCCTGTCAGGTGCATTCCTCCCTGGGTGTAGTTCTCTCTTCTGTGTCAGTAAAACTTTCATTATGTGTGTTTGTCTATTTACTTGATATTGTATGTCTTATTTCTGGCTCAACATGGCCAAATATGGCCCTTATGCAATAAAAAACCCAACCAATCAGTTGTAAATGGTACGTTTTTCTGCACGAACTCAATCCATGTAGGTAGGTATTTTAATTAACGTCACACTGGAGGAACACAACGGGCTATTGGCAACGGTCCGGGATTAACCTTCGAAGGGAAAGATCCGAGGATAACACCACGTAGTTTTGAACCACGGTCAGATGATGAGGCAACACCTGAGCACCCAACTCTCCAAACTTCAACAACCCGCCAACTTGAGGTCATTTGAGGCCACGGGAGATTTGATATGTACCAGCTCCCATTGTGTAGCACGGTCTTTGGTTGGATTCGAACTCGCAACCGGTTGCTAGTCCGTTACTCTTCCAACCGGAGGGGGGGGGTGCTACCGCAGCCCCGATCTCAATCCAGACTATACTTTAAAGTAAATGTTCATCTTACATCCGATTTAGGATTCGTGTTAGGAAAGGCATTACATTGTATTCTAAAAAATCCTTTTACCGAAAAGTGTACTAGGTTTACGTGGATATGATCCATTCCAGGGGTACATATACCTTCAGTACTGAAGGAAGTCGGTTTCTGCTAAGACATACAAAACATGTTGTTTTCTGGACTCATTCTAATAAGTATACGTTCACAGTATTTTTTGTTCGATACTTTTATACGCAAATGGTAATATTTGTTGCCTTGTTGACTCAATTTTCTGGCCATTTGTAAATATAATTTTTTTTATTTTTCTTACGAAATATTGTTCGACGATGATGGCCGCTTTGTTCCTCCGAAATAGCTTTAGATATTTTTGTGGTCTGCTTTCGTTTCGATTAGTAATATTTGAGGCCATTTATGTAGGTTTGGATTTCTAGTTTGGCTTAGAGTTTTAATCTTTTACTGTCTTGGAGGATAGTTATTCTCTGTTAAGTCCAAAATGAGCTCGTTTCCATGGTATAGATGGATTAGAAATCGGAGGGTTGCGAGTTCGAAACTAGGTACAACCAATGACCTTCGTGAACACGGAGAATGGTGCACGTTAAATCTGTCATGGCTTCAAATGTCCTCAAGTTGGCGTGGTGTGTAAGTTTGGAGAGTGGGGTATATACCAGTTCAGGTGTTCTTGTCATCCAACAGTTCGAAATAGCAAAGCGTTGTCCTTGATCTTTCTCTTCGTGATTGATCCCCGACCTTCGCCAATAGCCCGTAATGTTGCTAAAGGGCTACGTTAATCAACTACCTAACTTTGTTCCTTTGTGAAATTATTTAACATTTTATTTTATACAAACACAATGAACAGAACTTGATGATGGCCGTTTTTCTCCACCGAAACAGCTCTAGATTTTTTTTTATCATCGTGTTTTCGTTTTTATACTATAATTATTAATAAAATATTTATACTTGAAGCTTTTCGATTTTGATTACTTGTTTGGCTTAAAATTTTTATCTTATACTCTCGTGGAGTATAGTTAGTCTCTGTTTAGTCTAAAATGAGCTCGTTTTTATGGTATAGGTTGTTTTTGGGTAATGCAGAGATTCTCTAACCTCTTCACCATTACCCAAAACTTTCACTGAGTGCATATGTCTAATACTTTATATTGTAAGTCTTGAGTCTGGCACACGAAGGTCAAATATGGCCTTTGCGCCATAAAACCCCACAAACAACTAACTAACAATGAGGTTTCATCATCTGATATGGGGATACCCCATCTTAGTTATCATTTAAAATATAAGGTTCTACATTATTCAGGATTAAAATTTTTCCTTCATATTCAATTTTTATGTAATTTATTTGATTCTATTCAATACATGTGTCCTAATGTTGGTCTGATTATTGTTCTATTAACCTATTTACTAATTTTACTAACTTCTGTTTTGCGAAGCTTATCCTTTTCTGGATGTTGCGCTATAAAACCCGAATAAACATCCGACCAAACACCTTTAGAATGAATCTTATGAATCTTAGCAATTAACATTAAACATCGAAACGTAAATTAAGTAAATTCTTAAGTATTCCTCTGGAAGTCTTATCAATTAGGTCTTAATTATTTTCTGGTAGTATTTATCTTCCTAAGGTTAGATTCGGTCCAGCCTTAACCCGTCGTATACACGGGCTGATGTACATTAAATCGGTCGTGGCCTCAAATGTCCTTATGTTGGCGTGGTGTGGAAGCTTGAAGGGGTGGAGTGCCAGCTCAGGTGTTGTTCTCGTCAGTTGACCGAGGTTCGAAATAACAAGGCGTTGTCATTGGATCTTTCCCTTCGGGATTAATCCCGAACCGTCACCAATAGACCTCTTATGCAACGTTGATTACCAATGTACCGAAAGTTAGAATTGTTAAAAAAGACTCATCGATAGTTTATTCCCATACAGGTAAAAATATCATAAAAGAATAAAACATGCTATGGTAAACTTATCGCACCCCGGCAAGAAAGGTTGCACAAGTCAAAAAATAAAAATTGTGTGATGTTATGTCATTGAAAAATATGTCTGAGGTGCCCCAGCGTGTTATTATATTTTATAGAATATAACTATTCTATAAGCTAACTATTCTATAGAATATAATAAAAGTTACCACCTTAAATACCTACCTAAAATTTAAAAGAAGCGTATACTATTTCAATATAAGTTTTATAGTAACCTTTAAGTTGATGTTTCTCAAATTCTGCAATTTTGAGTTGTGTCACTTTTCTTGCCGGGGTGCGTTATCAAGAACAAAGGAAACGTGTGAAGGTAGGTATAACCGAGCCTCGTTAAGTCTAATTTCACCGTAAATTCGTATTAACCGTAGTTCGGGTTATCCGAATTCAGAAAAAGCATTATTTCAACAGTAAAATAAAATATTAGAGTATTTACATTACTTACTGTACAATTCCTTAGAACAAGCTATATCGTCACCATCAAAATTGAGCAGGTTATGATGAATGAGATATCTCGTCGAAACCATGTTGTTGTTTGTTGTTTCTCATGCCTACACTGGCAGACCAGAGGAGTGCCAGGCCCGTCGAAGACGGCAAGAGGGGTGCGCCTTCCATGTTATTGAGCCCCATTGGGAGGAAGTCCGACTTTGCTCGACATACATGACACATCCGTTTTACAGGAAGGCCCCTTTCATACATCCATTCACTCACACGTATCGTAATTTATATCCCAATCAGAGGCCGATAACCCCCTGATCAGGTACCCCCAGAGGTATTGATTTGGTATGGGAACATGGGGGACATTGTGACCACGACCTATTTAACGTGCCCCAGTCACCATTAGTGAACACGACGGTCTTTAGCCAGGTCGAAGCGCCGATCTCGCAATCATAAGAATTGTAGGCTCCGCCGAGGACAGAACCCACAACCCTTCTGATGCGAGCCCGACGCTCTACTGACTGAGCTACCGCGGCTCGTCGAAACCATTCAGAGGGTTAAAGGAGGTGTTCCCCTGATGGTGCTAATTACATTAGCTGATATAGATTGTTTCTGAAAATAGTGAGATATTGGGTTTTTTCACTTGTATATATGAATGAACCGATCCTTCTTCGTTGAATTTCTCTTCTGTGTCAGTAAAATTTTACTTGTGTGTATGTCCGTTTTATTGTTTAGCGCAAGGGCCACACAAAACCTCCCCAAAAGAACAACCAATTTTTCCGATCGCTGGCGCCTTTAGAACCGAAACTTTGGGTTCATTCAGATCCCAGAGGTACATTCTATGAGAGCTTCATCGAAATCGAAGGCGGGCCACTTAACATGGAATGGCCCAAACACAAGGTTTTAATACTTGTTTTATGCTATTTACTCGGTGCAACCATTGCTAAGTGATTTCTGTACTTGGAGTAACTGAGAGAATAGGGTAGACAAAATATGTGAAACGATACTAAAAGATAACCCCTTAAAATATAATATTCCCCACCAATAAATCCCTAAACGTTCTTGAATTACTCCTCTTTTTTCTCCCATATCTTAGTCACACAGTTAAGGATCCCCTAATCAGTGGTGGTATTAAGGCTCAGGGCCTCGGCGTTAAGGTTGTACCTGGGGCCCACTCTTATTTAATTATTACTATTTTTAAAATAGAATGCAATGCTCTTGTGAAAGCATAGTATTTTTTAAGTATTCATTTTACTTAAAAAATACGAATGTCACAATCTTATTCAAGGCACCGGTTTTTTTTTCCTCTTTCGAAACATATTTTCATACTGTTATTCTCAGATTAGCAAAGTCGGAAGTTCAGAAGAGTATGTTAATGATATGAAACAAGTGAATGCACAAAACACAGAAAAAGAAAAGTAATGTTCTGCCAACATATAGAAGAAAATAAAATTTTAATATTTCTTACTAGTTACTCCATCACGTCTGACTTTTGCGTTCACAAATAATTCAATGACATTATTCAAGTTAAGGCCAAAACATACATATTTTTCAATAGCAAGCATAGCAAGGAAAAAATGAGACTAGCTTCTCTCATTGTTGACCGTAAATATATATTTATTCTCCGAAGTGCGCTGGTGTTAGCCTCTAGATCGGAAGGTTCCTGGTTCGAATCCGGGTGCGGGCATGGATGTTTGTAAGCGTATGGTGTAGAGGCGGCTGGTGCACCTTAAATCTGTCGTGGCCGAAAGTCCTCACGTTGGGTTGGCGTGGAAGTTTCGAGAGTGGGGTGCCAGCTCAGGTGTTGCTTCGTCATCTGACCGTGGTTCAAAATTACGAGGTGTTGTCCTCGGATCTTTTCCTTAAGGGACTGATCCCGGACCGTCGTCAATAGCCCGTTGTGTTGCTCTAGTACGACGTAAAACAAAAAAATTACCAAATTACCGAAGTGCGCTGAATGATCGTTCGGCATGTGGTACACCGAACGGTAAAGCTTCGGTTTCCTAAGAAAGCGAAGCCGTGATCTAGCGGCCGTGATGTATCGGTGGGTGACGTCACTAAAACGTTGTTTATACTAACACATGGTGTTTTGGTTTCCTAGAGAGCGTTGTTTGTGAGCGTAACGAAAATGATCGGAGCCGCCATTTCCATGACTGTCGTCATAGCGGTCTCAAACAGGTGGGGAACGTTTTTTCTATTGTAGCGGCAATATTTCATTTCCTGCTCCAAACGATTCGAACGAAGAGGAGCGAAATAAATAAACATTTTTGACTGCCATTGATTAATTCGTTTTTGTAAAATCGGGATCGTTAAACACAGAATGAAAATTTCAACGGATTTGTAATCTGCGGAAAATTTGACACTAGATCGATACCTTAAATGTGATTTTCTTTAAATAAATAAATAATTATTTAATAAATAATTAAACAATCAAATGGTAAATAATTTAATAATAAAACTGTTTTTGATATCGATCTGGCGTAGAAATTTACGCTGATTTGAAATCTGCTGAAATTTTCACTCTACCTTCAACGATCCCGAAGTTAGAAACTTTAAACTAGAGAATAAAAAACCACTTTGTTTTGTTTCTAGAATAAAATTAACCACGACAGCCGTCTGTGTTGCCCATTCTCCAACGTATTCTGTCTTCTAAGTTGACACCTCTGGATTCATATTTAGACGGCCGTCTTGTTATGCCCCCGGCATCATGACGTATCACGGCTCTTAGATAACGGCTCCACTTTCTTAGGAAACCAAAGCTTAACGTTAAGAATAACCGAAAAAGCATCTCAAATTCATTAAACGGATCTACAATGGAATTGTCAATAAGGAATTGTAAATAACTGAAGACAGCAATCAACGCGCTTTTCATTCACTTTATCACCATCACTAAAATACAAAAAGTTTTGAATGATATCAACTGTGTTAGAAGTTCAGAAGTGAAATCTTCAGGAAACGTTTTAATGAGGTTATCATCATGAATATGAATATTCTCATTCGATAACTTGTTTGCATGCAAGAACCCAAATGTCTCAAACAGTTTAAAATCCTTCTAACCTTTCTTCAAGTTCTGATATCATTCGATCAAGGCAATTGTAGTATACTTCAGATCTATAAAGGAACACTGCATCAGCAGGTCGTTCATCACTAGGGAGCTATTTTATTTTGTCCTACGAACACGTACAACCTTAAAATCAGTCTATTTTACCCAAACCCATATATACCCAATCTTTTTTAGAACTTTTTAAAATTTTAATAAACTTCTCCTCCGTTATCAGCATTTTCAAATTTCGCACAGTTTGCAACAAGAAAGAGATCAATAGTCTTAGCTTGTAAAACTCGGGAACACACATCTACTATAGATAACAGTTTATGCCACCAAGTAAGAGTTATAAAAAGTGTTCAGTCCAGTTTTTCCTGCAGATTGACTGCATAACTAAATTCAGCAGTAGTATGCTTCTAGTCAATTGATTCAGCAAAAAAATCAATTATAATACCAAAATTTCTTAGAACACAGCATCGATGGATGACAAACAAGCCACCCATCTTGTTTTTGACAGAGACTTTAAAGTTGGACTTCTCTGAGTTTTCTGTGAATGTTTGTAGCATCAATATTCGGAGGTTCATAATCATCATCTGACTCGCAGTCGAGCACAAACTCGTTGGATTTAGTCTCTTCCTCTGATTGCACATCTCTCTGAAAAATGCCAAAATCATTTGCATTAGTAGAACTGGATTTTTCAGCCATTCGAGAGCAATATATCCCAACGGTCATTGCATGCACTGAAAAATTTATACATTGCCTGAACATGATCATAAAAATTCATTATTCTAATTGGTGTACACAGTTCTCCACTCCACGTTCTGCTGTTGCTTTCCGGTTTTCAGTGGCATGCACTAACAGTAGGTTTAATTGGTGAGGTGGGCAGTGAACGTAAGGAAGGTAGCAGTTACGGCCATGTAAAGGACTTGAATATGGTTTGTACGCCACTCTTGCTGCTCCACTCGTTTCATTGGTATTGTCGTATGCTTGTCCACGTAAAAACTTTTTATTAAATTGACTCTTCGTAAAGTATTTTCATAGGCATAGAAGCTATACCGTCAGCACTACAGTCATGCACATGGTAAAATCCCAGAAAATATTCTCTAATGTCAACACTTTTGGACTCTTGATTTACAACAAAAAAGCAGATTTAAACGGACAGCTGATCTATGTGACTGATATCCGTAGTAGTATCAGCAATCACTGTAAAAACTTTGATTCTTTACATAAACGTATTCTGATTCCATTGCGGTAGAAAGAGAAATTATTTGTTCTTCTCTGATTCTGTCATTAAGATATTTTATTCTGCTTTCACTTGATAAATGTTCGCGTAATATGGGATCGCGTGTTGAAATAAACTTAAGCAGCTTTAGGTAAACACCTCACTATAAAGCTTCGATTTTACTTCCGTGTCCCCGAAATGGGATACCCATATCCTAATTAGACCAAATTGACCAATTATCACCTCCTTCCAGTGATTTACATCTTCTGAGGGCCTCGGTGTCAAGTAACACATTGGACGCCCGCTAAGACTGACTCTGGCCCGTAATGTATATTTGCACCACTTTTGAACTCTCCTACTTCGCTTAACTATGACTTCAAATTTTCAATATTTGTTTCATGCTGTTTACTACACGAATAACCATTGCTATGTGATTTTTGTACCTGGAATAACTGAGACAGCAGCGTAGGCAGGAATAATTTTTATTTCAGGAGTCCAAATTAAACAGTACAATATATTTACTGCTTTTTGACAAATGATTAAAACTTGAATTTTAGTTATTTGTCAGATGACGAAGTCAACACCTGAGTTGGCACCCCACTCTCCAAACTTCCACACCACTCCAAGGTGAGAACATTTGAAGACGCGACATATTTTCCGCGCACCAGCCTCCATGCACTCGACAGTCTTTGCTGGACTAAGTTTCAAACTCGCAACTCTCCTGTTGCTAATTTGTTGCTTTTCCAAGTGAGCTTGAAAGTTCGTTAGGTGAAGGGCTGCTATACCAAAAGCATGAATGGCGTTAGCCGTGTTTGTTTTTCCTGCTTCAAATCATTATCACCCCTATCACTTTTGGCACCGAACAATAAACGTATAACCACAATCCGAACTGAGGACGCCAGCGGTGTAAAAGATATATTTACGTATCCTATCACCTAATTTAAAGAATAGACTCGTTTAAAACCACGTGACCTCGGAGACGGGCTATACCGTCGACTTCTTGTGTGGAGACTCTTCTATAAGAAAATATTTTTTGCATTCAGAGCTACTTAAAAAGAGTAATGTTTTTGTACACTATGTTCTTTCAATTTTCGTTTATTTGTATTGCAGGATAATTGGTTTCTGAGTGATGACCCCTTATGTGGGCTTTTCTATCCGTAATTCATTTTTTAAATTCTGAGACTAAAAGAGTAAAACCGGATTTTTTCGTTTACTTGTGTTGATGGGTAATTGGTTTCTAGATGGTGACACCTTAAGTGAGGATCTTTCTATCAGTACTTTGTTTTTAAATTTAATGAGACTTTGAGAAAGAGTGAAATGTTTTTATGGCTATATTCTTTCAATTTTCGTTTATTTGTATTGCAGGGTAACTGGTTACTGGGTGATGACGCCAGTTCATCGGAAAAAGAAAACGACGTAAGTAAACGCCTTTTATGTTGAAAATTACGTTCGATACCGGACTAGATATCTTCGTCACGTATGTTCTTGATCGCTTTTACGATGTGGATATAAAGCCATGGATTGATAAAAAAAACATTTAAAAAAATTTATTTAAAAGTTTTGAGATAATTAAGTACGAAAAGAAAATCAGGTTCATATAGCATCACATTGTTAGAGCAGCAAAAAAAGAGTTGTTTATGAAAAGTAACATCACAAGTTGTGTTGTAAGTAGGCTGATAAAAATATTTAACAAGATGTTCACTGGTTCCCATACTTTGTGCTTTTCTATAGAATTAATTTCTTCAATTATCACTATCTTGTTTAACCTTGTCCAAGTTGTCTCTGAGTTAGTCTCATGTCTTATATTAGTTTCTTCAACATCGTCTTGGTTATCCATAGTGTAGCTTATTTCCATGTAGTTTATTTTTCTTTGCATTTGGTATATATCCATTCTTTAATTCGTCGAATAAAACATCTGATGATTCACGAACTTTTCTTTCTTCAACATCAAATATTCTGAAACCTTTCCTTTCTCTTGAATATATGTCCTATAAAAATACCTATCTTTTCTTTCGCTTCTAATTTATGTATTTTGTTGTGAATTTTGCAATATGCTGCACATCTAAATGGTTTCACATGGCGTACTGAAGGTTTCCTAGATCTCTAAAGCTCCATTGGTGTTTTATCAGTTCGATTCTTTATGGGTGTTATATTGTGCATGTACTCTACAGTAGCTACAGCTTCAACCCAAAATTCAAGGGGTAACTGACTATCTATTAGTAAAGTTCCTGCATTTTTTATCCAAATACTGACACAATTCTTCATTGATAAATTCAGTTCCATTATCTGTTCTTATTCTTCTAACTTTTGTGTTCAGTTCATTTTCTCGCTTTCTTTTCAAGACTTGTATTGCTTCATTTTCTTCCGTAAGCATAACTTCATGTTTTGTTTTTGCTTGTCATAAGTTCTGTAAGCTGTACAGAACTTTTCTTCACTCTTATTATTTTTCTTTTCAAAATTCATCAAGGTTTGCCTCGAGTCTGCGAAGCTGATGCCTATATTCACAGATAATACCATTGCAACTGTCCCATAACTTTCTGGCAGACCTTCCACGATATACCGAACTAATTCTCGTTTAGTAACCGATTTACCGAGTTCGTTTATTTTCTATGAAAATCCTTGTGATCTTGTAAGATATTCATCTATGCTTTACATTTACAATTGTTTCAATCTTGTCAGATACAGTAATAGCTCTATTCTTCTATCTTCACCAGCTTCTTCAAAACGAAACTTGATTTCTTCCCAAATTTTATTTGCCTTCTTAATGCCTTTATAAATGATAGATTGTTCCGCTGTCAGGCTAAGAACAATTATTCTAAAGGCTTCTTTATTTTTCCTTGATCAAAGTTTATGATCTTGGACATCTTCGTTTAAGGCAGGTCCATCCCTTAGAATCACATCTTCGAATAAATCCTTTGCATCTAATAGAGCTTCTATTTTCATGCTCCAAATTGCATAATTTGTCTCATTCAACTGTTATATCTTAGTTGAATAGAAATCCATTTCTCTGAGTGTGCGGTTAGGCTACAGAAAAAGTTCCAAGGTACACAACACAAAGTTGGATTTATTCAAATGAATTCTAATTTAAAATCATTTGTAAATATCAACCAAGCTCTGATACCAATTTGAAGCCATGGATTAATGAGGAAACATTTTAATAAAACAAATAATTTATTTAGAAGTTAAGAGATAATTAAGCAGCTACTAAAAGAAAAGCAGGTTCATATAGCATTACATTGTTAGAGCAGCAAAAAAACAAAAAAAACACCTGATCTAATGTTTATGAAAAGTAACATCACAAGTTGAGTTGTAAGTATGCTGATAAAAATATTTAACAAGATGTCTAACATTCCTTAAGCCGCTTTGATGCTTATAAAATTAGAAAAGAGCGTATTCAAATTACCAAAATGAAATATATATATTTAAGTACAATTCGGCCTGTGTTCACCTGTTCACCCACAAAGAAACTGTTCAGATATTGACTTGGAGTACACGGCAAATTTGCCTGAAGCATCAGTAAAATCCAACAGAGAGTCTTTCAGTACTTTTCTCATTCACTATTTTTCGCAACTGAACATAAACGTTTTTTTTTTTTTTTTTTTAATATTTGGCCTCTAAACGTATATTTTGGAATATAAAATCCGCATCGAAAAATTTTCGTTGAAGTAAATTCAAAATTTCCTTTTAAGAAGTTCGTTAAGTCATAATGATGCAGTTTTGAACAAAGTATTGTTCTCCAAACTTGCTGAAAGGAATAAACTGAAACTTTACAACCTATATATAAGTTTGAGACATCACTGAATCAATTGCATTTTTAACTAAAACACATTTCAATTCATGTTTTCGACTATGAATGAGAAAATATTGCATTGAAAAGCAAAATGAACACACTCTTTTCTTGTTTAAATAATATACAAATTACTTTGATCAGATAATTATTTCGGTATTTATTTGCATAAGGAAAAGACTGAAATGCACATTAAACATTAGAATTTCAACTACTCATAACTCATATTTGGCTAAGATAAATTATAATTTTTTTAATTCTAATGAATTTAATGCAGAAAATCTTAATATGAAATAAAAAATTGGGGTTACACAAAGAGCCGGTGAGCACACGGGCTGGGCCCATGTGACAAATGCGGCCGCAACGGGTATCAAGATGGGGAGGAGGGCGCCGGCCAGTGTTGTATGAAGGGCCGTCCGGCGGCAGAATTTCTGCTTTTTTTCCAATGATGATATAATCATCTCGCATCTGCAATTAATTTCTCTCGCACCGGCCCTGGTTACACATTAAAATACTTAGGAGATTCTAAATTTCTAATGTGAAGATAGTCTGATTTTCATGATGGACCGCGTTATGAAAATAAATACATATTCAATTAAGTTCAAACATTATTCCACGTCTTATGACACTTTTGGCTTGCTTGTGCTAACTCCAGACAAGGAACACAAGGTGTTTCAATAGTTTTTAGCCAGACACTAGCCGGTTTTGTAGATTTTTTTTGCCATAGAAAATCCAAACGTTTTACATGTTTTTCGAGCTTGCCAATAGAAAATAGAACTGTTCGAAAATTGTTTCTTACATGTCAACCAAAGTTGAATACAAGCATCTGTTTTGATAAAGTCTGTTTTTTCGGAGATTTAGAAATATTTTTCACGCCTTTTCTCTGTGTTGCGTCATAGCGACGTAACGTCTCATTCACCAGCGATTGAATACTGCCAGCATCTTCGTAATCGGTCAGAGCAGACAGTGTTTTTTTTTTTTTTTTTTTTTCCAAGTGACGACTTTCCCATCCCGAGTATACTCGATTGTTTAAGGTTTAGAAAACATACTGTCGTTTTCGACTGCTCGAAATGTTCCGGTGTAGTGATGTTTCAGGCAGACCAAAACTCTCCAACGTTTACCATTTCTTTTCTTGCCACGAATTGATTACAGGTTAGTATTACTGCTTATTAGAAATATTGTGAACTGTTGAATCATTATTTTTATTTGATTTATCCGGTATAGCCTGGCATTTTTTGCTATAATTTTACGATGTATGGGAATCTGTATTTCGGGCTTTACTTAACTTGTTTTAATTATAGAATATATTTATATTTTCTATTGTTCGTGGTTTTCTTGTGTTCTGTTATGTACTTTGAATGTTCGACCTTTGTTGGAAAGGTTAACTATTTTCTTTCACAGGTTCGAAGTATTACTCCAGCTCCTGATGATAGCATTATCAACATGTTAAAAGTACCTACTGAAAATCAGTGAGTATGCATGTGCCATGTACTTTGATGACAAACAGGTCTTCATATTTTAGATTTTTAATTAAATCGAATTTAATGGCCTTAAAATTTTTGATGATTTCTTTTTATTCTGGAAAACCTTTTACCTGCCTTGCAACTCCCATGTTTGTTACAAAGTATGTATTATGTACTTTTATTCCATCATCTTTTTTAGCAATTTTGTACTCTGAAAGTAGATATGCAAACTTACCATTTAACAGAATAAGAAAGTAGTCAGTAACTTTTTTAAATTATGAACCTGGGTTCTGATGGTATGATTCCATTGTAACCTGTACATTTGTCAAGTTTGATAACATATAACTTAACTATTTATATTTATTTCCCTTGATCAAATACATTCTGGTTCTGATGAGTGGGCATTTAAGTCACATGGTTATAGAGAAGTTTATTTGTTCATTTAATGGGCAGGTTAAAGGTAAACAATGCATTTTCCCAATTGGTTTCGCGAATGGTTTCTGGCTCCTAGTTTATTGTTCGATGCTGGAAACCATATCAGTGATAGCGAATTGATGAAACAATTAATCTAACCTATGGCAGTTGCCATTCATGATTTTGAGTATGGCAGCCTTTCCACTGTAACTTATTCACCCTACAAATGGACTTCCCCAAGGTGATTGTCTTCTCACTGGAATTGTGCACTAGACCAGGAATGCACATAAAGCCCTCCATTGATTTTCTGGCAACCCACATCCCCATGTATTGTTTTAATAGCAAGTTACCTGATAGGTAATTTTTAAGATTAATATTCACTTCAAGATTGAAAATAATTGATAATTTGATGTCAGCTTTATCAGATTATTTTTCTGATTTTCAAAAAGTGAAACAGTTGCTAGATTTATTTAGCCTGAAAGTGCACCTGAATCAGTACAGCTAGAACTCATCAACATACAAAACAATGAGAACTAAGAAATACATTTAATGAAGACAGTTTATTAAACTTCTATTGTTGTGTCATGGGATAAAACAATTGTCAATCATAGCTAGATAAATGTGCAAGACTCTTTGTGTCAACATATATCTGAACAAACCTTTCAAACCGTGAACATTAACAAATACAGGAATCGATCAACTGATGAAAATTTAGAATCAATTTGCTCTTGATTACTACAAAAATCGAATTGAGTATTAAAACTATTGTTAAATAAATGCAATGTCACTCGTCAAATTTAAATCTGTATTTACTTTTTTATTATCTTTGCAACAATATATGATAAATGAAATAAATAATAAAGGATAGATTACTTTCATGGTTTTTTGGCAGCCCTCCCATAAGTCATGGTGAATCTATGTGGCTCTTGGTCTTAACAAGTCTAATTCACTGCACTAGACTCGTATTGTAATATATCTGCTCAATCATTCACGTACTACCCCTACTACATTCAAACCTGATACCTCTTCATTTTTGAACAAATGCAAACCAATTTACTCTGACTCCTCTACTCAGTTATTCCTATTAATAAAACTATCAAGGACTAATTAATCTTTAGACTATGGCCAGTACAGCAGTTGTACCTTGAAAGTTATAAGAACTGTGCCAAGAAAGAATCGCGGAAGTTATATCTATAACCAAGACAAGCAGGTACAGCAGTTGCACCTTGAAAGTTATAAGAATCACACAAGAAAGAATCGTGCCAGTTATATATAGTTAGTCAAAAGGTTTTTAAAAAAATATGGCATGGTTAGTGCTCTTGGCTTAACAGGCTCTTGATTCAAATTCTGGTTGTGGCATGAATGTTCAGAATTCACTTTGAGCTGGTTTAATTAGCACTCATGTAGCAAAAAATTGATCTTAGAGCCATAAACTAAACAAAATTAAGAATTTTGTTGTTCTTAAAGTTCTTAGTTCCAATAAAATTAATGTGTTTAAACACAAGCATATTGTGTAGCATATTGAAATTGATTTTATTTATAATGAACACAAGTATTTCAAAATGTCTTTGTTGAAATATTTAATTATATTAACTTGAAATCAAAGGTTTCCATATAATTTTAGTTTATCCTTTCCTCTGAGACATTTGATTAGATTTAAATTCTTCATAGTAAAACATAGAGTGTTATTGTCTATCTATAAGAACTGCTCCAAATTAGAGATATGGTGGAATGTACCTAAAGCGTTTCTTGACTAGAGTTTTTAGCATGGATTCTGATTCCAAATATATCATTTGTGATTGAAAGCAATAGTGATAATTAGTAGTCGGGAACAAAACTGTCCATGGTGATTGCCATTCATGCTTTTGTGCATGTTATCCTTCTAATCAACTTTCGCTATTTAGAAATTGACCAAAAGTAGACTTCCTTCTCTTTGGAGCTACACTATACAAGTTTAGATATGAAAATATACAAATCAAATGAAATTTGATTTGCAAAGATTGTGTTTTTTGAATGCAGTTTGATACTTAAAGTTTATTGATGCTAAGGAATTAGATAGTTTCTTTTATGTTTATTATTAAATGTTTAAAAATGATTTTGTTAAAATGTTTTGCTTAAGCATTGTGTTTACTTAAGTTTCATCTAAATTATCCTTTTTCAGCAATGCTTCCATCTTTAACCGCCTTTTTCATCAAATATCTTTCATCCTGCGCAAAGATTCAAAAATATTTTATTCAGATGTCTCGGATAAAGTTCTTGCTTCAGACAGGTACAATTTATTTATATATTAAAAGAAAAAAAATTGTATTTAAATTCTATTTAGTTTAAAACAGTTCTCTTTTTTAACCAAATGAAAGGTAACATAAGTCAAACTTTAATGGAACTTCCATATATAAGAACTAAATTTTTATCCTCACGGCTCCCTTGTATTTCTGTATTTTTTATTGACATTCAAGATTATGAAATTTAAATTGTATATTATTCCTGCCAAATACTTTATGATGTAAATTAGCATTTTTGTTGACAGTTTAGACTTGGAGACTTGGTTTAGACCATCCATAAATATTGAAAAATTGCTAAAAAAATTTCTCTACTAATCAATAGCGAGATATCCATTTCCACATTGGAAATATGGAATAAAGTTGGTTCAGTGATTTAAGACATTAATTGATGTACCAAACCTTAATAGGATGAAATGCTCATACTGAAAGACTTTTTTTTCACAAATGAACTACAAATGTATTGATCAGAGAAATCAATGTAGCTTTGAACTAATTAAGTATAAGCTAATGGTGGCAGTTAATTGAATATAGCTGTGAAAAGTTTTTGAAATTTGCACAAGATAAAAAAAAATGCTTAGTTCTCGGGCATCAGTGTACAAATCCAATGCATAGACTGAGAAACATTAAAATTTTGATTCCATATTGTGAACTGTATATTATATACAATGTAACTTATTGTTATTTTCCATTCCATGAAAATTTGTTGGAATAATGCTTTTCCATTAAAAATGTGTGGAAGATTTTTCCAGTCTAAATCTTCCTTAAATTCATGGCCGAAAGTTGGTCTCCTGATGATTGATAGCATTAGTTATTGATGATTTTTTTCTTTTTCTAATTATATAGATAATTTCTTACTTACATGCAGCATGTGACAAAAATAAAATTTTCTTAGTTTTTGTCATTTGCTATAGAAAACTGATGCTTTTTATATACTAGGCTAGGACTTTGATTAATTGTGTTTTTTTTTTACTTTTGTCTTTATGAATAGATACAGAATTGACAGTGAAATACTTACTCTTTTGACAAATGCAATGGATAGTATTGCTTAATTTCTGTATTTATTTACACAAATAACATTTATATAATCTATAAAATTTTGTTTAAAATATTTTTTTACTATTAGACATGGGGTTCAGACGTTCAGTGACTTAAAGCAATGGCCCTAATTTTTGTTATATAAATGAAATTGTTTGAAATTATGTTTGTTATCACTAATTTGCACACAGTACTTGCATGATTTGAAAGCAAGAGTCCTCATTTAATTCCAACTATAACAAAAGTCTGCAAAATAATTTTTGACGAAACAAAAATACAAACAATCCCTTCTATATTTGTTTGAATTATAATCCAAACAAATAATTTTGAATTTAATCAATTAATCAATGAACTATTTTTGATTTGCTACCATCATTCTTTAGAATTGATACTCTCAACTACATTGCGTTAGCATTTATTTTATCTGATATTTTCATAGATTTTCTATATGATCAAGGTGTTTCTTGCTGGCAATCCAATTTAACTGTTTCATTAGTTTCTGACCATCTGTTGAATTATGAGGTCATTTGTTCTTGTTCTAGCAAAAAAAAATTCTCCCTTTTATACCTTACTGAGAAATTTCATCTTGTGCCCATAAATTTATTGAATAATGTTTTGTTGGACATGTACCAGTACAAAGGGTGTAGTTCACTAAGTGTAAAATTAGTGTGCTTTTTAAAGTTAAAGTTCATTGATGCATGCTTCTGAATTTCCCAACTGGCAGTTCTCATACAAATAAAACATCTTTAAGGGTCATTGACTGTTGACTTCTCTTGTATCATATTTCTTAAACTTGTAAGTTATTTCTTTTTATTTTTATACAAAATGTATGCTTTGGTATTGTTCTCTAACTAATTGTATTTTTTGTAGATTCTCTAAGTAAAATTTTATGGGATTTGTTAAGAGTTAGTGCTGAATCCATTCATAATTCAAACTAAAATTTCTGGGCATTCTTGAAATAATTTTTGTTTAGCATCCTATTTTTTCACAATATATAATAGAATCTCTTTTGTATACAGGGTGAAAACTGCAATAAAGACATCTGTTATGGAAGACTTAAAAGGTGCTTAAATCATTTATAAAAATTATAGTGCTAAAATAACATGACCAATAATTTTTTTTAAATAAGATTTAACTAAACAATATATGTGTTTAAGAAAATCCAACATTAGAGATAAGTTAGAATAATTAGCTCCTATGTATATTAGGGATGCGACATCGATAGTAAAACATTGACCTTTGCTGTCGAGAAATCAACATATTCCATTTCCTGCGCTACACAATTCCAGCGAAGGAAAGCGAAACAAATTTAAAAATTTTTTGACTGGCATTGTTCAGTTCTTTTTTGTACAATCTGGATAGTTAGAGATAGATTAAAAACTTCAATGGATTTGAAATCTGCGGAAAATTGATTATGTTTACATACTCATACGTTTTATTTTCTTTTAATAAATAAGTTTTCAATTTTATATTTATATTTTCACAAGGAATTGTGATGTCACGCCGATTGGATCTCTTCGCAATTCGAATTTCGCCACATTTGACAACACCATTATGGCTGTTACCCAATTGACTACAAATTCCTGCAAACCAAATAGGAATTCATAGCAATTACAGGGCTTTAGCAAGCAGTGGTCACACTTGATCCCACGAAAAAAACCTCATGGGTAACGCCATGCAGTGGCTAGTGCTCTCTTTTATTATAAAAGGAAGTGTTTGTTTGTTTTCTGCATGCAAAGTTCTGATGAATCTATAGCGCTTACAGCAATGGGATTTGCACACAGGTAGTGCAAATTTTTTGTCACAGCGAATTTTAAAATTCAATATAGAACATTTTAAAATGAATTTAATAGTTTTTTTCACCATTCTTCTTTTAGAAATGAAGAAGTATCAAAATTTAGACTCTTCTCCCTCGCGTGCCGACCAACCGATATAGTGGTTAAGGTATTAGCCTCTAGATAGGATGGTTCCTGGTTCGAATCCGGGTCCGGGCATGGATGTTTGTAAGCGTATGGTGTAGAGGCGGCTGGTGCACCTTAAATCTGTCATGGCTGGAAGTTTGGAGAGTGGGGTGTCAGCTCAGGTGTTGCTTCGTCATCTGACCGTGGTTCAAAATTACGAAGTGTTGTCCTCAGATATTTCCCTTAAGGGATTGATCCCGGACCGTCGTCAATAGCCCGTTGTGTTGCTCTAGTACGACGTTAACTAAAATTACCATTACCCTCGCGTCACTATTGACGTCAGACTTTGGAACCATGCCAAATTTTCAAACCTTCCGTCTCGAATGGGAGTCAACAGATTAAAATGAAGAACGGATTTTGAGAAACGGATTCGAGTGAAACAAAAGAAATTATGAAAGTTATTGCAGGAGTTCTTCAGTGCTTTTTTTTCTGTCTCAGCAATTGTTAAAGATCGAATAAAAATTTTAACAGATTTTCAATCTGCGGAAAATTTTACATCAGATACCTTATAATTATGTATTTGATTTTCTTTTAATAAATAATTTATCAATTAAATATTTACATTTTTGGTTTGCATAGCAAGTCAACACCACGGGCAATGTGACCTCGTCAAAAAGAACTGTCACGGGCTGTTATCCAATGGGCTACAAATTCACAAACCAAATGGGTATCTGTGATGACCGTTATCCAATAGGCTACAAATTCCCATTTGGTTTGCGAAGCAAACCAATAACCCCACAAAAGCAACTTGCACGAGCGACGCCGCGCTAGCCACACAGTGGCTAGTCAAATATAAATCATGAACAACATTATTGTTGCTCATTTATTGATAGATGCAAGCAGTAGGAATATGCTAACCTTGTTCTCAAGATTACGTCCCCCACAATGGCTGAATTGTGGGGGACGAGTGAATTATGTGGCTGAATTATGTATCTTGAGATTGGTGTGGCCAGGTCAGATGCTTTACTTCTCTTTCATGCTGCTTGAACCAAGATTAGATGTACCAAGCAGTGTGTACAAAAAGTTGTATCATCCTGGATGATTGCATCACCATCTGGAAACAAAGTCTGGACCATTGAATGGACTTGGTCATTTTGAATATCTTGATATTTCTGGACTATTACTCAACATTTAAGAATTATTGGTCCCAATGACTTCCATGATATAGCACCCCACAAACCTTGCAGGAACATCCGCTATACTTGACAGTGGACATAAAGCAGTTGACATTGTAGACTTCTCATTCTGATCTCCAGACCTACACCTAATCTGAAGTAGGAAAAGCATTGAAACTTGACTTATCAGGCCGGATCACATTTTTACATAAGTCTGGGCCTGAAAGTCATTGCTGCATTGAATACTTATATATTCAATGGAGTGAATTTTATATATGTATATTTTATGTTTTGAGGTAACAAAGGTTTGGCTTTGCAGCCCTGACATGGATATTATCTTTGTGCATTGCATGTCAGGTGGTTTTCACTGATACAATACCATCACACTTGCATCCAATGTGCAGTAACTTACAACCCTGTAATTTTGTTTTCTGGTCTCAATTTTATGGAGTGTTCTGTCCCTGGCATACTGCTCAGCCTTTTGACCACAGCTACTTTTGCTTGCAAGTGTTATGCCAATCTGCATACCGAAATCTGATCAAGAATGCATTTGATTTTGATACATCCATCAACTTCTGCCTTGGATGCCCCCAGATAAGTGGCCACCAACAATAATGTCTCTTTGGAAGCCTGTTAGTCCTGACATATCCTGCCACAAAATCAAAACAAATTCTTTGAAAAGCAAGAGTATTATTGCTTATGAACAGTAATATAAGTTAATGTTTAATAACAAAATATATAGAATGTTACCATTGATAGCATGTGTCAGGAACAGTTTGAATTAACCATAAAACTAGTAGTTTTCAAATCATTTTGTTCAACCCCTGTAATTTGTTCAACCCATTATCAAATCAAATGTGTGTATGCCAAGAATCTATTTTAAATCATTGAAAGTAAATTTATACTGTGGTATCCAGAAATTTTTATTTTAAAATAAAAGAAATGTACTGTTTTATTCATTTTCTCTTTGAATCTCTTGAATTTAATTATAATTGATACCACTAGAGGCATATAAAATACCTGCATTTCTGTTATTTCTTGGCTAATGATTGACTTTTTTAAAGATTTGTATTAATATAGTAATTTAATTATGTTATTTTTTAATGACTGTTTTCATTGCAGGTCATGACACTGTTGATTCTGGCATTTTAGATGCTCAAGTAATTCATAAACAGCGTGCAGTACATGTTCTTCATCAAATGCGTTCCTGCATTTCATCTTTTTTATTGAAGTAAATTCTTTATTAGTATTTTGAATTTTAATGCAATTGCTACTTTGAGCACTAGTTTTGTCAATTTTAAAATGTTATTGATATTGATAAGTAATTAGTTTTCTTCCGTTACCTCATCAAAAATTCAAAATGCCACTACTCCAAGTTTCCAAAAATTGTGCAAGCTTTTTAAAACAAAGATTGATGATTCAGTAGAGAATCTAGTCAATTGAGTTTATCTTCCAGATGTGGCTTAAGCCACACAATAGTGTTTCTTTAGTGAACAATTAGCTTAAGAGTAATGTTATATATTTTTCAGAATTGCAGCTTGGGTTATGTATAAGCTTCTTGGCAAGATGTTAGATGGTATTGAAGTACGTAAAGATCAGATAGAAACTCTTAAAAAGGTTTCTAAGGTTTGTATTTTTATTTCTCCAATGCTTTTTTATGTATTATAAACTGAATGAAATGTGATATATTTATATACTGATTTCTTATGTACTTCAACCTGGTTATTTTCAGTCATCATTTAGTATTATCATGATTCTTACATATTTAGTAAATTTTGTTTGTTATAATTTTTGTATATAAGTTCATTTTTGTGAGCAGCTTTTTCTGTTACAATTAATTAAATGTAAGCTTATGCAAAGAGTTATGTGTTCTTAATATGAAATGTCTTACATAAAAGAAGTTTAATTGCTGTTATAAATGCTATCTGTGTAGTGATTCAATATAATGCCCTACCGATAACATGTAATCAAGACGTATAAATAAATCTAGAAGTATTTAAGAATTTGAATTTATAGGGCTTCAACAATTTTTTTTTACATTTCAGGAAAATGTGCCAATGATATATTTACCTCTCCACCGAAGCCATCTGGATTACATTCTGGTTACGTTTATTCTTTTTATGAATGACCTTCGAGCTCCCTTAGTTGCTGCTGGAAATAATTTGATGATTCCATTCTTTGGGTAAGAAAATTTCATTTTAATGAAGTCATGATAATTACTATGGCCAGTAATTATCATTCCCGCATTTATACCTACTCATTTAAAATCAAACTCAATATATTGTGTATAAAACTCAATCAAAACTTCCTCAATAAATAAAACTAAATTTTGTATTGAAATTTCTCATTCAGAATGAACAATTGTCAATGTAATAGTCAAGTCCACTACAATCACACAACATCCTATACAGTCAGTCATAACACATAGCTTACTTTCCCTACTCTATACAATCAGGTAGATGTGAAAAATGGTATAAAAATAGATAGTAGTACTACTTTACATGGCAGCAAAGGCCACATGTGGTTATTTGATGGTAGCAAGGGTGATGAAGAAATTTTTGGCTGCAGAATTTCTACCAAACTAGATTATAAATGTGAAAAAAATTAGCAAAAAAATTGTGATCACTGTCCTGATTCACTCTGAAATTTTGACTATAAATAAAGTTCTGGCATACATTGATAAGAACATTTGGATTCTATCATATAGCAGAAGCTCCATACCACATCTCAGCAAGTTCTGGAAACTCCTTACCAGCAGAAACATCAACAAAATATGATGTCTATGTGTGAACATGATTCATCTTCATTAGATCTCTTCAAATGTTGATCTGGTAGGAAACAAAACTGACCTTTTTGCTAAGGAGTGAAATCTAGATGCATTGTCATCTTATGGGAGACTTTCCTGTTAAGAAATTTCTTAGGAAATTAAAGCGTCTATGAACAGAATTAGAAATCTCACTCATGACTTGAATGCTTGTAGTTAGCCTAGTGCCTCCTTAGATAAAATGGGCAGCAGAAAAGATCAGATTGCTCTCTCTAGTCTTCCCAGTAGACAATTGAAGCAATGAGAATCAAATCGGGTTGCAAGCATTTCCCTCTGCTCTGAATGCAGTTAAGTTCCAGCTTCGCTCGGGTACATCATATCCTGTTTTGGCTGTCAGTCAGGCCAGCTTATTCACCATCCCGAGAGGGTTGAGAGCCTCAAGTCTCATTGGCTAATAGACTTGGGGTTATTTATTTATGCCAAGTGAGATAAGACTTTATGTGTATATCATATGAATGTAAGAGACCTTGTAATATGTATACTTTTTCTTCACATGAAAATTAATAGAGCTTTGAAAGTACAGTATACTATGGCAATGAGTCTTAGATAATTGCAAAAATTAATGGTATTTTTCTTTTCTGTTTAAGAGCTCTACTAAGAGGTCTTGGTGCTTTTTTCATAAAACGAAAGCTTGACCCTCAAAATGGACAGAGGGATTTTGTTTACAGAGCTGTTCTTCATACTGTGAGTATTTTCATTGGTTTACTTTAAACACCAAAACACAAGCAGATCAAATTACCTGTTTTCAAATTATGATTTAAAAATACTTTTTAAGTTTTATTGCTTTTTCTTTCTCTTCTTCAATTGAGACTGACTTTTCCTGAAATGTCTATAAAATTATTAAATAGCATATATTTTGCTTCACTTTTCATCGCATCTGCATACATATGAAGTATACCTATTTTTACTGTGACTGGTCATTTGACCGGTTAAATATTTTATGCATTTTTACAACAGTCAACTCTAAAACAAGTTAATATACACTACTGTGCAAAATAGTAAGAACACACTACTCTAAAGAAAAAGTGAATAATATCACAGCAGCATTGGTAAGCTCAAAGTTACTAATGTGTGTAAAAAGTGCCAAATAAGGTACATGATTTTGTGTTTCATTTTTCTGGTTAAATCTCATAGAATATTGTCAGTTATAAAGAGTTTTGAATGTAGTGTAATATCTTAAGATTGAAATTTTGTTATTTTGATTAAAATTATTTAAAGGTACAGTACAAAGTCAAATCCGGAAACCTCCGGACCTCGGTCTTTCCGGATTACATGCACTTTTTGTCCAAAAACCTTAATCTACCCCTACGCACCAATTTTGCGTTTGCAATAGTAAAATAGCAGATTTATTGCGTGATCCGGAAAGTTCTGCATGAGAAATTTTTATTGACTCACATAAACCTCATTTTGTTCTATGTCTTTTAGCCATATTACTGGCAGATGGAAAATTTCTTCTTTTTTTTAAAAATCATTTGGCTTATTTGTAAAGAAGTTATCAAGGTGCTGTTTGACAATCTTCAAAGAATTGAACTCCAGGTCGTTCAAAGAATTTTAAAGTGACCTGAAGAGGTGAAAATCTGAGGGTGCAAGGTCTGGAGAAAATGGAGGTGACACTAAACGTCCCAGCCATGTTCAATAAGTCTGTCTGACATTCAGCGAAATGTGGGGCCGAGCATTGTCATGCTGGAAGACACCTCGACGATTGGTCAGTTCTGGCCTCTTTGCTTCGATTGCTGCTTTTAATACTGCCATTCGAGAACAGTATTTTTCCAAATTTATTGCCAAATTTTGTGGCAATTCATAATAAACAATTCCTTTGTAGTCCCACCAAACAGAAAACATACCTTTTTTGGGATGCAGTAGAATGGGCATCATCTTTGAGGCTGAAATTTCCACGCTTAAATTTAACAAACCACTTTCAAACTGTGGCCTGAGAAACAGCACTTTGTCCAGCACACATTTTGCGAGCAGTCTGACTGTCATTTTTTCCATTCTTAACATAAAAGAGCATAATAGGACGAAAATAAACTTTCTAGTTCTCCATTCTTAGCACTACAGTGAAACAAAAATTATGCCACAACACATGCTATAATTATGCAGTGTAAGCAGAAAAGACCGAATTTACACATCTGCTTCAATCAAGGTCACACGTTATTAGCGGTAATAATAACAAAGCTAGCTGCAATTTGAAAACGCTTAGAATTTTCTGGATGACCCTATATAAATAGGAATAATTTTTTGAAATGGATAAACTTTTTTAATACAGTGCAACAAATTTTACTTGCAAATCTTATTTTTTTGTGTGGTATTTACTCTGAAAATGTTCGTTATTTTGCATTATTTTATCAATTAGGTCCAGGTTTAACTCCTTGTTCTTTAAAAAAATGTCGGAACGATATAAAAAAAGTGAGAAAAACCAAAAAACGCAAGTTAGCAAAACGGCCGGATTTTTGACAATTCAGGACATCTGCATTTGGGACTTTGTATTGTAATTTGTTTATTTCAAACACCATTTCTATTGTTACTCACATCTATTGTAAAATGGATTATTTCCCTATTTCTGTGAAAAGGGGTATTACGAAAGGTCAGTAAATTTAGTGTGAAGGACCAGTAAGTTTCATTTGAAGCTAAATAGATTAGCTGTACCATACTCGAGATAAGATTGCCTTGAAAATATTCATTTAAATTATATTTTATGTGAAAAACCTTGTAAAACACATACAGATGAATTGATACGTGATTTTTTTCCTTATAGTACATGGAAGAAAGCTTGAAAGCAGGTCATAGTTTAGAATTTTTCATAGAAGGTGGAAGATCTCGTACTGGCAAAGCAGTCATACCCAAAGCAGGATTGCTTTCTATTGTTGTTGATACGTTAATGTCTGGTGAGTTCTATATTGATAAAATCCTGAAGTGATAATTAATCATTAATTTTTTAAAAGCCTGAAAACTCGCCCCTAGTTATTATAAATATCCCTATGTGCCCATTTAGTTAGCTTATAACATAAGTTGTTTTATTTTCTGAAGATGACTCTGTTGCAATTTTGAATAAATATGTATTTTATGCTCACAGCTTCAATATTCTCACTAGCATTGAACACTGAAAGATAAAAGTGAATACCAAATTGTATAAAGTTCCTTTGAACAAAACAATGGTGCAGTCTAAAGCCTTGTTCTATTATGTATTCACCTATGTTTACAGAAGCAAATAATAAATCTTTGAAAATATTTGCATTTCAACATTTACTCATTTGTTTGCTATTGTATCATAATGAAAGATATCAAAAACAAATTTACATGCGAAATACTCAATGATTAAAGATAATTTCATAATTATACTTGGCTGAAGATCAAGGGAAAAGTTTCGTAATTTGTTTTTAAATTATCTACTTAACTATATTTTATATGTATGTCATATTCAATAAGTTTGTATATCTTAGAATAAGTTAATGTGCATGTAAGTACTGTGTAATGTTCTCTTCATTTTAATAGCAATTGCATTCATTAGCCTCCATTTAGAAATTATTGAGTAAATTGTGTGCTGATTGCTATAAACTCAAGTGAAGTATAGTTACAAATGTTGAATAAAAAGGCTTATTGTTTTTGTGAATGAATATCAAGTTTTGGTCATATTCTATTTCAAGCTTTACATAAAAGTTTTGAAACAAAACAACATGCTTGCATGTCACCATAATTCCAATTAATTGGAAGTTACATTTCTTCATTCATTTTTAAAATTAGTATTGGCCACATCACTGTACTCTAATGATACATCTTCACTTCTAATTAGAAATGACTGGGGTCTCAAAGTCAATTAACTAATTATAAAGTATCCTTGTGCAAGCCAATATTATAATAATATCAGCTAGATGTTTAGTAAAATTTTCTTTTAACCTCCCCTCCTCAGTTGCATGACAAAATAGATTAGTTTTCACTGACTGTAAGTTTGGCCAAATATGGCACCTGTGCCATGTATTCCAACCACCAAATTATTGTATGCATAAGTTCCCATGTACCTTGAAAGTACTTGAACCTTACTTCTCTTTCAGACCCATGTGAAGACTTGAATACTACCAAAATTTAGCTGGATCTGAAAATGCTTTATTTTTACTCTAGGTATTTGAAACAAAATATGCTGCAGTTTAAAATTTTTTCTGTTTATTTTGGAGAGTGAGGTACCAGTTTGGAGAGTGAGGCTCCAGTGTGACCTCATTATCTGACTGATTCAAAATTATGTGGTGTAGTCCTCGGTTCTTACCCTTCAGGTTTGATCCTGGAATATCGCTGATAGCCCTTTGTGTTGCTCCAGTGCGATGTCAAATAAAACACCTATCTACCAGTTCATTAATTTTGAACCTTTATTTTCATTTTGTGACATACTACGAAATATTCTTATAACTTAATTTATTTAAAATCCCCTTTTATTACTAGGCATTTAAAAAAAAAGAAATATTGCTATTATCTTAGACATTGAAGGAATACCATTTAATTACAAATATTTTTCATTAAATTTTGATTTCCTAGTGTTTGATTCAGTCTCTTGAAAATGCATGTTTGTTATTAATACTATGAGAACCCCTACACATTTTTTTTTTACTTTCAAAAAGTATTTGAATTTTTATGTAAAAGCAGAAAACATGTGGATAAAAATATATTGAGACATTTTAGAATACCTGAACTAATTTACAAAAGAATACTGAACCACTTATTTTGCTATAAAATGATGCAGTAGATAGATATATTGAATGATGACAGTTGAACATTTCTTTGCACAAATAAATTTGTTTACATAAAGCATGAATTTTTTAGTTACCAATCTCACCTGTATTTAGTTTAGTTTGTGTAAAAAGAAAAATGTGTAAAAGTAGTCATAAATTTATTAAAAAAATAATTTTTAATTTACAATGCTTCATTTCATGTTTAATTGTGATTTTTAGGTGGAATACGTGATGCTTATATAGTTCCTATTGCTATGAGTTATGAAAAGCTTCTTGATGGAAATTTTGTATCTGAACAATTGGTATGTAATTAACTCGCTGAACTCATTTTTTTAGTTGACAAACAAAAACATGCAGATCACCCATCCAAGAAAAATGTAGTTATATGAATTACTTACATTGTGGCATTATAAGGTTGCAGGCAATGTTATTCAAGAGTTTATGAAGGAAGCATGTTATAAGACATGAAAATTTTGTTTTTAATTTAAAAAGAAATCAAATTATTTAACCGTCTCCCTTGGCTAGCTCAGTTTTTTTGGATTTTAGGGAAAACGATTAAAAGAAAGAAGGGCCAGTTTGAATTTAAATAATAAGGTTTATTTACTTAAGTATGGAAAATTAAAATATTGTTACATAGGATCAACTTGATCAAAAGGGTAGGAAATATCTCGCATACAAAATGGCGAACGCCAGTGAATTGGACAACCACAGTCCTCACGAGAGCGGGGAAGAGAAGTGCCTTGTAGCCTCGCTTCAACTAGCAAAGTACTTGGGGTGCTCTTGGCGCCATCTCTTGGTAGGAGAATGAAAATATGACTGTCACAGACTCCCCCTCTGGTTCCGACGTCTTTCAGACCGTCTCGGTGAGGAACCAGAAATTTCAGTTTTTCGTGGTTCTCCACGTTTTCTCAGGGGGTGCACTGGTGTCACACTTTCGTCCTGTGTATACACTTTTAGTGCCGACGTGTGGTATGTTCCCATAGGTTCATTTGGATTGTCTGGGTTGGCAATTATACAAGTGGGTGATTTCTGTGCGAGTATGATGCAGGGGCCATCTCTTTTCGGCATAAACTTGGAGGTTTGCCCTTCTGCAATGTTACTCAAATGATGAGCGGTGATATACACTTTGTCTCCAGGTAAGTAATGAGGAGCACTCAGTTGCTTTCTATCACCTCCATTATGGCATCCGACATGTAGCCACCCACTGGCAAGTCCATGTAGTGAAGGCACAGGCGAAAGGTCGTCACGCAACACTGCAGCTCCGGGGTCAGGATCTGTGTAAGGAAGGCCACATCCTTCTTGCTGTAGGACACGAAGGCGTCGAACAGCTTGTCCTCGTCGCCGCCGCCTGTGTGGGACGCGCACCCCTTGCTGCCCTGGAAGAGGCAGATGCCGTACTTGGCGTAGAACCAAACGCCCATCTCCTTTCTGTAGACGAAGACGATGATAACGATGAATATCACAACGAAGAGGACAGTCGCCGCGATGATCAGGATCGGCAGGAGCTCGTTCCAATCGAACTCCAGCCGCATGGCGGTGGCCGTGAAGTTGGTGCACGCAGTGGTGTTGAAGTCGAGCATGTAGTGCGTGCTGCTGTGGTTGTAGTTGCACTCTAGGTCTTACAGATCCCGCACGTGGTTCCTCTTGAGGTGCAGAAACTCCCTCAGCTCGCCTATGATAAAGCAGTCGCACATCCAGGAGCTGTGTGCGAGCTTGACTTCTTGCAGGCGCGGGTTTACGTTGAGGAGCCACATTTAGTAGTGGACTATGTAGTTGTGTTCTAAGTGCAGGATCTTTATGTTCTTCCGGTCGATGAAGGTGTGGCTGGACAGGGTCGGGATATCGCTGCCGTCCAGGTACAGCTCGGTGACATCCATGGGGATTTTGCGGGAGACGGCGGTGTGCCGTTTGTTGTTCCTGTTTCACATAAGGGGTAGGGTCTCCCCCTGGTTTGAAGACAGTGTCAAACTTTCCGAGCAGAGAGCTCATCTTACTTTGCACTGTGTTCAAAGGTGTACCTTCATCATCACGGTGGTAGAAAGAGTTTGCTGTAAAGCTATCAGCAGTCTGTAGTGAACCTACATCAAGGTCTTCCTTGAAATAAATTTTGTAATTAGGCTCGTCGCCAAAATACCATCTTTTGTTCCTTAGGTCTAGCACAATACCAGTCTTTTCCAAAAAGTCGGTACCTAAGAGGGTTCTGTTACCCCTTGCTTCTGGTAGAGCCAGCATATCAATGGACACAGTTCTTCCTTCTATATTAATGGGCACCGTGGTGGTGAGAGCTTCTACGGTAGATCGACTGCCGTCTGCTAAAGCCATTGTAACTTCAAGTTTTTGGAAATCAACTCCTCGTTTCCGAAGCAGGTTGAACATTATTTCACCAGCAATGGAGCGAGTGGCACCAGTATCGGCACAAACTCTTCCATGGATATCTCCTATGCGGATATCTAACAAAGCTGTTGGTGCTGCAGAAACATGGATAGTATACAGAGTTATACTATTGGAACTGAATTCCTCTCTAGGTGTACTGGGCGTACACGATGGACACTTGGCCTTTATGTATCCTGGCTTTCCACAGCCATAACAAGTTAAAGTTGATCGATTTTCCATTCTATCAGGTTTGCGCTTATCCGAGAATTTTGTTTTATGTTCTGGATACCTTTTCTGGTTTGGCATGAGATGTGATCTGTTATCAGTTACTCTGCGAGAGTGGAAGAGAGGGACATCTCTCTTGATTCGAACTGCATCATAATCATCTAACTTGCTAGTTAATTCTTCAACATTGTTGAGTTGACTCCATTCGTCTATGAAGTGCTCGCGCACTTCGGGGGGAACTCGACGCTTGATTTGATCCGAGATGATCAATTCCTTCAGCTGGTCAAAAGGGGAAATATCTAAACCACTGATCCATCCTTGAAAATAGTTCTTGACTTCATATACAAAGTCATTCCAGGTAGCAGTAGACGACTTACTATGTTTGGAGAACAGCTGTCTGAATTTCTCAGCTGTAAGTTTGTACCTTTTCAGTAGAAGGCTCTTCACTTTTTCAAAATCCTGGGATACCTCTACTTCTTCTCTGGCAACGAGCTGTGCTATTTCGTAGGGTAACAGACGCAGTAAATTTGAGGCCCAAAATTCCTTCGGAACGTCTGCGGCCTGAGCTTGGCGCTCAAATAGGGTTAAATATAAGCTGATATCATTGTCTACTGGATCAAACCTAGAAATCATGGAGAGGAACTCTATTTTCGGACGTGAAGATACATAACCAGTTGAATTGAAAGATTCATTTTGAAGTTGCAGTTTTTTCAGTTCAAAGTCCATTTCTTCTTTTCTCATTCGTTCTTCGCTGTCGAGCTGAAGTTTTCTTTGTTCAGCTTCTTCGATTCTTTGGGATACAATGGTGTTCAACAATTCTTTCACATAATCCGGCTCATAGTTTGGGCTTGCTAGTATTAAATTCTTTAGATCTATCATCTTTGAATCCGGAGTGACCTTCTCTCCAACCTCATTGGCGAGAATGATAAGATCTTCCTTACGGGCTTTACCGAGGAACGCCATGTTTGAACTTTTCTTCACAATCGGGTGCAAGAAAGTTCGTAGCACTGGAGTGGACGGATTCACGGTAGTACACACAGACAGAGCCGACGATACGTGGAGCAATGGAATCGACCGATTCTCGATAGCGCACACACAGATGCGATGAGATTTGAATCGACTGATTCAAAGTAGCACACACAGATGCGATGAGATTTGAATCGACTGATTCAAGATAGCACACGCACAGATGCGATGAGATTTGAATCGACTGATTCAAGATAGCACACACAGATGCGATGAGATTTGAATCGACTGATTCAAGATAGCACACACACACAGATGCGATGAGATTTGAATCGACTGATTCAAGATAGCACACACACAGATTAATATGTATCACCCACTTCAAATGTAAAGTTTTACTTTGAAGTACACTTTCGTTTTCGTTGAAGGCGGATGATGAACACATTATGACACACAATAAACTAAATCTTAGAATTTACGAAAATTGCACAATAACTAACAATGCTTTCTAAAGTTAAATTACTGCAATACTTAAATACATCACCAAAGAAAATAGGTTTTGTTTCTCTTGTTTTCAAAAAGGGATATAAAATTGATAAAGTTAGCTCTAATTAATTACATTTTTATCCAATTAACCAGCAATCACAAGAACAGTGCTATTGAATAACATGATTAATTTCACCACTAATCATCAATCATAATAACAGTTAAATCGAATAATATTCCAGCTACACGTATGTCTATAAAATTGCTTAATAAAATGAAAATGTGTAGCATGAAACTACGATCAACAAATTAAAACTTCGGGTTTCAAAAGTTCCAAACTAGAGTTTTAACACCTTTGGTCTAAGACTAACATGCGTATACATTTTTACGCAATGACACGTGCGACCAAAGACTTCCAAAATAAAGTATTTATGATTAAAATTTTCGACAAACTATCACTATATTTCAAAAGGAAATTCGCTATTATCATTTTAGAACCTGGATGCAAAGTTATACTTATCCAAAATCAGAATGCAGGAGGATTCGGCCCCACGTTGGGCGCCAGTTTTAACCGTCTCCCTTGGCTAGCTCAGTTTTTTTTGGATTTTAGGGAAAACGATTAAAAGAAAGAAGGGCCAGTTTGAATTTAAATAATAAGGTTTATTTACTTAAGTATGGAAAATTAAAATATTGTTACATAGGATCAACTTGATCAAAAGGGTAGGAAATATCTCGCATACAAAATGGCGAACGCCAGTGAATTGGACAACCACAGTCCTCACGAGAGCGGGGAAGAGAAGTGCCTCGTAGCCTCGCTTCAACTAGCAAAGTACTTGGGGTGCTCTTGGCGCCATCTCTTGGTAGGAGAATGAAAATATGACTGTCACAATTATAAATTATTTTAAATGACCAGAATTTCTGCTGTGTTATGACATTATTTGTATATAAATATTTCTCTTACTGAGGTTTTTGCAATAGGGTAAATCAAAACAAATGGAGAGCTTTTCATCTGCGGTTCAAGCCATATGGAGGACACTACATTCTAATTATGGAACTGTCAGGGTTGATTTTTGTCAACCCTTTTCCTTGAAGGTAAGTTTGAGCAAACTTGTATGATTTTAATTGTAATGTAAAACTACTCTTATAGACAAACTGTTAAGCTATCAGTTCTTTTAATTATAGCATTTTAAAGGGCCTAAGGAATTCATACCTGCCAACTTATATGACTTTGCTGTACAATGTATGAATTTGGGCTGAATTGTAAGATATAGACTTGCAGTAGGATTATAAAACTTTTGAGATCCAATGTGTTTACCACAGAGATTCTAACTTCTATGTTTACTCTTTAGTTTGTATGGGAAAAGTTCTTTTCTGCTGATTATGGGAAATGTAAATTCTACTATGGTAAATAAATTTTTGATTCCATAAGTTCGTTTTACCTATAGTTTTGTGCAATTACAAGATCATCTTCTGCTAAATAGATTACGCAATTTCAGACAAATCGCCAAAACTTGAAGAGTTACAAAGGGATCATTGATGGCGAGTTGGTGTCATATATATATATAATGTTCAGTTCTCCATCTCTTCATCAAAAATAGGCAGAAAAACATTTTGTACACAGTTAAATAATCTTTTATGTAAAATATAACAAAAATACAGAATATTTTGGATTTATGCTCATTTTGATGTGCTTTGAAAAGTTTGATTCATTTTGCTGAACTGCATTATATAAACTCGTAAAAAAATTAAGTTTTCTGAAATTTAAATATTACTAAGTATGTGATGGATGTTGTGATAAAGTAGATAAAAAGTATGAAATGGATACAGTAATTCTTACTGTAATCAGATGTGTAGGAAGGTTAACCGTGCATTTGATTTGATAGTATATTTAAAATTTTTATATCTGTCTCCAACAAACTGCTCATTCTTAGTACAGTATATTTGTATTACATTATTTGAAATCAGGAGAGATTTTGAAAGGCACTTGTAAATATCTGATTATTCATTGTATTGGGAAAAAAAGTACAATAGAATCGGGGTGAATAGAAGCAGTTTTGAAATTCACAGCAATATTGTCTTTTTCGTGTACACTAAAATTATGATTAATACCTTAAAAATCCAGTGGTGGTATATACTATATGCTCTCATGGTCAAAAAAACTTTAATTTTTGACTGTGAGGGCAAAATGTTTGTAAACACTGCTTCTATTTAACATTAAGTCCATACGAATAGAAGCAGTCATCTGTTTTTCACTCTGTTTTGATTCTGATTCCTCGTTAGGTGTTTGGAAGCAGTTATTGTCTTTACAACACTAAAACTTTAAACCTCATATCTATCTAATATTGTAAAAGTAAGTGTTTGTTTGTTTCTTGTGATCAAAGTTCTGACTAATCTATAACACTTACAGTAATGAGATTTGGCACACAGGTAGTCCAAATTGTTTATAGTTTTTTCTCTCTTGGAACTTCGTTTAGTCCCGCTCCAGCATTGGAAGAAACAACAGAATTCTTCTATTTTCCCCTCTGACGTCACGTCACTATTGACATCAGCCTTTGAAACCATGTGAAGGATTTTCATTTTGCTCTTCACAATTAAATGGGAATGCGTAGTCTCTGCTCAAACGATTCCACAGAGACATTTTGATTGGTTACCTTATATATATAAAAATTTCTGTGTTTATTCAAAACATTTTCTGCCCTCAATGAAGTTCTGTGGGTGTAGGGAGCGTGCCCAAAAGTTGTTCTCCAGTAACAATACAGATATGCCTTGGACTTGAAGGAAATTGTAGGTGAACCCCTCATATTCCCTCTTTGTATTTTAAACCTCAAGAATGCTTCTATTTGCCTAAAACGTAACTAAATATTATTACAAATTCATAATGAATTAACAGAAAATGATAAAAAAAATACTTACCAATTCTAAGAGGTATGAGTTTAGGTGAGGTCAAGCCAAAACACCAGAAACGTATATTGCAACATGTTGTAGTTGGGATTCTCTAATCAATGATGGCGAGAGTCTCTTTACAGCTTGCGTATAAACTACCCCTGACATCACAGTTTGCATCATTTTCAGTCCAATGGTGAATTGATTTTAATCTTTGTATAAGAGAGATTAAATATGATTTTTTAATGAGTTTTTTTATTCAACAGGGTAATGTTATAAGTCGCAACAACTTTGTTTTGCGAAACTGCTCCTATTCACCCTTGTGCTTCTATTCCCCTGATTCTGCACTAACAAAATGTTCTGAAATTTATTGGTATTGAGAAATCTCAAATTTTTTCATGAAAAAAGAAACATGATGTCGTTTAAAAAATGAATAATCCCATATATGTCTAGTTCATTGTTTGACTTTCGCATTGGTGCATATACCTTTTTAGATCACTCTGGCTTTCTATTACATATATAATGTATTAGCTTTTAATTGTTTCATATTTAAATTATTTTAATCATAAGATTATTCTTCCAGTAGTTTTACATCATTTCACATTACTAGTCAACATGTTTTAAATAACCAACTTTTAAAATTTTTTGGCATGTTTTAATATACTTACCTTTTTTTATGTTGTGTATGTGCATGGTTTTATTCTCCATTTTTGTTGATGTGGTTTGATATTTACTTTTTTAAATATTGATTGAATATTATTTAATCTTGCATTTTGCTTTGCACTATTAAACCTTGCACCATAAAACCGAAACAACTATTTGTGCATGCACTGAACTTTAAACTTGTGTTTTGAAATTAAAAAACTCATTCTCCTTGAATACCCAAAAGTTATTACATAAGCATCATTCTTAATATGTAGAAATGTAATTGATGAGAAACATTCACTTAAGTTAACCATTCACTTAAGTCAAGAACTTCCATTCATTAAAGACACTCAAATCATTCAGATGAATACTTTATGTACTTTTGTGTGATTAGCCTAAAAAAACAGACAGACATTTTAATTTTCGGGGAGTGATTGAACAACAGCTCAATGCTTTTGAAAACACCCAATGAAACAATATTATTGGTTCTCTAGCATTTAGCTTAAATAGAGAAAGGCGCTTTGAGGTTCGGCTAACAAGAATGTGCTAGCCTTAAATGTTTAAAATTCTTATTGTAGCACAATAAATATTTTCTCAACCTGATATTAACATTTGAACTCATCCAAAAGAAAACTCATAAAAGTTCAAGAGATGATCCATTGACTTTGTAATTCAGTCTTAAAATCAATATAAAACAAGGAATTTAATTATTTATCAATTTAGAAGTTAAAATTATGTTTAAGCGAGAAGAAACCTGAAACTGAAAATACAGTTAATTGTTGAACAGCACTGCTGTTGTCCTTTAAAAAAATAAAAATGAAATTATTTTGATAATTTCTTTGACCGAAACTAAAAATCATCTTATACTCTATATTATTTATAATTCTGTTTCATTTTTTAATGTCCTTTGTGCTATTCATCACTAGAATAAAATAAATCATGAGTGCCTCTGAGCTATTTCTTTTCAAACGGGTACAAATTTAAAAGTTCTCGTAAAATAATGCAAGATGCTTTAAGAGAAATAGATCTGCATTACTATTACAGGAATTAACAAAAGTAGAGGACAAGGACAATACAAACACTGTCTTAACATTATTTACTGGAAAGACATAAACAGCTGTGTTCATTTTAAACGTTACAAATCATGAAACCACAGGTAGCATCAACACCCTTTTGCCAATACATCAAACTCTACATTTTTACCAGTCAAAACAATCTTTTTATTTCACTAAGCTTTTGGCTGGAAATAATTGTGAGGTCTAACTCTGCCACCCCATCTTTTGTTGCACTGCATGTATAAAATTTTGCAGCACTTAATCACAGATAGAAGTGCTGTTGCCCAATATTAAAATGCTTAAACTTGAAATTAAAGTCAGATCTGTATGCGAAGACATTTACAATGAATGAAGTCATTTATGAAGATTTAGACCATTTAAAGACTTAAATTGAGATTATTAGTGACATGTAGGGGGTGGGGGACTAAAAATTAAATGTTGATTAGCTGTTCAAAAAAAATGTGTTGAAGTAAAGGGTGATTATATTTTAAAACAAACATTGTTTGATTCTATTACCTCTTTAATGTCCTTATGTGTTAGAAATTCTGAATATTCTTGTTTGCTAGTTTACTTTTCTAAAATAAAAACATTTCAACTGTGTTGTATATTTTAAGGCAATGCCCTAATTAGAAATTCAATGGAGCAAAACTGATTTTTAGTATTGCAAATCATGTTTCATAAACTGGCAAGAAACATCTTTTGTATTTTGGTGTCACTAGAATTTTTTAGTTAATATTTTTATTTTCTTTGACTGTTGCTTTAGTTTTCTTACTTTTGAGAACAAACCTATAACAATATTAATTCCTTGTATCTTTAGGAATTCCTGCATGCTGCAGAATATTCTTACAATTCTCCAGTGAGAACATTACAACCTAGTTTAATTCAACAAAACCAGAGTTTTTTCAATCATAATATGAAGTCTAGGCGACGGTCTGAATATGGGACCGAAATTGTTTCTGAGGATCATAGGCAACTTATTAAAGATCTTGCAGATTACATTGTTTATAGTATGTTACATAAATTTTATACATTCTTACCGCAATTACTGCATTATTTATTACATTTTATTTTATGCTTTTGTTTTAAACTTTTTATATTTCTTTTTATTGCTATCTCTAAATGTGTGTGTATCTTTGATTGCCAACGTGTGTGTGTGCATATATATATGTATATGTATATATTTATGTATATATATATGTATATATTTATGTATATATATATGTATATATATATATGTATGTATATATATATGTATGTATATATATGTATGTATATATATATATGTATATATATATGTATATGTATTTTTTGTATACATATACATATAGACAGTTCCTATTAAAGAGTTGAGTAACTGCCATGGCTCAATGGGCTTGCGCATTATGCTAGCGACTTGCAAGTTGTAACCAACATATATTTTATGCCCTGGGTATATTTCTGTTCTGTGTCAGTAAATTTTCTTCTATTTACTTGATGTTGTTTGGCACAGCTTGGTCAAATACTCCCCTTGTGCCATTAAATCCAACCAACTTATTAAATAGCAGGTGTCTTTATTTTTGTCTCATTCACATTTAGTAAAATGCATATTATTTTTTCCCTTAGGTGCTTTCAGTGCCTATTCATTAATGTCTACAAATGCTTTAGCCTTCTTATTTCTTACAAAACACAGAAAGGCAAGTTATGATTTTTGTTTAAAGAATTTTTTATTAATATTTTAAATTTTTTTTTATCTAATTGTTTTGTTTATATTTGTAGGGAGCTTCATTTGATCATCTTGTCAGTAGCATGAATTGGATTAGAGAAGAAATAACAAAAAGAAATAAAACTATAAATTTCTTTGGAGATTCTGCTGAATTAATCACAAGAGCATCTTCTATACTGGGAAAAAATCTCATCAGCTTAGATTCAGTGAAGATGGATTGGCCTCTTAATTATTCAAACAATATGAAAGTCTTTTATTATAGACCATCAGTCAATTTGCCAGATGTCTTAGAGCTTCAGTACTATGCAAATTCTGTTTTACCAGTTTTTCTTCTTGAAAGTGTGATAGGTATGCTTTTCTAAATTTGAACTGTATTACGTATATCTAGCTTCAACGTGTTTACATTCTATTTAAACATTTTAGTTTTATTCATGTTATCTCTTAAATACATGGGTAATGAAGGAATTGTATTTAATGTATGAAGATATTCTTTTACATTGGCATTTCTTATGAAGCCCTTTACAGAATAAGCATTAATTTAAAAAAATTCTAATGAGGTAATGTTCTCCAAGTGTAAAGGAATATCACAAATGTTATAAATCAGCTCTTGTGAAAGTTGGATAAATTTTATGTGAAAATTTAATGATATGAAATTGAGCTAATCAAATATAAATTTAAAACTTATTTGTATTGAGCAGGTATTTTCGTTTTTCACATGTAAATGGTAAAGTGCTACACTTTCTTGGTCTATTTTAATATAAGTGATGTACTGCACATTATTTATTAATGAGAATCTATCATGTATGTATGTTACATGTATATATATAATGTTTTCACTATTATCTGTTGATATTTGAGTATTGCTGTACATATTGAAGCTGTATCTTATGCTCTAAAATTGGTTTTTAAATTGAACACTTATTTTCCTGTAACTGCCATTAAATTGGTTACATAAAATTTTAATTTTATTCCTTATTTCAAGAAAACATACCTTTAGTTAGTTTCTTAAATATAATCTGTTATTTATCACTTGCTGTTAAAATATCCAGTTCTTTTTTTAAGAATACATGTTAATTTTATATAGTGAATGCTGCTTGCACATGTTATGAGGAAACTGCAAAGAACAGGGAAGACCAACCTGGTTATATATTCCGCAAAGATGTACTAAAACTTTCTTTAGAACTCTGTAGTATACTGCAGTATGAATTCATCTTTTCTCCTGTGAGTGTTTGTAATAGCAATCTTTCTATTAATACTTTTGAAGTATGATTTTATTTTAATGTTTTTTATTGTATTTCAGCCTGGAACAAGCATTTGTACTGTTCTGAATGCTACTATTGATGACCTTTTAAATAATTCATTACTTCAGATAAAAAATGTAAGTAATGTAAAAATTCCTACTGTTTATTGTTATGTTATACCATAAATCTTCAATAAGTCGTTTTGAATAACTTCATTTTTCTAGTCCAATCTAGCTTTCATAGTTTAAGAAATATTTCAAACAAGTTATGTATATCATTAATTCAAATTGTACTCTGCACAAAGCGTTGATGAAAAAAATTGGCAGAGAATACCATCTAGTAGAGAATTTTATATCATAAGTTTCCATTTTCTAATCTCGTTTATGTTATGTTGAAGTGGAGGTCAGAAGGAAAGAAATTTGTACATAGGTACTGAAAATCCATATACATAGGTCAGGCACAAATTCACATAAAGGTGCTCAGTCTTCACTTCTGCACTCTTCTGATCAAACTGCATAATGCTAAATTACCTGTTTTTAGTATGCTTATTACATGTGTTTAGAAAACCATTAATTTAGCTTTTAAAAAAAAGCTAATTAAACTAGCTTCAAAAATTTTTAACATCAAAATTATTTGGGGATAACTTAATCCCTATAGCCTTTAAATATATGTAATGGAACACAAATGCAACTTAAAATAAGGCTTAAATAGGTAAATGTAAATTTTTAATATTAAATAAAGTAATCCATTAATACTTCTATGTGTTAATTTACTAATAATGGTTTATTAATAGTATACTTCATTTAATATTGTGATGAATTAAAAATGTTCATGGTCATAGTAGTAATATTAAAAGCTTAAGCAATTACTCAATTTCTGCTGTTAGAAGTTCTTATTCCTTTGAATGACTTGAGTTTTACTGTATTAAAACTGGTATCCTCATATTTCTTTCAACTGATTTTAAAATGATTTCAGTTATTGTTTGTTTTTATTTTACGTTTTAAAAGTGTATTGTAGTTCAGCCCATATCAAAAATGTTACACTCAAAATGTCTATTACTGTGAACAATTTCTTCTACTTTTCATTAATGAAAATATATCTGATATTTTTATGTTTATTCTAATTTATTTTACTATCTAAACATGAGGTTATAGGGTGTTGGGGAAATTGTAAGATTGTTATTAATCGAAAAATGTGTACTAAAATTTTGCAAAGTTACTTGCTTTCATGGTGATAAAACATATTGACTATGTCATTGTTCCTTTAAAAAAGACTAAATCTTAGCTTAAATAATTTCAAAAGTAGAAGTGTGTATTGGTAATTATTTTTAACCACATGAAATAGTTTTCATTATTTTAAAAAATAACTTAAATTCTATTCATTCATTGAAGATATAAATATTACTCCCCCTAAAAAATTTTAAAATGCACTAGGATCGGTCTGAGTTCCATAACAGATATAAATAATACTTGCAACACTAATTCTTAACAAACAGCATTTCTTTTTTATGCCCTTTGCTGTCAGCTTCTGGTGACACAGTTTACCTTTTATGTAAACAATAAAAGTAAATAGTATAGATAGTATGTTTTTATAATGTAGAGAACTGTTAGAGAAATAAAATAGAAGTGCTTCTAGTTGCTATTTTTATACAACTTTGTTAACATAATATCTTAGCTTCAATTGGGAAATATTGCTAATATGGCCTCAAAATGTATTTAGTTGAGCTGACCCGATTTCTTTTAGACTAAAATGGGATATTAAGATAGCAAATATGGAACGAGTTGTATGTAATATTCTGTATTTGTAAAAAAAGATTATAAAGGCTTTCTGGATAATGTCATTACAAGTACATTTTCGCTTCTTTGACATTACAAGGACTTAACTTTTTAAAAATTAAATTTGACATTGAATAATAGAACCACTGGTTTGCATACAAGCAAAATAAAAACTATTACTACAGCAGAACAGATGCTGCATCTGTGACACATAAGAGTTGCCAAAATGTTCATTTTATTTCTCTAAATAAATCACTGCAGATATCGATACATAGTGTCAAATAACACAACTCCATGGTTATATTGATATATTACAGGTTGTGATTAATCACGTTTTATTGACCAAAGTTGATATTTCTTCAACTTTTTATTAAAAGAGTACAAAATAAATAATTTTAGCTAAGCTAACTAACAATATTTAATCTCCAATATAAATTCTGATAACCATAGTCAATTATGCTATGCTGTGACTGTAAGTCTTTAGAAAGCGTGGTTCAGAGCGAATTGCAATCAGCATGCAATTGGTTAGAGCATGTTAAGTATTGTTCATGTTTTGGATATATATATTTTTTTATTTTGTTTAATATAATGCATGTTGTGAAACATACATTAAGCTTTTATTGTTCTATGTTGATAAACTCATTAAAATGTGCTATCTACCATCTTATTCAATATTTAAAGATCTTATAATGATATATATTAAAGGGTGGTATATGCTATCAATTAATTCTTTATTTTAGTGGATATATGCTGTGTATTATAAAATTAACACAGTTAATTTTTTAGAATGGTACTGAAGCGTCTAGCATTCCTCAAGAACAGATAATGGATGATTATTTTTCTAATGGAGATCATAATGAACTACATCAAGAAATTAAAGTAAATATAAGTAATATGTGTGAAAGTTATCTGAATGCTGATTTGTGTTGATAAGGATTGATGTGTTTTTAGAAGTATATTTCTTTATCACATGAACACCTGATTTTACGTTTTTCATGGGAACATACCAGGGTAAAACATGGAACTTAGGTTGCAGAAAAAAAGCGCTGTAACTAAAGAATTGAGAAAATGATACATGAAATGAGGGAAATGCAAAATGGAAGTTTACTTGTATTATATATTATACTTACTGTTGCCAAAAGTATTTGAAAACCTAGGTGGAAAAAGAGAAAAACATTAAATCCAATATCAATAAATTGTCATTATCTCGGGCCTTAATGACTCACCAGTGTGCGTGTTACTGAATTCCTGTGTTAAGTTGAACAAAGCACTATTACTCCGTTAAGTAAGCCCAGTTTACACGAGCTTAGTGCTAATCATTTGTAAAAACCACTTGCACGAATATCGGGATATGTAAACCCAAAGTAATAGTACTAAACGTTACTTAAAGTGAGATTGAAAAGAATCTTATCTTACAGGGCTCGTAACACGTCACTTTTTTTTACTTTATGTCACCTTTTCAGCGGGTTTAAGCTCTTAAATTCTATTTGAAAAAAACAAAAATGTTTGGTGCGCAGTTAAAAAAATTCATATTTCCTCTAAAAAACAGGGTTTACATGCTCCTTAAAATGGATTTTCGTTTTTAAGCACTCTTAAGACTCCTTATTTTTATAATCTACTTTTAAAAACTCCTTATTATTTTTTGTTTTCACCTTTTCAATTTCGAAATGTGCGCTATGGTTCACCACAAGAATGGATTCAAAAACTTACCGTTTCAACTGTAAAACGATACTTCACATTGCCTGCAGTGTATTAGCAGCAAGTTCTGAAAATTTTCCCACTAGAAAAGGCTATCAGTAAGGGAAGCAGAGCCATCTGCATATCCTACTCCTCTTACCTAATTACCTAACATGAACGATAGAACCTTGAGTGGCATTTACGACTAACGTTTTCCTTTCATAGTATTGTGTGGCATATCATTTGGAGCGAGAAAGATGTCACCGGTCGACAGGGTCGAACAAAAGAAGGAACCCTTTAGGATGTCAGACGCTGACAGCTCCTAAATGGTCATCGATACCAACGGTCACTTACACATATCTGAGGACGGTCTCAACAGACCCGTTTTATTTTCAGAATCTGGAATAAGATGAGAATGGAGAGGTCAAGAGACTGGACAAATCAAGTTGATATTAACTCAACTTTAACCCTCTGCATACGGAGCAGAAAAATATCGTTTTCTCTTTGTGTTACGGAAAAGGGCCGAAAGAAGCAGCAAACTGAAACACAGCTGAACCTGAATCTCTTCCTGGGGACGGCTTTCCCCCTGTAGGATAATGCGTTTAGTACCTTTGTCATCACATGTTGCCGTTTCTATTGTAGGTCTGATTATGTCTAGAAGGTATAGATACGTCGCGGGTAAACTCTGAAAGGATGGCGGAATCTTCAATATGTTTGATAATTTACACTCGAAGGTGTCTTCGGCAAAGTTTTTAAGGGGATATATCATCAACCTCTCACACATTTTAAGCACTTGAAGCTCCCCATCGAGAACCTTGACATTCCTGTCTACGGAACGGAAGCTATTCACGCTCTGCTCTCTTTGTGGCACAGAAATGAGGGGATGGAATTCAGCCGTTTCTTCAAGAGTTTGAGATCTGAAAGATTCCAACCTCCTCCGTAACCAGAGAATGCACAAATTTCGGCCATCTCCGTATCCAGAGGGTTAAATATTGAAGGAGCGTAGTGAACGTATTGAAAATCGCAATCTGTTATCATCAAAGTTGATTATTACAAATTCTTGAGAGTTTTTTAGTGAAAGTCAGTTTTTAAAAAGATTAATGACTCATTACTTTCTACCTGAAAAAAGGAACTAATTAACATTGGGACTTGTAATATTCACACAATACATAATGGTTTTCTTAAAGGTCTAAAAGAGTTTGGGGAAGATGTGTCTGAACTAGTTTTTGCTATTCGCAGATTTTTTTTAATCAGTGGCCTAAGCTTTGGTCAACATACAAACAAATTCAAGAAGACTTGAAACTTCCCACTCACCATTTCATCAAGCAGATGGCTAAGCCTAAAGCCAGCTGCTGAAAGGTTGCTTGAACATTGGATTGCAGTGCGAAAGTATTTCCTTGACTACATTCCAATAAAGAAGCCAAACATGATACAAAGATCAGGCTACAAAAAAAATTGTTCATTTACCAATAAGAGAAACTATGAAGGCTGAGGTGATATTTGTAGTATCAAGTGCAAGTATATTTAATTGTGTGACTGAATTTCTTCAGAAAAAGGAACTTCTAATACATAACCTTCATTCTCAACTTGAATTGTTGACAAGGGCAATTTTGTTTAGGATCTACAAAGAGGAATTTATTCTAGATTTGAAAATGTAAAAATTAGAAGACGTGTCCTCAGAAACTGTTGGCTCTGGCTGATATTGTGATCAGAGATCAAATTTCTAGAGCACTACAGAATATGAAAGAGAAAGAAAGGAATTTCTTTTTTTCTAAGGGCTTAGAAGCATTACATTGCCAGTGTTAAATATCTTTTGAAGAAGTCCTTCAGTTCATCTCTCCTTAAAAGTTTATCCTGTCTTGGTCCTCTTGAGAATGTTTGACAAGTATTAGAAGTTGCAAGAGCAATGCCATGGAATGTCCCGACAGACATACTACTGGATGAGTGGAAATTACTCCAAAGAGAATTTGAGGAAGAAGGATCTAGAATGGAGCCTATTGATGTTTAGTGGAACCAGTTCTTCAGACTACGAGACATTAGTGGTGTGGATCCTAAGTACCCAGTTGTGCCAAAGCTAGTGAAGGCTGCTCTGTCACTTTCTCATGGTAGTGCTGACATTGAACGTGGCTTCTCAGCCTCAGGAAGAGATTTGACAGGAGACAGAGCATCAATGTCAGAACGCACACTCAATGCATTGATAGCGGTTAAAAGTAGCTTGGCAAATATTGACAATCAACCTTATTTGGTGCCGATCACATCAAAGCTAATGGATATGGGAAGGGTTGCATAACAAGCCTACAATGCCTATTTAGAAGATATAAAACATAAGGCAGAAGAAAAATTAGAGAAGGACAGGAAAGAATAAGATAGACTGTGGAAGCAGAGAAAAAAATTTAAAGCAGCTGGCAGTGAAAAGAAAGGTGATAGAAGAAGAACGAAAACTTAAAATTATGCTTAAGGAAGAGTATGAGGCATTGGACAGTGCTTCAAAATTATTAAGGGAAAGCCAATGATAGGCTCAAGAAGGCAATAAAAAATAAAGATTTTAAGGAAGCAGCACTTGTGCTCAGGCAATGATTGAAGGAAAAATGAGTGGCAAAAGTCTCAGATGATGCTGGTCAGCAAAGACAAGACTTTAAAAAATGCATATTCTTCTATTGAGAAGAAGACAAAATTAATTTCAGACTTTTTCAACAAAAAAATGAGACAATCTTTCAAAGAAAAGGAAGAAATTCTTTAAGCTGTGTCAAAAATGAATGAATTAAAAAATCATAATTACAATTTTTTTTTATGTTAATATTTTAAAATGACGTACATTTTAAATGAAGAAACTAAAAATATCCTTCCAAAGAAAGAAAAGGAAAAGATAGGGGTGTCTGGGGAGGATATTTTTCTTTTCTATCTTTATACTTGAATATATATAGCATTATTGTTATTTGTCATTTTTTTTTGCTTGATTAGTCACTTTTTAGGTTCACTTTTTGAACCTTGAAACCTGTTAGGAGCCCTGTGTCTTATTTTGGTTAGTGCGAGTGGTTAGTACTAATGATTATCACTAAGCTCGTGCTAACAGGGTTTTAATCATTGTTGGACAAAACTTAATGAAGAGATTCTCTACTTAGAGATGAATTCTACATTCTCTCTCCATTTCACCCCACTAGTATTTTATGAAATTGAGATATGCATGCATCAATTTAGCTTAGCTATTGTATCTTTCTACTCTCTAAAACTGATTCTTAAGACTAAATTTAAGGCAGACTTCCAAAACACTTTATGTAATTTAAAATACATAAATGACCAGGGTGTCAAGATTTAAATCACTTGATTTAAATCATGATTTTAATCAAATGATTTTTTTTTAAATCATTGATTTAAATCACGACCAATCTTACATTTTTATAACTAAGTAAATACACTCTAGAAAAATCCCAGAATTTGTCAAATGCTTTGAACTTTCTGCACACATGGTGATTTCAGCACTAATGGCTACACCTCGTACTGATGAGCTTTTAAAAAAAAAGTTTGGCACTGAACACTTGCAAATAATCTGAGGTGTCTATGGACTAAGTAATCTGTTGAGTCACGGATTTTGCCAAACAGTAAAGTAAAAAATAAGTTGACATCTATTTGAAAGTTTTTACAATGTTCATGCATAATTTTATGTTACAAACAATAAAGCAGTAGGCCTACATCTACGTAAATGTCAAGACAGCCAAAGAAAATCCCCACAAAGTAGGCCTAAACTACTTGTTACCCCTTTAATTGATTGACCAATGGCTTAGCTATAGTGATTTTTCAACTACTTTTTTTTAATTGAGACATAAATACAAAATAACACAGTTTATAATGTGATTAATAATTTATTAAATAAAAAATTCAACTGAGCTTTCTATTTGAAAGAATGAAAGTTTAAACACAGTGAACATCTTTTATTTTGCAAAATGCACCCTGAAACAGTCACCTTTCACTTTAAGAGTAGTGACCCATAACAAATATTTATTTAATCAGACTAATTTAGGTCTCACTTACACTTACTGATACATTTGTTAACATGATTATGTTAATTTACTCAAGAAAAACTATGGAGGATGTCAACTTGTGTTTTAAAGTTAAACAAATGTCTTATCTTTTGCTCTTGTTTTGAAAATTCATTTTTTAAATGTATTGTCATGTAACGCACAATGATATTTAGTAAAATAAATATTAATTTACCATATCACAAATTCCGATTGTTTACTTAATTAAATATTAGTTTACATGTCATGTCAGAAACTCAATTTTTTATTTAACAAATTTATAGGCCCTACAGAAATTTAAATTAAAAAAATCAGATTTTTGATTTAAATCAAATAAATCCGATTAATTGATTTTTTTGAAAAAATCATGATTTTTTTTTACACCTTGTAAATGACTGATTTCAGATTATGAGGGTAGAACAATTACTTGTTCATTTTGAGTAGAAACAGCCTTAGATCTTTAAGATAAATAAAATAGAGTAAGAAATGTTTCTTGGGAAAATAGCTCAAACTCATCTATATTTTGTCACTCCATATTACCTGCAATTACTGTTTCCTGTTGTCTACAAGCAACAAGCTAAGCACCGGAGCAAAATTTGTAACTTTTAAAGAATGTTTTAAACAAACTTTCAAAATTTCCAACTCCAATTTCAGAAGAGTTTTTCTTTTTATTTACTGTCTCTTCCAAAGCATTATTGATCTTCAAAAGTCAATTTTATAAAATCCCTTGACCACATCTGGTGTGTGTTTAATCACTTTGAATGTCATACAATTTTTAATTTTCTTTTTGTGTATGGGAAGTAGGAATTTCATAGAGTAATGCATCGTAAATAAACATCAATTTGAGCCTATGTCATGTGTTTAATAAGCCCATTGTCAGGTTGTGTGTTTCTGTGACTAAACCAAGTCTCATGTTTTAAGTTCAATACATTGAAACAGACCTTTCACTTTTTTCCAACTTTCCTCTGACAACCCACAAAATTTTAACATCACTGCAGTTATGATTGTTTTCAAGCACCTCTTTTTAGAATAAACTGCAAAATCGAATTTTAAAATTCTGGACTTAACTTTTCAAAATAAGCAATTCAATATTCAGAAAAGATGTATCAGATTAATGTGTATAATGTGAAATGCGTATCAAGAATAAATTTGAAAATAAATTACTTTGATATATAATAGTTTTTTAAATTTGTTAAAAATTTTCAAGTCTTGATAGTTTTCTTTTTTTCAGTTAAATACAGAAGATAGCAAAAATACTGTTCAGTTTTTGCAATGTGTGTTAACACCACTGATCGAATCATATTTCTTAGCTGCTGATGCATTGTTAAAACTCATAGATACAGAAATGGAAGGTAATGTATATGCATTTGTGTGTTACATTCTCGTGTATAGAAACATGCCATTTGGTTTTAAAAAAACTGTTGCAAGGACAATATCTAAATTTAGTTGTTTCAAACCACTTATTATAAATGCTGATTGTTAAAACTCAAATAAATTCAAACTAATCTATTTATAATACCACTGTTTAAATACATTTTAAATTCCTTACCCTTTTATGTAAAAATATCACGTCATTAACTTCTCTTTAATCATACTGTTCTGTAGTTGCCTGAATATTCCCTTTTAGTGTTCTACAAGTGCATGCCTTATGAATTAGGCTGTTAGGAAATCTAATTGCCTCAATACTTATAAATGTGATTGTTATTTACTTAAAATTTATCCCTTCCTGTATAATGTTAACATTGGGAGGTAAAATGGCCTTTTGCGTGATGAATTTTTATACCTTATTTTCATGTAGTTGCTAACCATTACAGGTGTTCACATTTGACAATGCCATTTCAGCACCCACTTCATTGACTTGCAATTGTTTAGTGTCTGGTACCAATAAACGTAATTTTGTATTACTTTATGATTTAAAATAACATTTTCTCTTTTGGCTAATTCAGTTTATAAGCCAAAACTGAACAATTTTTTAAAAGTTTTTATGTCATTAAAAATATGTTTTTTGCGCGACAATGTCTAAAGATGTAGCTATTTGCAACAGCTAAAATGAACATATATTTGCAATTAAGGTATTTTTATATCAATACAGATCTGTAACTATAGTCCTGACAGTATATTCAATAATGTAAGCAAAAAGGAATTTGTCCTAAGAATTATTAGTAATCTTTCAGACAGTTCTTGCTACAGTTCTAAACACTAATGCAAGACATGTTTGAAACAGTTGGACGATTCTGCAGTCCTTGAAATTTGCCAAACTTGGTGTGAAAGAGGGAATTATTAACTGGTGTGAGATATTGGTCAGATCGACAAGGTAAAATTGTTTGCAAACACTTAAAGACATTTTATGTAGGATCTGGAATAGCAGATATTTTATGTGACAAGATACATAATGCTTTTCTTAAAGGTCTAAAAGCTTGGGGAAGGTGTGTCTGAACTAGTTTTTTCTATTCAATGGTATATTTTTTAATCAAATGGCCTAAGTGTTGGTCGACATACAAACAAATTCAAGGAGACTTGGAACTTCCCGCACACTATTTCATCAACCATTGTTCAAGCAGGTGGCTAAGCCTAAAGCCAGTTGCTGAAAGGTTGCTTCACAGCTGCTTATCTTTCTCCACGTAATAACATATTTTGAGCAAGTTGAGAAATTCAAAAAATTTTCAAATGTCATGTTATGGACAAGAAAGGATACTGGGTTTGTTCAAGTTCTTTTGACAATTTGAGCCCAACCTTCAGGAACGTAAACTGGCACCTTTTTACATTTGTTTCTACCTTTGAATGAATAGAGTCGCTCAATCCATTCCATGTGCCCAACCTTGGAGAGTCTGATGTAGGATTTTCTAATCAGGCGTTTTTAGCATATGAACTCCCGTGGCCAGTGCTAATGAAATTTTGGTTTGACCTGCACAAGAGTTCCACCATCATGTGGATGAGAGAAACATTTGGTATATACCTGTTCCTCAAATAATTCAACAGACGAAACCATTTGCCCCTCTTCCCTTGACTTCCATTCCACGTGTAGCAATCTCTATCATGATACCATAGATCAAAAGCTGTGAAGTTGTATGCAGCAAGTTTCAAAAGATAAAAAAAATTGTCCAGTACTTCCTTTAGGTAGATTAAGCACCATTTCGAGATCAAAGGTGAAGCACTATTAAGAAGCATAATTCAAAACTAACATTTTGTCATCCATTTTCTTGTTGAGCAGCTTCTTTTCGCTCCAAGTGCTGTGTATGATCTTCATGAATTACGTTTTCCTCTGGTGACAATCCTTTGAACACCAAACACTTTGGCAAGTGGCGTGATAAGCAGATTCGTGAAATTGTTACATGTTGCTCACAAATGCCAATATAACCGAATACCAGTTTCGTGTTTTGTTTGGTGAGAAAAATGACTTATGTTGATTGGCGAAATAGATGCTCTGAAAGTTGACATTTACACTAAGAATCAAGATTCATGCCTTTGGCATAGTGCAAAACATCAAATTGTGATTCAAAAAATGCAGTTGGGTGAAAATGGCAAAAAAAAAAGACCAGATTTGTGACTGCAATAGTGGTAATTATATATTAGTATTTCTTAAATTGACTTAAAACAAATTATTTTACTATTTTAAGTTGTTTGAACTATTCTATCTGCCATGTTAGTTATCAAATCAATTTTTTTCTAGAAACAATATTGCTTCAAGAAATTAAAAGTTTAGGTCATAAAAAGATTCATCTTGGTCAAATATACCATGGTAAGATCCATCTTGAATATAGTTTGTAATATTTAACACACACACAATTCAACTGCATTGGTTCAAATTGATTTAAAGTAATATATTTAAACTCCAGCTTGATTAAATGTGTTAACAAATATAGGTTAAGAAAAACAGTTGATTAATGTTTTACAAGTAACCCTATTGTGCCACTTCTTAAAATGATAGCTCATGTTAAAAATAATAATATTGTGTCTGGATCATTTTGTGGGCATCTCCTTACAGTTCTTATATGTTCTCTTAGATATTTAATTTATTTGTTTAAAAATAGCTGCTTTTCTTTTGAATTTCATAGAATATTGCATGAAATTTTATTATCTCTTGAAAATCTTTCTATTTATGTTTTGAATATAAACTCATTCTAAAATTAAGTGAAGGAGTGAGTAAAGAAAAATATCAGTTACTTTATGCCTGGGTGAAAATTCATTGTTATGGGGATTTGGTATATACTGTGAACTTTTTGCTTTTATATTTCACTTCAAAAATTTACTCAATACTACATGATATTGTCTGTCTTGAGTCTGGAGCAGCATGGACATGTATGGCCCTTGTGGCTTAAAACCCAACCAATTAACTTGAATTGTTCAGCACCTTAGAACCACTTTCAGGCAATGTAACTAGTGCAATGTCTTTAAGTAAATTTTAATAAAAAAATGTGTATAGTTCATATAATTTTGTCAAAAGTAATTCTGATTTTTTTTATATTACTAGATAACTGAATCAGGAGTGGCAAATGAAATTCTTGCTATAAATGTTGTAAAGATTTCTAGAAATGTTGGTTAATAATAAAATGTTTCTCAAAGCAGAATAAGTAAATAAGATGAAAAACTCTCAGCAAAATATATATATATATATATATATATATATATATATATATATATATATATATATATATATATATATATATATATATATATATGTTTAAGCTTACTGATGTATATACTTTTATGACTAATACATAAGTATTTGTGTCTTCTAAGAACATTCATTTGTAAAATATGAGAAACTTTCTATATTTACAGAGGAGTGCCTTGGCTTGGACACACTAAAGAATGCTTTGAAGTTATTTGAAACCTGGAAAGTAATAAATGTTAGGACACAGAAATCACAAAAACTTTACAGCCTTCTGCCTTATTATAATGATGTGTATAAAATTGAAGATGTAATAGGTAGTATAAGGAAATACAAAAACTGAGCTGGTTTTGTGCAATAAATACTTCATTGTCATCGCAAGTTAAGCTCTTCCAATGTAAATTTATTTTGCAAACCGTGGTATATATTTAAGACTTTGAATTCATATCTGACCAAGAATTTTAAACACTTTTTTTACTATCCATCTTTTAAAGTGTATTTTATTGAAAGGATCTTGGAAACAGATTTTTTTTAATTGTATTTTTAGGAGAATCAGACCTGAATGTGTTAATATTTTACTAACAGTGACTCTATTATGCATGTTATGTTTGCTGATAGTGAATGCAAATGTATATTGTGGTCATTTTCTTGCATCAAGAAAATACTGTTAGAAATATATTTTTTGAAAAATATTTCATTGTGATTGTTGTATTTTATTTATTGTTAATAAAAAGAAATGTTGAAAAAAAAAAAGTATGTTATCTGTAGAGCTCGGATCGATATGCAAAAATGTGACCTGAAATATGCATTACAGAATCCTAAAATATGCACTAAAACACAAAACATACGAAATTGCAAAAAAAAAATATTTATTTTTACAAAAAGGGTAGTGAGAGGAGGATAAAATTGAGCCCTTGATGCCTCACCCGGCAACAAAAAATTTTCACAGATGGCTTGCGGACTCCGTCTGACTGAGTGTCTCCGTAACAATTCGATTATTACAGCACAGCTTTTGCTTCACGCGCTTTCGCTTTCATAATTATTTTTCTGTTCCTCTATCTTATCTTTCTCTATAAATTTTTGACTAAGCAAGAAAAGGTCAGGCCAATAAACCCAAATGCGTTTAGCTACTGAAAATCTTCCTTCCAAACGCACTGAAAAAAGTTGAATTTGTTTTTGTAAAAATGTTTGAAAATAGAAATAAATGTTACAAATTGCTAAAAAAACAACTCTCAATATTGATTGCTATCAACATTAGCGGCTAAATAAAGATATGCCAAATCCGAGCTCTAGTTATCTATGTGTAAAATAATTAAAATTTTAACTGAATTTACAGCAAATAAACTTTCCTGGCCTGTGAAGAATCAGTACACTAAAAACTTAAATCCATTTTTTATCTTTCAAACAGGAATTTAGCATGTTGCCTTTCTGACAACTCTAAGTTTTTATAACCTTGCTTCTAACAGTTTTCAAAAGGTATAAGACAACATACTGTAAATATTCAATTTATTTATTACGATTTCCCATATTAGGACAAGTTTAAACTAACTCCGGTCGTATACTATCGGCTTATTTCCCTGTACACTTAAAAGTTCTTGAAACAAATTGGGATACAAAGGATTAAACATACTACAATACAAAGTTATCTATAAAACCAGCTTTTGACTTTTAGTGTCTTTTGTAATAAAACAGCAACTTAGAAAACACAGCATTGTCACATGTATTGTCAGCTGAAACCTATTACCCAATATGCAGTGTGCCTTGGATTAAGAATTCAAGTGAATGAAAAGAAAAGCGATGGAGAACGGGAAGTGATTTGGGAGACAAATTGATGTGTCTTAATATATCAGAATATATAACAGATTGAAATGGCTTAATATATCATTTCTAAAGTAACTGCAAGTAAATATGGTTTTGTTTGGAATTATAATCCCTTGTCTCATGTAAATTGGATTATGTTGTAGTATGTAGTGTAACACATTAATAACTGGGCATGCCGACATTGGATTGAAAGCAAAAATCTCATGCTTCGCTTTAGACAACATTCTAAGTTAACTCAATTCGCTATTGCGAATATTCTTCATAAGGCAGTGCAACAAATCTGTTGTTTCTGTTCTGTTAGAGTGACTGACCAACTTGTTTCTTATGTTTTATTTCAAACACGTATGAACAAGTACTATACAGGGTGTTTCAGTGAACCGTTTCAGAACTTCTAAGAGGGGTAGGGTACATCGTGACAACTCGAAATCATAACAATGTGGGGTCGGAAATGCTTTCCTGAAGCGGTGTTGTACACAGAAGCACCGTAAAGAAAAGAGACCGTAAGTGAGAAATCGTTTTAATAATACATGAAAAGAAGCAAAAGGTACATGGATTAAAGTAAGTGTTCGAAGTTTCTTCCACGGGCTACAATGCACGCCTCATATCTCCGATGCATGGACATCCGAACATTCTGGAATACTCCAGGCATATCTCGAATTTCTCCGGCAGCTACTGCAATTCTTGCAACCAGCTCCTCAACATTGTCAACAGGGGTGTCATAAACTAGCGATTTCAGATGACCCCAGAAATAAAAATCAAGACATGATAGGTCGGGTGACCGAGCAGGCCAACGCACGGGACCACCACGTCCGATCCACTGCTGACCAAATGTGACATCCAGGTAGTTACGAACAACTCCGCTATAATGGGCAGGGGCTCCATCGTGTTGGAACCACATTGTCTGTTGCGTCGATGCAGAAATCTGTCCATCTCTCAAAAGTTGTGGCAATACTTGCTGCAGAAAGAGCAAGTAGTTAGGTCCGGTTAGACGAGACGGTAACAGGTAAGGTCCGATGAGGTGATCTCCCATAATACCGGCCCATACATTGACCGAAAATCGAATCTGTGCTGCACGACGTCGTATTGCATGCGGGTTCTCGACCGCCCAGATTTGGTCGTTATGCGTGTTGAAAATTCCTTCCCTTGTGAAGAATGCCTCATCGGAAAACAACACTTCAGCAGAAAAAGGGGATTTGTAGCACATTTTCCAAGGTACCACTGTGCGAAAGCAATACGAGGTGTATCATCCTCCGGTTGCTGTGTCTGGACACGCTGCACGTGAAACGGATGCATGTCTTCTCGGAGAATCCTCCAGACGCTGCAATGGGAAACCCCGACTGCGTTTGCTACACTTCGTGTACTCGTTCTTGGATTCCCCTGTACATGCTGCAGCACATTCTGTTCGACGTCTGCAGTCCGTGCTGTTCTTACCCTGTCCCTGTCAGCTCTTTCTAATGAACCTATCTCAGCTAACCTCTGGTGCAGTCTTGCAAAGAAATTATGACTGGGGATACGCCTCGTCGGATATCGTTCCGCGTACAAACGCTGTGCGGCTGGCCCACTACAATTTGCAGCCCCGTACGCCAAATGCATATCGGCTAACTCTGCGATCGTGTAATCATCCATCCTACTAACTTGGCGTTCTTGTGCGAAATGAAGATTCCCTACACAAAAGCTCGGGATTTTCGCACAACGCCATCTACCGCGTCAGGAAAGCATTTCTGACTGCCCATTGGTATATGATTTTGATTCGTCAGGATGTACCCTACCCCTCTTAGAAGTTCTGAAACGGTTCACTGAAACACCCTGTATACATATTTACAATAGATATGTTAAAATGGGGAATATGTCCCGCTAGAGAGCCAAGTCTCATACATGTTGTTCCGATGGAAGCTACAAAGGTTCTGCCGCGACGCACTTCTCGGCAGGTCACATGACCGATTGCTACCAATCAGCTCGTGCTCAGACATCTGTCTTGGCCCTCAGTTGCGTTAAAAGGGTGCAATTGCACCCAATCTTGCCAATTCTATGGATGATTCAAATCATTGAAAGCTTAGACGTCAGTCTTGCTAAGCATGAGATAATGATAGACAATTAACAAAGACAGCAGATTGAAAATAGTAAGCATACTAAATATTTAACAACAAAAAACTTTTGAAAGAAAAATTTCGCTAGTTGAAACGTAAACTACGTGCACTCGTCCAGATCAGTAATTTTGTTTCTCACCAAAGCGGAAAACGCTAATTCCCCTTTCTTGCCAAGGCCGCTATAAAATAGAAGTACGGCTTTTTCTTCCTTTTCCCCATTGTGTTGTCTGTCTTGTGTTTTTCAAAATATGGCCCCAAACAACCAACCGAGCTTTCAATTATTTTTATTTCAACATTTTTTAAGCATGTTGTTAATATGCACTGGAGCAACACTACAGGTTATTAGCGACTGTCCGCGATCTATCCCGAAGGGCAAGAGCAATGTGTTGTTATTTCGAACCATGGTCAGATAAAGTCAAAGATCCCAAACTTACACACCACGTCAACGAATGGACATTTAGGGCCATGACAGATTTAACGTGTAACACCCCCTCGTCTAAACGACAATCTGTGGCTGGACCTAGTTTCGAACTCGTAACCCTCCGTTAGTAATCCGTTGCTCCTCCAACTGGGTTACAATGGTAATGGTAATTTTTAGTAAACGTCGTACTAGATCAACACAACGAGCTATTGACGACGGTCCGGGATCAGTCCCTTAAGGGAAAGTTCCGAGGACAACACCTCGTAATTTTGAACCACGGTCAGATGTCGAAGCAACATCTGAGCTGGCACCCCACTCTCCAAACTTCCACACCAATCCAACGTGAGGACTTTCGGCCACGACAGATTTAAGATGCATCAGCCGCCTCTACACCATACGCTTACAAACATCCATGCCCGGTTTCGAACCAGGAACCTTCCGATCCAGAGGCTAACACCTTAACCACTATACCGGTTGGTCGGTTACCTAGAATGTGCATAGAAACTGAACTATCTGGACTGTTAATTGCTCTTGTCCTCAGTATGGATTTGAGATATCACATCTCTTATTTTATTCTCAAGATGTTTGTGAGAAGACATTTATATTGGCTTCGCCTCTTTTCTTCTGAATAAATGAACCGCATGTACTTCACGTGCACAATACTGAAAAATACTTTCGTGACAAGGTATTTGGTAATTTTTAATTAACGTCGTACTAGAGCAACACAACGGGCTATGTCTTCTAAGAACATTCATTTGTAAAATATGAGAAACTTTCTATATTTACAGAGGAGTGCCTTGGCTTGGACACACTAAAGAATGCTTTGAAGTTATTTGAAACCTGGAAAGTAATAAATGTTAGGACACAGAAATCACAAAAACTTTACAGCCTTCTGCCTTATTATAATGATGTGTATAAAATTGAAGATGTAATAGGTAGTATAAGGAAATACAAAAACTGAGCTGGTTTTGTGCAATAAATACTTCATTGTCATCGCAAGTTAAGCTCTTCCAATGTAAATTTATTTTGCAAACCGTGGTATATATTTAAGACTTTGAATTCATATCTGACCAAGAATTTTAAACACTTTTTTTACTATCCATCTTTTAAAGTGTATTTTATTGAAAGGATCTTGGAAACAGATTTTTTTTAATTGTATTTTTAGGAGAATCAGACCTGAATGTGTTAATATTTTACTAACAGTGACTCTATTATGCATGTTATGTTTGCTGATAGTGAATGCAAATGTATATTGTGGTCATTTTCTTGCATCAAGAAAATACTGTTAGAAATATATTTTTTGAAAAATATTTCATTGTGATTGTTGTATTTTATTTATTGTTAATAAAAAGAAATGTTGAAAAAAAAAAAGTATGTTATCTGTAGAGCTCGGATCGATATGCAAAAATGTGACCTGAAATATGCATTACAGAATCCTAAAATATGCACTAAAACACAAAACATACGAAATTGCAAAAAAAAAATATTTATTTTTACAAAAAGGGTAGTGAGAGGAGGATAAAATTAAATTGAGCCCTTGATGCCTCACCCGGCAACAAAAAATTTTCACAGATGGCTTGCGGACTCCGTCTGACTGAGTGTCTCCGTAACAATTCGATTATTACAGCACAGCTTTTGCTTCACGCGCTTTCGCTTTCATAATTATTTTTCTGTTCCTCTATCTTATCTTTCTCTATAAATTTTTGACTAAGCAAGAAAAGGTCAGGCCAATAAACCCAAATGCGTTTAGCTACTGAAAATCTTCCTTCCAAACGCACTGAAAAAAGTTGAATTTGTTTTTGTAAAAATGTTTGAAAATAGAAATAAATGTTACAAATTGCTAAAAAAACAACTCTCAATATTGATTGCTATCAACATTAGCGGCTAAATAAAGATATGCCAAATCCGAGCTCTAGTTATCTATGTGTAAAATAATTAAAATTTTAACTGAATTTACAGCAAATAAACTTTCCTGGCCTGTGAAGAATCAGTACACTAAAAACTTAAATCCATTTTTTATCTTTCAAACAGGAATTTAGCATGTTGCCTTTCTGACAACTCTAAGTTTTTATAACCTTGCTTCTAACAGTTTTCAAAAGGTATAAGACAACATACTGTAAATATTCAATTTATTTATTACGATTTCCCATATTAGGACAAGTTTAAACTAACTCCGGTCGTATACTATCGGCTTATTTCCCTGTACACTTAAAAGTTCTTGAAACAAATTGGGATACAAAGGATTAAAAACATACTACAATACAAAGTTATCTATAAAACCAGCTTTTGACTTTTAGTGTCTTTTGTAATAAAACAGCAACTTAGAAAACACAGCATTGTCACATGTATTGTCAGCTGAAACCTATTACCCAATATGCAGTGTGCCTTGGATTAAGAATTCAAGTGAATGAAAAGAAAAGCGATGGAGAACGGGAAGTGATTTGGGAGACAAATTGATGTGTCTTAATATATCAGAATATATAACAGATTGAAATGGCTTAATATATCATTTCTAAAGTAACTGCAAGTAAATATGGTTTTGTTTGGAATTATAATCCCTTGTCTCATGTAAATTGGATTATGTTGTAGTATGTAGTGTAACACATTAATAACTGGGCATGCCGACATTGGATTGAAAGCAAAAATCTCATGCTTCGCTTTAGACAACATTCTAAGTTAACTCAATTCGCTATTGCGAATATTCTTCATAAGGCAGTGCAACAAATCTGTTGTTTCTGTTCTGTTAGAGTGACTGACCAACTTGTTTCTTATGTTTTATTTCAAACACGTATGAACAAGTACTATACAGGGTGTTTCAGTGAACCGTTTCAGAACTTCTAAGAGGGGTAGGGTACATCGTGACAACTCGAAATCATAACAATGTGGGGTCGGAAATGCTTTCCTGAAGCGGTGTTGTACACAGAAGCACCGTAAAGAAAAGAGACCGTAAGTGAGAAATCGTTTTAATAATACATGAAAAGAAGCAAAAGGTACATGGATTAAAGTAAGTGTTCGAAGTTTCTTCCACGGGCTACAATGCACGCCTCATATCTCCGATGCATGGACATCCGAACATTCTGGAATACTCCAGGCATATCTCGAATTTCTCCGGCAGCTACTGCAATTCTTGCAACCAGCTCCTCAACATTGTCAACAGGGGTGTCATAAACTAGCGATTTCAGATGACCCCAGAAATAAAAATCAAGACATGATAGGTCGGGTGACCGAGCAGGCCAACGCACGGGACCACCACGTCCGATCCACTGCTGACCAAATGTGACATCCAGGTAGTTACGAACAACTCCGCTATAATGGGCAGGGGCTCCATCGTGTTGGAACCACATTGTCTGTTGCGTCGATGCAGAAATCTGTCCATCTCTCAAAAGTTGTGGCAATACTTGCTGCAGAAAGAGCAAGTAGTTAGGTCCGGTTAGACGAGACGGTAACAGGTAAGGTCCGATGAGGTGATCTCCCATAATACCGGCCCATACATTGACCGAAAATCGAATCTGTGCTGCACGACGTCGTATTGCATGCGGGTTCTCGACCGCCCAGATTTGGTCGTTATGCGTGTTGAAAATTCCTTCCCTTGTGAAGAATGCCTCATCGGAAAACAACACTTCAGCAGAAAAAGGGGATTTGTAGCACATTTTCCAAGGTACCACTGTGCGAAAGCAATACGAGGTGTATCATCCTCCGGTTGCTGTGTCTGGACACGCTGCACGTGAAACGGATGCATGTCTTCTCGGAGAATCCTCCAGACGCTGCAATGGGAAACCCCGACTGCGTTTGCTACACTTCGTGTACTCGTTCTTGGATTCCCCTGTACATGCTGCAGCACATTCTGTTCGACGTCTGCAGTCCGTGCTGTTCTTACCCTGTCCCTGTCAGCTCTTTCTAATGAACCTATCTCAGCTAACCTCTGGTGCAGTCTTGCAAAGAAATTATGACTGGGGATACGCCTCGTCGGATATCGTTCCGCGTACAAACGCTGTGCGGCTGGCCCACTACAATTTGCAGCCCCGTACGCCAAATGCATATCGGCTAACTCTGCGATCGTGTAATCATCCATCCTACTAACTTGGCGTTCTTGTGCGAAATGAAGATTCCCTACACAAAAGCTCGGGATTTTCGCACAACGCCATCTACCGCGTCAGGAAAGCATTTCTGACTGCCCATTGGTATATGATTTTGATTCGTCAGGATGTACCCTACCCCTCTTAGAAGTTCTGAAACGGTTCACTGAAACACCCTGTATACATATTTACAATAGATATGTTAAAATGGGGAATATGTCCCGCTAGAGAGCCAAGTCTCATACATGTTGTTCCGATGGAAGCTACAAAGGTTCTGCCGCGACGCACTTCTCGGCAGGTCACATGACCGATTGCTACCAATCAGCTCGTGCTCAGACATCTGTCTTGGCCCTCAGTTGCGTTAAAAGGGTGCAATTGCACCCAATCTTGCCAATTCTATGGATGATTCAAATCATTGAAAGCTTAGACGTCAGTCTTGCTAAGCATGAGATAATGATAGACAATTAACAAAGACAGCAGATTGAAAATAGTAAGCATACTAAATATTTAACAACAAAAAACTTTTGAAAGAAAAATTTCGCTAGTTGAAACGTAAACTACGTGCACTCGTCCAGATCAGTAATTTTGTTTCTCACCAAAGCGGAAAACGCTAATTCCCCTTTCTTGCCAAGGCCGCTATAAAATAGAAGTACGGCTTTTTCTTCCTTTTCCCCATTGTGTTGTCTGTCTTGTGTTTTTCAAAATATGGCCCCAAACAACCAACCGAGCTTTCAATTATTTTTATTTCAACATTTTTTAAGCATGTTGTTAATATGCACTGGAGCAACACTACAGGTTATTAGCGACTGTCCGCGATCTATCCCGAAGGGCAAGAGCAATGTGTTGTTATTTCGAACCATGGTCAGATAAAGTCAAAGATCCCAAACTTACACACCACGTCAACGAATGGACATTTAGGGCCATGACAGATTTAACGTGTAACACCCCCTCGTCTAAACGACAATCTGTGGCTGGACCTAGTTTCGAACTCGTAACCCTCCGTTAGTAATCCGTTGCTCCTCCAACTGGGTTACAATGGTAATGGTAATTTTTAGTAAACGTCGTACTAGATCAACACAACGAGCTATTGACGACGGTCCGGGATCAGTCCCTTAAGGGAAAGTTCCGAGGACAACACCTCGTAATTTTGAACCACGGTCAGATGTCGAAGCAACATCTGAGCTGGCACCCCACTCTCCAAACTTCCACACCAATCCAACGTGAGGACTTTCGGCCACGACAGATTTAAGATGCATCAGCCGCCTCTACACCATACGCTTACAAACATCCATGCCCGGTTTCGAACCAGGAACCTTCCGATCCAGAGGCTAACACCTTAACCACTATACCGGTTGGTCGGTTACCTAGAATGTGCATAGAAACTGAACTATCTGGACTGTTAATTGCTCTTGTCCTCAGTATGGATTTGAGATATCACATCTCTTATTTTATTCTCAAGATGTTTGTGAGAAGACATTTATATTGGCTTCGCCTCTTTTCTTCTGAATAAATGAACCGCATGTACTTCACGTGCACAATACTGAAAAATACTTTCGTGACAAGGTATTTGGTAATTTTTAATTAACGTCGTACTAGAGCAACACAACGGGCTATGTCTTCTAAGAACATTCATTTGTAAAATATGAGAAACTTTCTATATTTACAGAGGAGTGCCTTGGCTTGGACACACTAAAGAATGCTTTGAAGTTATTTGAAACCTGGAAAGTAATAAATGTTAGGACACAGAAATCACAAAAACTTTACAGCCTTCTGCCTTATTATAATGATGTGTATAAAATTGAAGATGTAATAGGTAGTATAAGGAAATACAAAAACTGAGCTGGTTTTGTGCAATAAATACTTCATTGTCATCGCAAGTTAAGCTCTTCCAATGTAAATTTATTTTGCAAACCGTGGTATATATTTAAGACTTTGAATTCATATCTGACCAAGAATTTTAAACACTTTTTTTACTATCCATCTTTTAAAGTGTATTTTATTGAAAGGATCTTGGAAACAGATTTTTTTTAATTGTATTTTTAGGAGAATCAGACCTGAATGTGTTAATATTTTACTAACAGTGACTCTATTATGCATGTTATGTTTGCTGATAGTGAATGCAAATGTATATTGTGGTCATTTTCTTGCATCAAGAAAATACTGTTAGAAATATATTTTTTGAAAAATATTTCATTGTGATTGTTGTATTTTATTTATTGTTAATAAAAAGAAATGTTGAAAAAAAAAAAGTATGTTATCTGTAGAGCTCGGATCGATATGCAAAAATGTGACCTGAAATATGCATTACAGAATCCTAAAATATGCACTAAAACACAAAACATACGAAATTGCAAAAAAAAAATATTTATTTTTACAAAAAGGGTAGTGAGAGGAGGATAAAATTAAATTGAGCCCTTGATGCCTCACCCGGCAACAAAAAATTTTCACAGATGGCTTGCGGACTCCGTCTGACTGAGTGTCTCCGTAACAATTCGATTATTACAGCACAGCTTTTGCTTCACGCGCTTTCGCTTTCATAATTATTTTTCTGTTCCTCTATCTTATCTTTCTCTATAAATTTTTGACTAAGCAAGAAAAGGTCAGGCCAATAAACCCAAATGCGTTTAGCTACTGAAAATCTTCCTTCCAAACGCACTGAAAAAAGTTGAATTTGTTTTTGTAAAAATGTTTGAAAATAGAAATAAATGTTACAAATTGCTAAAAAAACAACTCTCAATATTGATTGCTATCAACATTAGCGGCTAAATAAAGATATGCCAAATCCGAGCTCTAGTTATCTATGTGTAAAATAATTAAAATTTTAACTGAATTTACAGCAAATAAACTTTCCTGGCCTGTGAAGAATCAGTACACTAAAAACTTAAATCCATTTTTTATCTTTCAAACAGGAATTTAGCATGTTGCCTTTCTGACAACTCTAAGTTTTTATAACCTTGCTTCTAACAGTTTTCAAAAGGTATAAGACAACATACTGTAAATATTCAATTTATTTATTACGATTTCCCATATTAGGACAAGTTTAAACTAACTCCGGTCGTATACTATCGGCTTATTTCCCTGTACACTTAAAAGTTCTTGAAACAAATTGGGATACAAAGGATTAAAAACATACTACAATACAAAGTTATCTATAAAACCAGCTTTTGACTTTTAGTGTCTTTTGTAATAAAACAGCAACTTAGAAAACACAGCATTGTCACATGTATTGTCAGCTGAAACCTATTACCCAATATGCAGTGTGCCTTGGATTAAGAATTCAAGTGAATGAAAAGAAAAGCGATGGAGAACGGGAAGTGATTTGGGAGACAAATTGATGTGTCTTAATATATCAGAATATATAACAGATTGAAATGGCTTAATATATCATTTCTAAAGTAACTGCAAGTAAATATGGTTTTGTTTGGAATTATAATCCCTTGTCTCATGTAAATTGGATTATGTTGTAGTATGTAGTGTAACACATTAATAACTGGGCATGCCGACATTGGATTGAAAGCAAAAATCTCATGCTTCGCTTTAGACAACATTCTAAGTTAACTCAATTCGCTATTGCGAATATTCTTCATAAGGCAGTGCAACAAATCTGTTGTTTCTGTTCTGTTAGAGTGACTGACCAACTTGTTTCTTATGTTTTATTTCAAACACGTATGAACAAGTACTATACAGGGTGTTTCAGTGAACCGTTTCAGAACTTCTAAGAGGGGTAGGGTACATCGTGACAACTCGAAATCATAACAATGTGGGGTCGGAAATGCTTTCCTGAAGCGGTGTTGTACACAGAAGCACCGTAAAGAAAAGAGACCGTAAGTGAGAAATCGTTTTAATAATACATGAAAAGAAGCAAAAGGTACATGGATTAAAGTAAGTGTTCGAAGTTTCTTCCACGGGCTACAATGCACGCCTCATATCTCCGATGCATGGACATCCGAACATTCTGGAATACTCCAGGCATATCTCGAATTTCTCCGGCAGCTACTGCAATTCTTGCAACCAGCTCCTCAACATTGTCAACAGGGGTGTCATAAACTAGCGATTTCAGATGACCCCAGAAATAAAAATCAAGACATGATAGGTCGGGTGACCGAGCAGGCCAACGCACGGGACCACCACGTCCGATCCACTGCTGACCAAATGTGACATCCAGGTAGTTACGAACAACTCCGCTATAATGGGCAGGGGCTCCATCGTGTTGGAACCACATTGTCTGTTGCGTCGATGCAGAAATCTGTCCATCTCTCAAAAGTTGTGGCAATACTTGCTGCAGAAAGAGCAAGTAGTTAGGTCCGGTTAGACGAGACGGTAACAGGTAAGGTCCGATGAGGTGATCTCCCATAATACCGGCCCATACATTGACCGAAAATCGAATCTGTGCTGCACGACGTCGTATTGCATGCGGGTTCTCGACCGCCCAGATTTGGTCGTTATGCGTGTTGAAAATTCCTTCCCTTGTGAAGAATGCCTCATCGGAAAACAACACTTCAGCAGAAAAAGGGGATTTGTAGCACATTTTCCAAGGTACCACTGTGCGAAAGCAATACGAGGTGTATCATCCTCCGGTTGCTGTGTCTGGACACGCTGCACGTGAAACGGATGCATGTCTTCTCGGAGAATCCTCCAGACGCTGCAATGGGAAACCCCGACTGCGTTTGCTACACTTCGTGTACTCGTTCTTGGATTCCCCTGTACATGCTGCAGCACATTCTGTTCGACGTCTGCAGTCCGTGCTGTTCTTACCCTGTCCCTGTCAGCTCTTTCTAATGAACCTATCTCAGCTAACCTCTGGTGCAGTCTTGCAAAGAAATTATGACTGGGGATACGCCTCGTCGGATATCGTTCCGCGTACAAACGCTGTGCGGCTGGCCCACTACAATTTGCAGCCCCGTACGCCAAATGCATATCGGCTAACTCTGCGATCGTGTAATCATCCATCCTACTAACTTGGCGTTCTTGTGCGAAATGAAGATTCCCTACACAAAAGCTCGGGATTTTCGCACAACGCCATCTACCGCGTCAGGAAAGCATTTCTGACTGCCCATTGGTATATGATTTTGATTCGTCAGGATGTACCCTACCCCTCTTAGAAGTTCTGAAACGGTTCACTGAAACACCCTGTATACATATTTACAATAGATATGTTAAAATGGGGAATATGTCCCGCTAGAGAGCCAAGTCTCATACATGTTGTTCCGATGGAAGCTACAAAGGTTCTGCCGCGACGCACTTCTCGGCAGGTCACATGACCGATTGCTACCAATCAGCTCGTGCTCAGACATCTGTCTTGGCCCTCAGTTGCGTTAAAAGGGTGCAATTGCACCCAATCTTGCCAATTCTATGGATGATTCAAATCATTGAAAGCTTAGACGTCAGTCTTGCTAAGCATGAGATAATGATAGACAATTAACAAAGACAGCAGATTGAAAATAGTAAGCATACTAAATATTTAACAACAAAAAACTTTTGAAAGAAAAATTTCGCTAGTTGAAACGTAAACTACGTGCACTCGTCCAGATCAGTAATTTTGTTTCTCACCAAAGCGGAAAACGCTAATTCCCCTTTCTTGCCAAGGCCGCTATAAAATAGAAGTACGGCTTTTTCTTCCTTTTCCCCATTGTGTTGTCTGTCTTGTGTTTTTCAAAATATGGCCCCAAACAACCAACCGAGCTTTCAATTATTTTTATTTCAACATTTTTTAAGCATGTTGTTAATATGCACTGGAGCAACACTACAGGTTATTAGCGACTGTCCGCGATCTATCCCGAAGGGCAAGAGCAATGTGTTGTTATTTCGAACCATGGTCAGATAAAGTCAAAGATCCCAAACTTACACACCACGTCAACGAATGGACATTTAGGGCCATGACAGATTTAACGTGTAACACCCCCTCGTCTAAACGACAATCTGTGGCTGGACCTAGTTTCGAACTCGTAACCCTCCGTTAGTAATCCGTTGCTCCTCCAACTGGGTTACAATGGTAATGGTAATTTTTAGTAAACGTCGTACTAGATCAACACAACGAGCTATTGACGACGGTCCGGGATCAGTCCCTTAAGGGAAAGTTCCGAGGACAACACCTCGTAATTTTGAACCACGGTCAGATGTCGAAGCAACATCTGAGCTGGCACCCCACTCTCCAAACTTCCACACCAATCCAACGTGAGGACTTTCGGCCACGACAGATTTAAGATGCATCAGCCGCCTCTACACCATACGCTTACAAACATCCATGCCCGGTTTCGAACCAGGAACCTTCCGATCCAGAGGCTAACACCTTAACCACTATACCGGTTGGTCGGTTACCTAGAATGTGCATAGAAACTGAACTATCTGGACTGTTAATTGCTCTTGTCCTCAGTATGGATTTGAGATATCACATCTCTTATTTTATTCTCAAGATGTTTGTGAGAAGACATTTATATTGGCTTCGCCTCTTTTCTTCTGAATAAATGAACCGCATGTACTTCACGTGCACAATACTGAAAAATACTTTCGTGACAAGGTATTTGGTAATTTTTAATTAACGTCGTACTAGAGCAACACAACGGGCTATTGACGACGGTCCGGGATCAACCCCCTGAAGGAAACATCCGAGAACAACACCACGTAATTTTGCACGTTGATGATAATAGTAATTAACGTTTCACTGTAGCAACACAACGGACTATTAGCGAGGGTGTGGGATCAATCCCTAAGGAAAAGATCGAAGAATAACGTAATTTTGAGCCACAGTGAGATGGCGAGGTCAACACCAAAGCTGTCACCCCACTCTTCAAACTTCGGCACTACGCCAACGTGATGACATTTGAATGCACGGAAAAATTAACGTGCACCAGCCCCCGTATACACAACAGTTAAACGAGTTTCGAACTCGAACCTTCCTACCGGGCCCGCGGCTCCCTTTTTTATGCACGAAAAACAACACAACTTTTTAATAAATATTTCAGATATGCTGTCCTTTTGGACATTAGCTCCCTACTCTCGCCTCTTCGCTAACTACCTTACTAATACTGGCCTTAGCTACGCCACTGACGATTACGACTTTTACATTTAAGCGATAAATGTGCTTGAAAACGTTATTCTAAGTCACATTTTACAGCGTAGGATAAAAATGTTCAGATGGTTTCTGGCAATTAAAATAATAATTTTGCCTGTTTTCAATACTGGTTTTTGCATATTGTTTTAAAGCTGCTTTTGATAAAAGAACATTTTAAGCAGAATCATCTATCTGCTCAGCCTTTTATACGTAACCAAACTGATACACAAAGAAAGCAAATGAACATTTTGCGGAAATGGATCAAATTGTGACCTGTATTCGTAAGTTTACGGATCTTTCCATTTGGGTTGCCAAAATATGACCACTGACCCAGGATTTTTTTGAGAGGGGGGGGGGCATTTTGTCTTGTGGTATTCTTGTAAATTTTTAAAAAATTATCGTTTGTACAATTTTGTCTTTCTGGTAGGAATTGTTTTACTGAGTTTGTATTTTTTCCCGATACTTCATAAAAAAAAGATTCATTTGTTGCCGAATCTCAAATTCATCGAGGGTGCCTTCATCGAGGAACTATCCAACAGGCAGATGAGTATTAACGATGTTATACTCATATCTCTTGTTCGTTAAGTCTTGAATTCTGCACTTGGAAGCCAAAGCTTCATGAGCTTGTTGTCAATAACGATTGGGAAGACTCAATTGAAGTACATCAGGTTTCACCATGACACGGCCTTTCTGCCCGGGGAAACGGGCGAGTCCCTCAGAGAACTGTCGGGAAATAGCGTTAACAAACTGGTAGTGGGTATTTTTCTGGAGAACCTGGGCGAGTGAGCTAACTCCAATGAGTGATGAACTATTATAACAGAACGGCAGTGAGTTATCTAGAAGTTTCATTGTCTTACTGGGACTTGGAAGAGAAGTGGAGCCGGCGGTGGTTGCGGCACTAATCAAAAGCATGCTTCATAATCTGTGGGTGGAGCTTGTCATCAAGACAAACTTGCAGGCCTACAGTTAGGGTGCTTAGTTGGTAGTAATTAGTTGAGATCTCTTATTAATAATTTAGTATTGCTCCGGGTCTTTTTCTGTTGGACAGATGACGAAAATCATACTGGGTATATGTTAATGTTTTTTCGTGTTCTTGAAACTTGTTGGACTGAGTGGGATCGGATGGAACAAATACTAAAACAAATTTTCGGGGTTGGCTGTACTTGGTATAGCCGTAAGTGTTTTACGTGAAACGTCTTTGGTGCCGTGAGGTAGTGAATGAACACACGTTTCCTGGAGGCCCATACTGTCCCTGGTTGTCTTCTGTTGGCTGCTTTCTTCATTTTCTGTGCTCGAATAGTCGATGTACATTGGCACAGAATATGTAATTGCTCTCGAAGTGCTTGGTACAGCTCCGTCGTCGACGCTCTAGCATTTGCAAGCAGAGGGATCCTCTCTACGCAACCTTCTCATTCGCTCGGTCGAAGTAGTTTTAGGTTTTTCTGAACCCTCTTGGGTGGGGGGAAGTTGTCTTTCATTTCGTATAGTGTGCTCTAAAGGGTTTTGGCCATTTAGTTGACCTATTTCGACAGTCTTATAAAGTTTGCAAATGTTCGCAGTTTCTAACGCTCTAAATCGTCTATAACTTTTTAATCTTGCACTCGATATAAAATTTTATGGTACTGTGTTGTCGTCGCCCCAAAACGGTAGCGTGAAAATAAGTACTCATCGTACACAAGGAAAAGACAACCAACATCCAAGATATTCAAGTTCTTATTCCAAGAACAATAAGAAAAATTTACAGTATTTACATCATCACATTAACATCATTGCACCAATACATAAAAGTATGTATCGTCAGTCTAGCTTGGTGTCCAAACGTCACACCCTCTGCTCTCTCTAACCGTCGTCTCAAATTGTCTCCCCGCAGTTCAAAAATAACCTAACGGTAAAAGCCAAAAACCAAGCAGATATCATCTAGAAGAAAACCACCGTAGAGGACGTCCTATTTCACCTGTTCTTCTCAAGTCGTTGTAAAGCGCGTGACGGAAGAATAGCAGTTGGCGCCAAACACTACAAAATCAGAATATATTCGACATTCCGATGACACAATGGAGTAGGGACCTGCCCTGCAAATGACCCGTCCTAAAGGTCAAGCACAGCGGAGTCACAAATAACCCACGATGTCACAAATCCTCTTCCCTGAAGAATTTTCATGAGTCCATATGTCCATACATTCCAGTCATACTAACTCCGAGAGGTCCAAGCAACATTATGCATGCGCCATACCTACACAAAATACAAAATATCTCTCACACCAATAATCAATTCCATGTTTCACACTCCACGAGAGCATACTCAGTCTAAAAATATGTTCATCCTAGATTTCACATTTTTTTCTTTTCTCACAATCAGAAAATTTACCTAATATTTTTAAAAATTTTAAAATTTCAAAGTACGTAATTTGAAAGTTAATCCTATATAAAAGTAACATTTCAATAATAAAAAAAACCTCTAATGTGCCACTAAATATTTTCACATACAATGGCACTTAAAACACATGATACACACACACAACAAACAATAAAAAAATGTATACATATAAAACAACTGTCACAGTAAAAATTTACTGCATAAAAAAAAAACTTTTTAACACTTGACTCAAATTTTGCAGATGCATTGCTAGCAGATAATCGCTACTCCCTTTTATTCAGTCCGTCAGCATTCCCATGCATCTTCCCCGGTATATGTTTAACCGTAAAATTATATTGTTGGAAACATAGCGCTCACCTAGTTAGTCGAGCAATGGTTTCAATCATTTTCTTCAAAAATGTGAGCGGGTTGTGATCAGTTTGAATAAAAAAAATGCTGGTCGTCCAAATAATAATTCAATGTCCTTAGTCTGTACACAATGGCGGCCAACTCCCTCTCGAGTCTATCCAGGAATAAATAGGATGAAATAGCTAAAATAGGAATGCCAACAACTACGAACCATATTGGGATTTGAATACAGCCTTTTGAACCAAAGACCAGAGCTTGGCTGCCAAGCTGCAATTAATTTTTACATTCTTCGGTATTTTTAATTAACGACCCACTGGAGCAACGGAACGGGCTATTGGTGACGGTCCGGGAAGGGAAAGATTCGAGGACAACGCCTCATAATTTTGAACCACGGTCAGATGATGAGGTCACACCTGATCTGGCACCCCACTCTCCAAATTTCCACACCAAACCAACATGAGGACATTTGAGTCCAAGACAGACTTTACGTGCACCAGCCCCTTGTACACGACGGTCTTTAGTTGGATTTGAGGAGTCCGTTGCTCTTCCAATGGTCGACTGTGGCCCCTTTTCGTTCTTCGGGAAGAAAGAATAAGAAATATTTTGTATTTACAAAAGAAGATAAGATTTAATGGCAAATGTATTCAATTTTGCATAGATGCCAAAGGAATTCCTTCGTTACGAAAAGCTCTTTTTTTGGTTGCTTTTTCTTTCTGACTGGCAACAAAAATGGTAAATTGTCAAAAGTCTATAACCATACAAGAGAGGGACTTACACATCCTAGAAAAACTTTTTGGGAGGGGATAGAGTTTGTGACGTTACATGTAAACCTGCGAGTATTTCCGCTTTCGCTGGGTTACAACCATAGAGGAGATATAATATTAGAAGTCTATGGTTTAGCAGGGCGACGAAATTTGGATTTATTGCGTTCGATGATTAGTAAGCGCTTGAGAGGGATATTTTAGCGCTTAAGAAAGAATGATTTTAATTGGCCGCTTAAACGGCATTTTTTTAGATTGGAACAGATTTTTCCATTTCAATGGTTTGCTCGTTGTGCGTTCGATTTCTACACAATCTTTCCCGCTATCTTTTCAAGTAAGTTGCACATTTTAATTGATATTTATTTGGGGTTTTATTTGATTTTTTAATTTCAAATTAATTTAATTAATTGTCGTTTGTGATTATTATATTTCGTGACGCTCACTTACCCTTGATCAGGTATGGAAATGGATGGTGTGACTGAACGAATGGATGGTGACTGACCGTTTGAATCTTTTTTTGTGCATACATGTATAGTGATTCTTTAGTGAATCAGGAGAGCTTGAAAGTGATTGAATGGTGCCCCAGATAGTTGGCTGGATTGCGAAAAGTGTTAAATGTCCTGAATGTGTGAGTGATATGACGCTAACATTAAGAAAGGATGCTGGCGATAGATACGAATGGTTGTGTATAAAGGATGGACATAAACGAAATCGATCAGTGCGAAAGGGAACGGAAATCCAACGTATGTTCCTTACTTTTATTCAGGAGATTACACAAATTTACCACCTTGAACTGTCATAAAAACGTACGTTTAAATTTTCTTTACTTTTTATTGTTTATTTGTGCCATTTCTCATTTTTAATTCTATGTATGCAAAGGTTCAAAGTGTGGATTTTGCTTATTAAGGATCAGAAAATTTTCACTTCCATATATAAATAATCGAATCGCCAAGATGTTTGCCATTTTCATTTGGTGAGAAACATGCCTCGGATAATACATATTTACTCATTCTTCTAACAATTATAATTAACAATAATCTTCTAGTTAACATTGTTTGAATTTTTGATGAGGATTGGTATTTAGTCTAAAATTACCAGTAAATTCCTATTCAGTTGGTCTATGAGGTTTGACTGTCATAAATAAAGGGGAATTGCACCTAAAATATATTAATTACTAAAATATCAAAAGAAAAATCAACTGTACGGCCGGGTAACACGAGTTTGTGTTCCTCTATCTGTCCAATCCAGAGGGGCACGATTAAAGTGGTGTCGGCAACATGTGAATTAGACTATGTCTGATTGGGCTAACGTTATGTTCACGGATGAGTCGAGATTTGCTCTAGAGCCAGATGACAAACGTATAAGGTTCTGGAGAGAACAAGGCACACGCAATCGCCATCAGAACATCATCGAGCATCACGCATTCCGAGGTGGAAGCATCATGATGTGGGCCGGGATTTCGTTGGGATATCGCACCGACCTGTACATCTATAGACGGGGATCTGTGACGACTGTCCGCATAAACACATTGTTGAGATATAATTATTGAAGTTAGTTAATCTGGAGTGGCAACACTAGACTACTTGTTTACCTTCTGAAGCATGTGCGTGCTTGTCTAGTTGCCTGTTGTGTGTGATGTATTTATTAGATATTTAAATAAACCTATTTAGCCGAGTAAAACTCTGCGTTATCTCTGTACTAAAAATCTACAGGTCATGTGCCCAGATTATCGTTTGGTGGCTAAATGAAATAGAAGTAAAAAGTTCCAGGCAACGCTAAAATCAACTAAAAATGGCTAACGTATCGGAAGACTTGAGCAGTATTGATAAACTGAAAAACAAAAGTGATTTTCCAGTGTGGAAGTTTCAAGTGACTATACTTTTTAAATCCCATTCTTTATTTGACATCGTAAGCGGAACGGAATCAAAAGAAGGCTTAGCTGATGCGGCATTTCGTTCGTGGGTGAAAAGAGATGCGCAAGCACAAAGAATTATTGTGACAAGTATCGATAAAAAGGTGATGATGCATATTTTAAAATGCGGAAACAGTTGCGAGATGTACAAAAAACTTTGTTCAATATATGAACGGGATTCTGAGCAGCAAAAGTGTAATCTGTTGCAAGAATTCTTCAACTACAATATGGATTCTGAATCGGATCTTGCCACCCATATCAGTAAGTTAGTGTTGTAAATAATCAAAATAATCGTAATCTTTTCAGTTATTTAGTTATTGTGTTCTGGCAACACTTCTCACTCTGTGTTTACTCTAGAGCTGTGTGCTACTAGCTTCTTCGTTGCTATTATTTCTCCGTTGCATAATTCTCGTATTTAACTTACAATAAATCTAATTCTATTGCATATTGTCTTTGTGACTTAATAATCATAATTGGTTATGGGCCCAGATAGCGCAGTGATTTATTAAGTGACTTTGTGGAACGAAAAATAACGAGTCTTGCGCCACTACTAACGTTAGGCTTAACGTGAACCTACTTCGAGCTACTACTGTGTGAAGTGACTACTACCTGTGTGAAATGGAGTTCAAAGCTCAAATAGAAAAGCTTTTGGGAGTTTCCAACTGGAATAAATGGAAGAGGCAGATTGAACTTTTATTGCGCCACCACGATGTGCATGATCTCGTTACCGGAGATCGCGAATGCCCTTGCCCACCGGATGGAACTTCAGCTGAAGTGAATTCTGCCTACGAGAAGAGGAGGAAAGCTTTCATCAAAGAGGACTCCCTGGCCCAACTAATCCTTGTGGGAAACATGGACGACAGCAATGTTGAGCTGACGGCTATTTGTAATAGTGCTAAAAGCGTTTGGGATAAATTGCTGTCGGTCTATGAACAGAGTTCTGGCCAGCGTCTTGACCGCTTGATGGAGCAGTTTTTTCAAAGTGAAAAAGGAATGGAAGATGGCATAGTAAGTCATGTTGCCAAACTTCAAAGAAACTTTAGCGAGTTGAACGATGAACTAAAGCGTGTTGCCAAAACAACATTGCCAGATCTCCTATTAATGAGTAGGATCATGTCAACTCTATCTTCAGATTACTTTGAATTCAAAAGTGTCTGGGAATCTGTTCCTATAGAAGAGAGATCTGTAAACAAGTTGACAGAGAGACTTCGCTTGATAGAGATGCGCCTGCCTTCCAAACCGACAGATTCCTCCACAGCCCTGGTTGCTTCCAAGAGAAAAGTTGTGAAGCCAGAGAGAAAATGTTACATCTGCCGAAAACCTGGCCACATTGCTAAAGACTGCAGAAGAAAAGGTAAGCCTAAAACTGAAGGTGATGCTTTTGTATGCACTGTGGAAGGAGTTTCGGAGAGTGATATATGGATAGCAGACAGTGGAGCGTCTGCCCATATGACAAAATACAAGAAATATTTTGTGGACTTTACAACATTCGCCTCACCTAAACCAGTATATGTGGGGAATAGCGAAGCAATTATGGCTTATGGTCATGGAACTGTGAATGTTGAAATGAAGATTAACAACAAGTGGGATAAGAACCACTTAACAGAGGTGTGGTATGTTCCTGACATAAGCAGAAACCTTTTCTCAATTAGTCAAACTCTGAGTAAGGGTTTTAAGTTCCAGGCATCTAAAGACGAGTGTTCTTTTTTAAGAGATGGTTCTCTACGCATGAAAGGTTTACGAACTGTGCATGGACTATACGCCTTAGAAATGCGTGTTAGATGTCCTGCTGTGTCTGCAGAAGTATGTGTTGCTTTAGCAGACAATTCTATGCAACTGTGGCACGAAAGACTGTGTCACCAGAATAAAGCTCATGTAAAGGAAATACTGCAGAAACACCACATACAAGTATCATCAAAAGATGAGATGTGTGATGGGTGCTGCTTTGGTAAGCAGTGTAGACGTCCTTTCGGAACAAGGAAACAAAGGCCTACAATAGCAGGGGGATTAATACATACAGATGTATGTGGTCCCATGCAGCAGCAATCCTTGGCTGGTGCTAGGTACTTTGTATGTTTCAAGGATGATTTCACCAAGTACCGCAGAGTGTTTTTTATGCAGTCGAAGAGTGAAGTCCCCAAATGTCTCCAAACCTTTCTCAATGAAGCGAAAAATGCTGGTCACGTGATCAAAGAAATTCTGAGTGACGGTGGAACAGAGTTTCAGAATTCATCTGTGAAGAATATTCTTGAAAGAGAAGGAATCTCTGCACGCATGTCAATGCCCTACACGCCAGAGCAAAATGGTGCTGCTGAGCGTGAAAACAGAACCATTGTTGAAAGTGCAAGATGCATGATTCATGCTGGAGACATTCCCTTAAAACTCTGGGCAGAGGCAGTGAACACGACTGTTTATGTGTTAAACAGAACAGGACCAACATCCGTAAAAGGTAAGAGTCCCTATGAAATGTGGTTTTCCAAAGAAGTGGTCAACATTAACCATCTACATATCTTTGGTACTGAATGCTTTGTTCATGTACCCAAGCAAAACAGGAGGAAATGGGACAAGAAGAGTGTTAAAGGTGTCTTTGTTGGGTACAGTGGCGAAAAAGATGGTTATCGAATTTGGATAAAAGAGCAAAACAAGATTATCCTGAGTCGAGATGTAATATTTCAAGATGAGAAATCCAACTGTGCGATTGATGAAACTTCAGTTAACCATGAAGCAGAGATGGAAGTGATGACAAAATCTCCTATCACACCACATCTAGATGAGGATAAGGAAATAGGGGAAGCTTCATGTAGTACTGAAGATTCAGAAGAAACCCCAGATGAACAGGAGGGAAGAAACTTGCGGGACAGGTCCATATTAAAGATGCCAGTTAAGTATGACAATTTTGTTCTGTTGGCTGAACATGCAGAACCTGAGACCTACAAAGATGCTATGGCTTCTGAAAATGGTGATAAATGGCTTGCTGCTATGAAGGAAGAGATGGATTCTCTGTCAAATAACAACACATGGGAGCTTGTTAATTTACCTCCTGAAAGAAAAGCCATTGGAAGTCGGTGGGTCTACAAGGTGAAGAAAAATGCTGATGGAACTGTTCAGCGCTTCAAAGCTCGCCTTGTTGCCAAGGGATACAGCCAGAAATTCGGGGTCGATTTCTGTGAAACATTCAGTCCGGTTGTACGATGGGATACAATTAGAACTGTCCTGAGCATTGCTGCTAGTCGAAAACTGAAGCTCACTCAGTTTGATGTCAAAACAGCATTTCTCTATGGAGACCTCTCTGAAGACATATACATGGCTCAACCTGAAGGGTTTAGTGATGGAACTGAGCAAGTGTGTAAACTACTAAAGAGTCTATATGGATTAAAACAAGCTCCAAGATGTTGGAATGAACGTTTTAAAACCTTTGCTGAACACAGTGGTTTAAAACAATCTTGCTCAGATCCATGTTTGTTTTTAAATGATGAGAAATCATTATTTCTTATTGTATATGTTGATGATGGAATCATTGCAGCTCTTGAGGAACAAATAGTAAAACATTTCATCAAGAAACTTGAGAGTGAATTCTGTGTGGTGATAGGTGTGGCCAACTACTTTCTAGGAATGCAAATAGAGCATCTTGTGGATGGAAAGTTTTTTATACACCAGGAGGTATATTGTAGGAAGATCCTGAATCGATTCAATATGATTGAATCCAATCCTGTCAGCACACCTGTTGAAAAGGGTACAATATCAACAAATGATTCAGCATCTCTTCCTGCTAATGTACCTTACCGTGAAGCTGTGGGAAGTCTCATGTTCCTTGCTATCGTCACAAGACCTGACATATCTTATGCAGTGGGTGTCCTTTCGCAGGTCTTGGATAAGCCTCAACAAATGCATTGGAACATGGTTAAGAGGACCTTGAGATATCTCAAAGGAACAGAAAAGTGCGGTATTCTGTTTCAGTGTGAATCCAGTGTAACCCTTGAATCCTTTAGTGACTCAGACTATGCTGGTGATCCTCTAACCAGGAAGTCAACATCAGGAATGGTGTTTATTTATAACGGTGGTGCTATAACGTGGAAAAGTCAGCGTCAAAACTGCATTGCTCTCTCCACAACTGAAGCTGAATTTATTGCAGCAAGTCAAGCTGCAAAAGAGGCAATTTGGTTAAGTAATCTTTTAACAGAACTGTGCTGTGAGACTGAAGTACCAGTCCTTCAAATAGACAATCAAAGTGCCATCCGTTTAATCAAAAATCCTGAGTTCCATAATAGAACCAAACATATTGATATCCGTTACAAATTTATTCGGCAACAATATGAAAACGAGCAGCTTAATGTCATTTATTGTAGTAGTGAAATGCAAGCTGCTGATATATTCACAAAACCCCTTGCGAAAGACAGGTTTTTAAAACTCAGATTAATGATAGGGATGCATAATCTTAGTGATTAAACTTAGTGCATATATATTTATGTGGAACTATCATTGCTATTAATTCTTTTGTGTGCATTTAAAGTGTTTTAAGGTCAGATTTACTATGTGTTTAATGACTTTTTTTTGTGTGTGTGTATTTTGATTTAGGGGAAGTGTTGTAAATAATCAAAATAATCGTAATCTTTTCAGTTATTTAGTTATTGTGTTCTGGCAACACTTCTCACTCTGTGTTTACTCTAGAGCTGTGTGCTACTAGCTTCTTCGTTGCTATTATTTCTCCGTTGCATAATTCTCGTATTTAACTTACAATAAATCTAATTCTATTGCATATTGTCTTTGTGACTTAATAATCATAATTGTTAGAAAACATTGCATTCCGTTTAAAAACACTTGACAAGAACATAGATGACGAAATGATTGTATCGAAGATTCTATCAACTCTTCCAGAAAAGTATAAACACTTCCGAAGTGCATGGGATTCCACAAACAAAGAAGACAAGACCTTAGAAAACATAACAGCTCGGTTATTAAATGAAGAAAACTCAAGTAAAATTCCAGAAGTGCAAGAGAGTGTTGCATTTAAAGTCCATGAAAAAAAATGCTTCAAATGCAACAGCGGAGATCACCTTGCCAGATCCTGTCCTAAAATTAAGATACAAGAAAAATATGGTAAAGAAAGAAAATGTTTTAAATGTAACAGTTCTTCGCATTTTGCCAAAGATTGCAGGAACCAGAGAAATCAACTCCATTGCAGCATTTGTAGGAAAACTAATCGTATTGAAAAAGACTGTTTTTTTAGAAATAATGCCGATGGAAGAAAACAAGTTTCCTTTCTTGCTCCTAATGGAAGTTCTACAAACAAATGGGTTGTGGACTCGGGATCTTCAAGTCACATGTTTAATTCTGAAACACTATTGGAAGATCCATTAAAAATCTCGACTGAAATCGGTCTTGCCAAGAATTCAGAAGTGATGGAAGCAAAAAGTGTTGGAAGTATCAAAGCAGAGGGTTGCATATTAAATCAAGTGTTATATGTTCCTGAACTGTCTAAAAATTTACTGTCTGTAAATACTATTACTAAAAACAAAGGAGAAGTGAAATTTGTTGAAGATCGAGTTGAAATTTCCAAACAAGGTGAAATTGTGTTGAAAGGTCATAAAAATGAAATAGGACTCTATGAAATTGATCTGAATAAACAAAATGAAGCATTGTTGACAGAGAGTAAAAATTATGCAGACACATTGCATCGTAAACTTGGACATTTGTGTGAAAAGAACATGAAACTTCTTTTGAAGCATTCAAAAGGCATGAAGCTGTCAGAAAAAGAAATAAAAGGTATGTCTAATTCTTGTGAAGTATGCCTAAAAGCTAAACAAGTCAGACTTCCTTTTAAAACAGAAAGAACTAGAGCTACAAGACCATTGCAAATAATACATACAGATATATGTGGGCCTATAGAAGTTGAAACATGGGACAGAAATAGATATTTTTTGACTTGCTTAGATGATTATACACATTTTGTTATGGTATTTTTGATTAAAAACAAATATGAAGCTCTCAATGTCCTAAAAGAGTATACAGAAGAAGCTGAAGCAAAATGGTCACTTCGTGTAGCTAAAATACGTTGTGATAATGGAGGCGAATATACTTCAAATGAAATGAGAAGTTGGTGCAAGTCAAAGGGTATCAAGTTAGATTACACAACTCCACATACACCACAATTAAATGGAAAAGCTGAACGCTTGAATCGAACCTTGCTTGAGAAAACTCGGGCATTGATTTTTGATTCTGGCCTTAAGAAATTAATGTGGGGTGAAGCATTAAGAACTGCATCATATCTAATAAACCGCAGTCCAACAGAAGCTACTGAGGTAACACCTGCTGAAATGTGGTACCAAAATAAGCCTGATTTGTCCAGATTACAAATATTTGGAAGTGTGGCTTATGCAAAGAAACTTGGTCACCTAAAAAAGTTGGACTGTAGAAGTAACAAACTTATTTTTGTTGGATATACTCACAATGGCTATCGGCTGTGGGATGAAGAGAAAAGAAGAATAGAAATTGCAAGAGATGTGGCATTTCTTGTTCCAAGAACTGAAGAAAGAAATATTTTGTCTCTTCCAATTGATGCAGAAGAAAGTATGGAAGATTCCGTAGAGTTGGTTCAGACAGATGAAGAAAATGAAGAGGAACTTGGACGAGGCAAAAGAATAAAGAAACCACCCACTCATCTCACTGATTATGTCTTACTTACATATGAAGAAGCAGTAAATGGCCCTGATAAAGAAAATTGGAAGAAAGCTATAGAAAATGAAAAGAAATCTCTAGAAAAAAATGAAACTTGGAAAATTGTGGATAGAAGTAGTGCTGGAAATAAAAAGATTCTAAGTAATAGATGGGTATTTAAAATTAAAGATGATGACACGTACAAAGCAAGATTAGTGGTCAGAGGATGTGAACAAAATTATGGAATAGATTATGAAGAGACTTTTAGTCCTGTTGTGAACACATAACATCCCTGCGAATTTTATTTGGATTGGCAGCAAATAGAGGATATCATATTATGCAATTTGACATCAAGACAGCATTTCTGTATGGAAAACTGGATGAGGAAATATTCATGAAAATGCCAGTGGGTTACGGTGATCAGTCTAAAATACGTAAGTTACAAAAATCATTATATTGTTTGGAACAATCTCCTTTAAGGTGGAATAAAAGGCTAACTGACTTTTTGAAAAGTAAAAATTTTCGCCAAATTAAATCTGAACAATGTATTTTTGTGGGAACTGACACAATATTGGCTTTTTATGTAGACGATGGAATTCTAATTGGGCCAGATAGATCCAAACTAGTTGAATACTTGGAAATCCTTCAAAAAGAGTTTGAAATGACATCATATGATAAACCAGATTCATTTTTGGGAATTAGTATAGAATTAAATTCTGAAGCACTGAAAATTCACCAGGAAGCTTATGCGGGCCAAGTGCTACAAAAATATAAAATGCAAGATGCAAAACCAATGAACACACCCATATTGAAGACTTCAGCTGATGATACTGAAAAACATGAAGAAATTGCTTTCCCTTTTCGAGAAGCTTTGGGAAGTCTTTTATATTTATCGTGGAGAACTAGACCAGATTTGGCTTTTGCAGTGAATTCTAACAGTCGTCATGTTGAAAATCCATCTAATGAAGATGTTGTGAATCTGAAAAGAACTCTAAGATATCTAAAGGGAAGCATAAAGATTCCAGTCCTGGATACTGAAGCGATAGCACGTGTGTAAAGCCAGCTCCGATTCCCATAGGATTAACTAGCGTCGCAGAGTTGCCGAGTCCACCGGAGTAACCACCCCTTTCTACCGGCCCCTAAGCGTGGCGTGGGTCGGCATCGAGAACCGATAAGACCACGGTCAAAACACTATAATTAGGCCTGAAAATTTGGTAATCCAACAACGAGAATCGTATCAACAAAGTTAACCTCAACGAATAGTAGTTTCTTTTTTGTCACAGCTAACCTAATGTGCATTGCTCACTTCACATTCATCCCAAGGATTACGTGCATATGATTTTAATCTAAATCAAGCGTTCAAAGTGATTTTATAGACGTTCAAAGTGGGACTCTAGTCCAAAACTTAACAGTGCAAACAACGATAAATTATTCTCATTGAACGCAGCTACTAAAATGATGGGCTAAGAGCAATCAACAGTCGGCCCCGGTAAGTACCCTCTAATTAATAATGAGCACCAATTATTTTAATACAACCTGGCATGTGTCTTATGTGCACTTGCCGCAAGCAACGACCCCATCAGGAGTGATACGGGTCGGAGTAAACGGCAAAATGTTTGTTTCTAGATAGTATCGACTGTTAGTAATGCATATGTCCATCTGGTTATCCTCCTCGTGAGAAACGGTCATAACTTTCTTTAATGCTTTCTTTTTTATACAATTAAAATATTAAGGCCTTTAAATCCCTTTATTTATTTTTTTCAGCATTTCAGTGTCTAGCTTTTTAAGAGTGCGTTATTTTCAATTTTTTCTTTCTTCAAGCAAGGCAATCTGAAAAATTACGTTGGCCCTTAATCAGATATCTTTAATTGCGATGGGCTTTAAACTGGGCTAAGGCTCAATTTAAATGGTTAATCACTGTATAATGGTTTTTCATGGCGATGGCGTTATCGACTCGCCGTGTTTTGTTTTGTGTATGTTTTATGTAACTTTGTAAATAGAGCCCCTCCCGATTTGACAAAGACACAGCAGTGTTAAAGAGACCTACGGGGTCCACAAATCTGCAAGCATGTTCAACCGTCAAGACGGGAGGAGCAAAGAACTGACACGAGACACATCCTACCTTTTATAATGCCTTTTTATAGCACGTTTCCCGCTAATATTTTAACAGTTTATTTTATTATTATTTTTATTTTATTAAATGCTTTTTCTCAGTCTATGTTGGCAGTTATCGCTTCTATAATTACCCCCCTTGTTTTTTTTAAATGGTTATTTCATTTCCAGCAATGCCCAACATCTGGTTTAATACAAAAAATTTTAAATTCCATTTGAGTTCTTTTTTTTAGACAGCCTTAACTAGGGCCTATTTGGAACCTAACAAAGTAAATGCGATCGTGTTGAAAGTAAATCCGAAGTCTATAGGCAGCCATGGAATTGGCAGTCAGGCTTCCTCATGAGATGGACATGCGCATATAAATTACATACGTTGATACTGTAGTTGTCTAGACATTCTATTTCTTTCCCTAAGTACTTCTATGTGTTTTTCTTCCCATAATTGGTGCTCAATAGTTATAAATATGGCTGGGGGTGCAAACCGGGACCGACTTTCATCGCATGATTTTTCAAATTCCTACAGCATCACCTCAGCATAGTACACCGACATAGGACGATTTCAGAAACACTCACAATTGTTCACGCCCATTCTTGGGTGCAACACTTCCTTTTAAACCCATCTAAATTCAACTTCTGTCCAACGAAAGACTATAGCCGGAGTTGGTTTCATTACATGATCAAATGTTAGACAAATCGTACAAATTTTTAAATATTAGTTAAGATTTTCACAAAAAGGCGAAAAACCACAGAACTTTTAAACAATCGCCTAACAATGTCCTCGTCCCCAAAGCTTTCCACACCAAGGAAAACTAAAAAAATTGAAACGGGGGTGAACATTCCCCCATCAACGGAAAAAGAAATTTCTTTCACCCTCTATAACGATGTAGAGGATATTTTCAACTGATAAAAACACACTAAAAGCTTCCAAAAAAATCAAAGTTCTCGAAAAAATAGCCGAATTTGAAAAGATATGGTTTGAGAAGCTAGATAAAATTGCAAGCCTAGAAGCAAGCCTAAAGGCAATAAATAAAAGAAACAGCGCATGTAATGAAGACAACCCACAAGAAGATTTAAATGATTTAAAAAACTTTCTATCCATTAGACTTGACAATCTAACCTCCACGCTAAGATCAGAAATTACAGACACCTTCAAAAAGGAACTTAAAATAGAAATGGCGGCACAATTGAAAATCAACGACATGGAAAAACAGGAGAAACAAAACAAACAGAATAACGACATAACAGAGAATTTAAAAGAACTCAAAACTCTCTTCAACAAACCAACCACTTACGCTCAAGCAGCCCAACAAAACAAAGGGGCAAATAACTACAAGACCAGATCAACTTCTACACACACTTTAATTATTCGCTCTAAAAACCCTGAAAAAACAGGAGAAGAAATCAGAGAGGATTTCAAAAAGACAATGGGAGGCAATGCCCAACAATGGAAAATCCAAGGCCTTTACATAGGCAAAAACAAAAATGTCATAATTAACACAAACAATCACGAAGATATCGAAGCAATTCTCAACAAACTAAAAGAAATGGAAAACGACAATCACGGGCTACAAGCAAGAATACCAGCTCCGATCTCTAAACCAATTATAATACACGGCATTCCAAACAGTACCAATAACGATTTACTTATAAAGGCACTGCAAGAGATAACACAAACCACTATCCCAGATAACACACGCCAAAGACAATTCACAGACAAAAACGGGAGAATACACGCAGTACTCCACCTACAACCAGAAACAGCGGATAAACTAATAAGAATAGGACACTTTTGGTTCGCCTTCGAACGATGTAGCATCAAAAAATACATCGCAACTTCAAAGGCACTTAGATGCTACAATTGCCAGGGGTATGGCCACGTCGCAATAAACTGCAAAGAGAGGGCGCTTTGTGGTAACTGTGGAGACAACCATCCCTCAAACTCCTGCAAATCAGAACAACAAAAATGTGTTAACTGCACACTGGTTAATTTAAACAACGGATCTGAACTGCCCACCAACCACCCGGTCTGGCACACAAGCTGCCCAGTGTTTCAAGAAGAAACAAAAAAACTCAACAAAATCACAACCCAACCTCAATCACAAAGGGAAGACGTCACAACCAACACCACAGAAACAGAACAAAACCCACCAACTAATCAGGACTAAACAAAAAACTCTTATACAACTACTCCTTTAAAAGAACCTCTTTCAACCTTCTTCTGACAAAAAGAAAAACCCTTCCAAGTCTTTAAAATTTTAATAAAATGAAATTCATGCAAGCTAACTTACATCATACACGCGCCAGCACCACAATTACAACAAAAATAATCCAAGAAAGAAAAATAGATATTGCCCTTCTCCAGGAACCCTACACATACAACAAAATAATGCCAGGAGTTCCAAGCCATTGGACAAAAATCTTATCAGAATCAGGCAGAGCAGCTATTATCATTACAAATCCAAATATAACTACTACAATCATCAGCAGCAGGAACGACACAGCAGTAGCCAACATTAACCTCCAACCGACGGGCGATATAAGGATTGTTTCAACATACGCATCCCCCAGTGAAGACCTGAACACAACCCTAAATGACATCCAAAAATGCATCCCCCCGGGGGGCAATGTAATCATCGGAGGAGACTTTAATGCACACAGTCCCATCTGGGGCTATAACTCAGCGAACAGAAGAGGACACTCACTCTTAGATTTTATGGCAAGCAACGCCCTAAAAATTTGCAACACCCCAGGAGCTGAACCCACCTTTCGATCAGGAGAAGCCAAGGGATGGCCAGATATCACCCTATCGGCAGGCCAAATTAGCACTATAATATCAGAATGGACAGTTGGAGACAGAGAAACCCTTAGTGACCACAACCCAATCTATTTCACACTGGGAATAGAAACCCCAGAGGTGAGGAGCAAAGGAAGATTTAAAACTGCGTTTGGAAATCATGGGAAATTCAAGAAACTCATTTCTAAACAAACAAAAAATCTAAACTTTAAGACAATAGAGAACAAAACAGACCTCAACACCATGACTACACAACTAATAGAAAAAATTCAATCATCTATGACGAAATGCTACAAACTTAAAACCTCTTCGAAAAAATATCATATTCACTGGTGGACACCTCAACTTCAAACTCAACAAAAATTAGTCAGAGCCCTGAAAAGGAGGTTTACCCATGAAAAAAATCAAGATTCAAGAGATCTTTTCAAAATCAAAGTAAAGAAGGCTAAAGCAGAAATGAAAAAAATGGTTAACAAAAGTAAACTGGAAGCATGGAAAAATTTCTGCTCCAACAATAACTCCCAATTCGGCACTATTTTTAAAATAGTCTGCGGGAAAATTACCTCCCAAACACCTATCCACTCCACCATAGGTAGCAGGAATTTTCATACAACAAGCAACTTACAAAACCTTCTTGAAAAAATTTTCCAAAAAGATCATGAACTTAATGATGAGGAAGACCACACAAAAATAAGAAGAACGCCGTTCATCTCAAACAACACAAATAATGTTAAACCATTCAAGCCACACGAATTAACATATGTTATTAAAAACTCACCCCTGAACAAAGCCCCAGGACCAGACAATATTGACGGTGCAATCCTATCAAGAACACATCAAGCAATACCTAATACACTGCTAGACTTATTTAATGCTTGCCTCAATCTCAAATGTTTCCCAGACTGCTTAAAAAAAGGAGAAGTCATTTTGTTCCAAAAACAAGGTAAAGACCCTAAAGTTCCAGATTCTTACAGGCCAATAACACTACTACCGGTTCTGGGAAAAGCCTTGGAAAAGCTGCTCCTCCTTCGAATTAACAAATTCAACCACGATAATAAAACAATAGGCACAAATCAATACGGTTTCATCTCAGGAAAATCTACCGAAGACGCACTACACAATCTACTCCAAAACATTGTACAAAACAAGAGCAACCAATACCATACATGTTTGATCTCCTTAGATATCAAAGGAGCTTTTGACTCTCTATGGTGGCCTTCACTTTTAAATCAACTAAACTACAGAAACTACCCGGCCGACATCATTAACATAATAGAAAACTACCTAACAAATAGAACAGTGCAACTTAGACAAGGACAGGATTCCGCAAACACAACACTTGAAAAAGGCTGCCCGCAAGGCTCATGTATAGGTCCCTTTCTCTGGCTCACAGTCATCCAATCACTTCTGGACCAAGATTGGGGCCCGAACTGCAACATCCAAGCGTTCGCAGACGACGTAACAATTACAATAAAAGGAACTACAAGACGGGAAATAGAGAATACTGCTAAGACAACACTCCTGGAGGTACAGAAAAATGGTGCCAAAGGGAAAAACTAACAATTTCAACCCAAAAATCAAAAGCAATTATAATAGCAAAGAAAAGGCACATGATTCGTAAACCGACAATCAAAGCAGGTCAATGGCACATTAAAGTCACCAAAGATCTCAAACTCCTGGGGATCATCATTGACGAGAACCTCTCTTTCCTCCCACATCTACAGGCCATAGGAAATAGAACCATAATCCTTTCCAATAGAATTAAAACCACAATAGGCAGAAATTGGGGCACAAACCCAAAAATGGTTAAAATTTGGTATAAGACAGTAGCAGAGCGTCAAGTATGCTATGCGGCCAGCATCTGGGCAAGCAACATCACAACAAGAATTATTAGAAAACTGGCAACAATCCAACGTTACTTTGCCCTACGCATGTGCAGAGGATACCGCACTGCCCCAACAAACGCCATACTGGTACTCTGCGGCCTTGTCCCTCTTCATCTAATAGCAATTAAAGAAGCAGCCACCAACAAAATAATTAGGCACAGTTCTGATGTTAATTTCCTAGGACAAACAATAAGGGCCCAAGACTATGAAACAACTTTAAACATCTGGGAAGAAGACCCAGAGGAAATGGACTTCTCCAACATCGACAAACTAAACACAACACCAGCAACTTACAATATATACACAGACGGATCTAAGACAGAAGAAGGAGTTGGTGCGGCCTTCGTCATATACACAGGAAATCAAGAAACCCTCACATGGAAAACCAGTCTCCATCCCAATAACACAGTGTCACAGGCGGAAAAGATAGCAGTTCTGTTTGCAACCAACTGGGCCTCCAACCAAAATGAACCTACAACCATCCATACTGACAGTCTCTCAACTCTCCACACAATCAAAAGAGTCCAGAACAAGGATAGAATTACGAAAGACATCAGACAAGTTTTAAAACTTAACCAAGACATAAAAATACAGTGGGTCAAAGCTCACGCAGGAATTAAGGGCAATGAGAGAGCAGACCAACTCGCCAAAGAAGGAGCTGCGGGCGATGCCCCATTGTCTATCCAACTCAAACTCAACAAAGGATTCCTCAAAAACCGTCTAAAAACCCTCATCATGATCGAGTGGCAAAATGAATGGGACAGGGGAGACACTGGCCGCAGAACCTACGACTTCTTCAACAAAGTCAATCACAACAGAAACCCACCGGGACCCTACCTAACAGCCTACTTGACGGGACATGGCCCGTTCCCGTCCTATCTACACAGATTCTGCCTCATCACCAACAATAACTGCATTTGCGGGGAGCCGGGAACTCCGGACCACTACTTATTCCACTGCCCTCTAACGACAACCAATCATTTAAAAGAACCAAACATCAACTTAAGCATAGCGTGGAAACATAATACTGCCACCAACAACAAAGCCCAAGTCAAAATAATGAAAGTAATGCACTTCCTTTTCAACAATATAGACATAATTACAGGACCACACTTCCAACTTCACACCACCATTTAACAACGGCTTTCTTCAACAGTATTGTCAGGACAGGACAACTGATTTAACTGTACCATCTGCCATAGACTCTCGAAAGTTAAACTTTAAAGTTCCTCAATGCATCGCTTCGCATCAATTTTGAATTCTGAGCAAACTTAAACGCCAAGATTAGAAAACTCCAATGCCAAGCTGAGAAAACACCATTGCAAATAGCACCTCAATGGCCGGGGGGCGGTTTAAGGCGCCCCCTGCCCAGTCCTCGCCCCAATTCTGGGGAATACTCTCCTTCCGTGGTTGGCCACAAAAAACCGCTCATAACCTGCTATCACAGCGGGGACGAGGGGGCCACCTGCGGTGCCCAAACCCAAGGGAAGCATAAATTCAGGAATAAGCTACTCAAAAGAGAGCAGTGATAAAGAACTTATTGCATATTGTGACTCTGACTATGCTGGAGATAGTGAAACACGTAAAAGTACTACTGGATATGTGATCTATTTTTGTGGTGGCCCAATAAGTTGGTGTTCTAGAAGACAGTCCATTGTAGCTACCTCAAGCACAGAGGCTGAATATATATCAGCAGCAGAATGTTGTAGAGAACTTGTGTATCTTAAAAGTTTAATTGAAGAACTCACAAATGGAAACATTTCTGTTACTTTAAATATTGATAACCAAAGTGCTATAAGTTTAATTAAAAATGGGGTATTTAATAAACGTAGTAAACACATAGATGTTAGGTACCATTTCACAAAAGAAAAGGTAGATGAAGGTTTAATTAACATAAAGTATTGTCCTACTGTCATACAAATTGCAGATATTTTCACTAAAGCTTTGGGATCTATTAAATTTCAGAAATTTAAATCTGAATTTGTTATATAACTTGATTACGGAAGTATAATAATTTAGTATTTCTAAATGTGTAAAATTGTGATTAATTTTTTTAGTCTTTGCTATGTTGTATTTTATGTTTATGAAAACTTTGATAATTAAGGGAGTGTGTTGAGATATAATTATTGAAGTTAGTTAATCTGGAGTGGCAACACTAGGCTACTTGTTTACCTTCTGAAGCATGTGCGTGCTTGTCTAGTTGCCTGTTGTGTGTGATGTATTTATTAGATATTTAAATAAACCTATTTAGCCGAGTAAAACTCTGCGTTATCTCTGTACTAAAAATCTACACACATGACATCATAAATCTCAATGCGGGGAAGAGCAATGTATAGATATTCGTGATTAACAGCACTCATAATATAAACACTTAAAGGAAGTATGCAACGTTTTTAATACTGAAACATTTTAAAGCAGAAGTACAGAAGATGTGCTGTGGATAAGGTTCGCCAGAACATCTCTGTAAATAGAATATGTCCTCTCACCCTTAAGGAATTTAGACTTCTAATAACATGTAGGCTGTTAAGAAACCATGATTATAAAGTGAAATTAGTAGAACTTAAGTATGTATGTCGAAAAGGAAATGAACCACCAAAAATCTCTATTCATTGACGAGTGTAGTATTAAGAATTCCTTTGTGCGGACAATTGTTTTACTCAGAAGCATAAGCGTGGCTAGGGTTGATGAATGAGGTGGGAGTAATTCAGTCCCGAGAAGTATGAACTGTACACCAGTAAAATGGTAAAGCATCTGGAGACTGAAATTTTCGTATTTTTATGTTAAAAATCACACGATATATTGATACTTTTTTCGTACAACATTGATAAAGTTATTAAAAAGTTTGCGTCTAGCAAATGTTAGTCACTTTCATTTCAAATAAAGTCGTTTTAAACAACGTTGTTTTATGGTATCATACATGAGAAACACATTTTTTGTTTTTACAACAAATTATTTAAGGATAGTCTTGAATTTCACTAAACCCTGCTAATTCAAACCTCCCCCACCCCCCACCCCGTTCATCCGAGTTTGGTTAATCCGAACCATCTGTTTTTAAAATTTGTGAAACAAAATACTGTAAATCAGTGACAACATATATTACAATTATTGAAATAAAAAACATCATTTGTAAGAATGCACATACATTCAGATTTTTAGATTATCATTAAATTGAAAAGAATAGAAAAATAGTCACTAGAACTTCATGGACTATAACATTTGGACAAAATTATAATTATATAGCGATATATTATAATAATAGCGATAAATGCATATAAACATTTTCCTAGATCTTAAAAAAACATATTCTAAGTTAAACATAAAAAAAAAAATATCAAGTGAATAAAAATTTCACTTTTGTCGTGCATTTACGTATAATTCCGTGTATAAGCCGATAATTTTTGGAAATGTTTCTAAAGCTAAAGTTTTTTTTTTTTTGCGGGGGGGGGGAATTGGAAAGGAAAACTTTTTTGATACAGCTGTTGGATTCGGATCTCCGTATGGTGGTAACAACTTAGAATTCTTTACGAACGATTTTTATAGCAACTCCAACGGGTGTTGGGAAAGCAACCCTACTTTTTTACTCAGTATCATCCGACTCGGATCCAAATCCAACAGCTGTTCCAATTTTAAAAATATTTTAACTTGCGTTTTGAAAATGCAGCCTTTAAGCAAAAAGAGAAAAATAAGTCATATAAATCCTTCATATTCCGTGCCTGAATCCGAGTTTCCGAAAAGTTCGTAAAATTCGGCTTCACTCATTGGGATGTCCTGATGCGTATCATCATCAGTTCCAATGCCCTTTCCGTACTAGAATTTAAACACAGTCCAGTCACAATAATGTCACCATCACCTACTTTCGACGTCAACGTGAAATAACCAATCACAAAAGGCAGGTGGCAGCACATTGCAGTGGAGTGTATATAAAGGATGTCCTAGGGCATCGGAAAGCATTTCAATCGTTGGCGTAATGCAGAAACGTAGCGATTTATCCGACGTCCAAAAGGGCATGATTATTGGCTTTCGGGCCAAGAGTGGAAGCATTTCGGAAACGGCTAATTTTGTGAACTGTTCGCGTGCCGCCGTGGTAAAAGTATACCGTGCATGGCAAAATGGCACTATCCAAAATCAGCGGGGTGGCACAAGTGGTGCACCATGGGCTATAGATGACAGATGTGAACGAAGGCTACGGAGATGCGTTCGGGCGAATAGACGTGCAACTGTTGAGAAACTGACCGCCTAGATGAACCAAGGGGCTACCACCCAAGTAGTAAGGTGACGTGATTTATCACGTGAAAAACAGGTCATCTTTTTCAACATGACGTCTTATGAGAAAAAATCACGTCAACTGCGACTTCATTTTCGTGTCACAAAAAAAGACGTCATTTAGTAACTAAAAATATATGTCATTTTTTGGTCACTAAAAATGACGTGATTTTTAAGACCTCCTCATTTTGGTCATATTCGCGTCATGTGGAATGACGTGATATTTTAGACGTCATTAATTTGGGTATTTTTGCGTCATCATAAATGACGTCTTTGAATCACCACATTTTAATTTCATCTACGTCCTTTTTCATAATTGATTACTTATTGTTGGAGACCGTTTTTTTTTTTCCTTTTTCGTGCCTTATCAGTACGGAAACGAAGGTCCAAGTTCAAAAACGCCGTGGAAGCTTTTTGTAGAAAAAGTAGAAATTCAACATCGTTCGGCATCGGAACACCTGGCCCTGGCGCCAGTTTCAGTTTGATTTCGAATTCCGTGTCGTGGAGTTGGTGGTCATAAATTTGGAAATTCGTTTTTTAGGTAAGGATTATATTTTTCACTAATTACATTTTTAGAAGTCTTATTACCATTCTTCTGTTAACTTGTACATTCTTATTTTTGCTCTTACTTAGCTGTAGTTTCAAATGGTTGGGAAATTTGCATTAGTATAGTAGCTACTAAGCCTAATGTTCTCGCTAGCTCAGTAAAAACACACGTGGACTGTAACACACTTTATTTTCAACTCTCAACTCTTTTAAAGCTTTGCCACGCAGGGCACATTTCCTCGTTGGTGATACGTCACTGTTCGCAACGCCACCTCGCGACAAGGGTCTGTACACTCCCCACGTTGAAACATGTGGGGGGGGGGTTTCAAATTAAATAACAAACTACAACTCAACTAACAGAAAATTAACACTTACAAATATATTCAAACACATTTCAATACAACTTCTTAAACATGTGCAATAAATCAAATACTTTTAAATTTACAATTATTATAATATTTAAGTTTCTAAAGGCAATATGCAAACATCACGGACATTTCTTTTTAATACTTTTCCATTAGGAATTTTGATATCAATGACTCTTACCCTTTGGTCTGAACTTTGGTATATTTTCACTATTCTACCCGGAAGCCATTTAGTGCCAGGTAAATCATTTTTTATCAGCACCAATGCTCCACAAGATACATCAGTTTTACAAAATTTCCATTTGCATCTCTGCTGTAGAGTGTTCAGATAGTCTCGCTTCCAAATTTTTATGATTTGCTGCGAGAACTTTGTAATTATCTGCCATTTAGACAATTTACTTTCAGTAATATTAATTAACTGAGGTTCTACTATATTCGATACAGGCCGACCAATTAAGAAATGACCTGGTGTCAGTGTTTCAAAATTGTCGAATTCTGGAGATAGGGGTGTAAGGGGTCTCGAATTTAGAACTCCCTCAATTTCCAAAATCACCGTTAGGAATTCTTCTAACGTGAGTCTGGAGTTACCAATGACACGTTTCAAGTGAAACTTAAAGGATTTCACCCCTGCTTCCCACAAGCCACCAAAATTCGGCGATTTTGGAGGAATGAATTTCCAATCTATACCTTCACAAGTGTAGTAATTTGCCAAGGTTTCATCTGGACATTTAACTAGACTAAATAATCTTTTCATTTCAGAATTTGCACCTACAAAGTTGGTACCATTATCACTCCACAACTTTGCAGATTTGCCCCTACGACTGAAAAATCGCTTTAAACATGCAATAAATGCATCAGATGTTAAATCGGAAACAAAGTCCAGGTGTAATGCTTTAGTGCACAGGCATACAAATATAGCTACATAAATTTTATTTAGCACACCTTTTCTTTGATTCTTAAACTTAATAAAAAAGGGTCCGCAAAAGTCAACACCAGTGAAATGAAAAGGAAAGGATGAAACAACACGCTCACTTGGCAAATCACTCATGATTTGTGTCACTGCTACAGGCTTGTTTTTGAAACAAGTTATACACTCGTGTACTATTTTGCGACACATGTTTCTGCCATTTAAAGGCCAGAAATTTTGACGTACATGATATAACAAGGAAGTTGGTCCAACATGCAAATATTTCAAATGAAAATGTTTCAAAATAATACAAGTTAATTTATGATTAGCAGGTAACAGCATAGGATGTTTTGCACTAATACTTAAATTAGAATTGCTCAAACGTCCACCAATTCTAATAATTTGATCATTATCCAAAAAACAATTTAAAGAAGATAATTTGCCTGTAACAGGCTTACCCTTCTTCAAAGCACTATATTCATACTTGAATTCAGATTGTTGTAATAATCTGATTAAACTTACCTCACCACCTCTCAACTCTTTTGGTGTGAGAGGGCCTTGCTTTTTATGAGTTGGGGTTCTAAGGTTGTATGAAAATCTAAACAAATAACATACAACTCGCAAAATATGTACATAATTGTTACTTAAATCAAGTAATTTGCACAAAAGAAAATCATCACAATCATTTAAATTCACTAAACAGTTACTGTTGTCCTTAGAGTTTGTTCTAAGCTCTCTTTCAATCTCTTCATCGGGAATTACCACTTCCCAATCCTCGGGAATAGGATCACCTGCCTCGTGTAAGAACTTGGGTCCATGCCACCACAGTTCGTTACGGATTAACTTGTCAAGATCAATACCTCGTGAGATAAGATCTGCTGGATTTGAGGCGGATGGTACATGACGCCATTGGGCAACAGACGTCAACTCCTGAATCGTGGTAACTCTGTTAGCTACGAAAGTTTTGAGATCACAGGGTTTCCTTTGGATCCATGAAAGAACTATCATGGAATCACTCCAAAGGTAGGTGTGGGACACTTTTAGCTTCAAGGCTTTGAGAATCCTATTAGTCAGTTTAGCTAGAAGCACGGCAGCACACAACTCAAGACGAGGGATCGTCACACGTTTTATGGGTGAAACTTTGGACTTGCTAGCCACTAAACTAACCAATATAGCACCAGTTGAAGAATTTGTTGATCGAAGGTACACCGCGGCGCCATACGCTTTCTCTGAGGCATCCGAGAAGCCATGCATCTGGATCGAAGCAGGATCATCTGTTAGGATTCGACGATCAATGTGTAAGGTTCTCGTGGCCGCAAGCGCTGCAATGAAATTTCTCCACTCCGTCACCTCAGCCGATGGCAATGGATCATTCCAACCCAATTTCAGCAGCCAAAGACGTTGGAGGAATATTTTAGCCCTTGAGATGACTGGTCCCAGAAGACCTAGAGGGTCAAAGATGCGAGCTATTGTAGACAACACAGCTCTCTTAGTGACATCCATATTCTCATCAAGAAGGTTGAACGAGAAATAGTCACTGTACGGCTTCCAGGAGACACCCAATGTCTTGGTCTCTTCTGGTTGTGCGAACGAATACTCGGCACTTGATTGTACAGACAGTTCAGGACAATTGGCGAACCATTTGTGGAGCTCCATTCCACTTCTCTGAAGGATGCCAATTAACTGCTGCTGAAGTACTTTAGTTTGATGTAGGTCATCACCGCCAGTCAGAATGTCGTCCATATACACGTCTGTAACTAGGACTGACGCTGCTTCAGGAAAATCTATTCTCTCATCAATAGACAGTTGTTTCAAAGTTCTCATGGCGAGATATGGAGCACTAACTGTCCCGTACGTGACAGTGTTCAGACGATACGTTTTAAGTGGAGCGTCTATTGCGGATTTCCACAAAATCCTCTGCAAATCTCTTTGATCCTCATTAATGAGAATCATTCTGAACATCTTTTTAATGTCTGTGGTAAAAACATATCTATGTTTTCTAAAACGACACATGATTGCAAAAAGGTCGTCTTGTATCACGCCTCCATTTAGCTGAATGGAATTTAAAGAATTCTCAGCAGCTGTCACTGTTGATGCGTTAAACACAACTCTCAGCTTGGTTGTTGCACTATCTGCTCTGTAAACGCTGTGATGCGGGATATAATAAGTAACCTGTGGTTGTTGTTCCTCAACAACTTCTGTCATATGACCTAAAGTTTCGTACTCGCTTATAAAAGACTTATAAAGGCTATAATAATCAGGATCTCTAGATAGCTTTCTAATCAAAGAGTTTAACCTTTTTAGTGCGATCTCTCTCGATTCCCCTAAACAAGAGGGATCCTCTTTGAGAGGCATTTTCACAATATATCTTCCATCACTATCTCTTAAATATGTTCTAGCATAGTGCTCATCACAAAATTTAGTTTCTTCGGTTTTTGTCAAGGACTCCTCAACATTTTCCAATTCCCAAAACTTTTGAATTTCTCGCTCTAAATTTCCCAAATTACTAACTAAACCGCAATACATTCTATCCGTATCAAAGGTATCATACATACTCCCACTCACAATGTATCCGAAAACCGTATTTTGGAGAATCAATTTGGAGTTACAAAGGCTTAATTGCCCAGACCTCAATAAACTAATAAAAACTTCCGATCCCAACAATAAATCAATTCTACTAGGTTTATTAAACTCAGGATCAGCCAGATCTACGGTCTCGGGGATATTAAATTCAGAGATATCAATTAACTTCGCGGGAGTTATGTGCGTAATTTTGGGCACAATAAGAAACTCTAGTTGTTGCTGGAAACTTCCAGTTTTATCACTAACAACGACCGATGTTTTGGACTTTACATTTAATGAGGCGCCTGACAAACAAGAAACAGCCACATTAATTTTCTCTTTTCGAATCTGTAAGCACTCAATTAGATCAGTTGTACAGAAATGACTCATTGAACCACTATCCAGTAAGCACCTGCAACTAATAAATCGTCCATCTTTACCTTTAACATAAACAATCGCTGTGGAGAGCAAAACAGATTTACGAGTAGCCTGCATGCTTGATGCACCAACGAAAGTTTGATCTACTATGTTTGTTTCGAATGGAACTGCGTTGGCGTTAGCCTATTAACACTCTGAGTCTCAACAGCTGGAGCCGATTGATAATCCACTTCAGATCTATCTGGAGGGACGGGTTTTTTCTCATGCCAAAAATGCAAGCTATCATGGTGCTTCTTGTTACACTGCGAACAAGAAGTCGATGATTCACAATTCGAAACCGAATGATTAGCAGAGACAGTTGAAACATAGTTTGTTTCTTTTCACAATATCAAGTCTCTCCTTCACCGATAACCTCTTAAAGCTATAACACTTATGTAAAGGATGAGTTCCCGATTTACAAAAATCACATTTTGCGGATTTGAAATCCGAAAGGAAAACCTTTGGAACATGTTTTGAAAACTTATATGGATGTTTCGGAGGAAAGTACGACGTGCCTCGAGATGAGGAAAAAACGTCGCATTCCTTTCCTAACTCTCGTGGTTTCATCCAAGATTCACCTTGTCTAATACGGACATGTGTAGCTGTTTGCTTATCCAAAATTTCAAATATTTTATCAGAAACTGTAAGTTGTTTTAAGCTTTCAAAATCAGTTACATTTCTCAGTTTAAGATAGTAATCGAAATTTGTAGTTAATCTAGAAACAAATTGCACGTAAGTTTCGTTTGGTTGGCGATTAGCAAGTTTAAAGTTTTCCAAGCATTTTTGAGGTGTCGGCTCAAACTCTCTTAACACGATCGCTTTAATTTTTTCATAATCACTTATTTCATCATCTTTTATGTACACAATAATATTCGAAGCCTTTTCTCCGAGTAAATTAAGTAAAATCTCAGCTTTGAATTGTTTCGGGACACCTTTTGTGTCAAATGCTCTTTCTAATGAATTGAAAAACATACCCCACGCTTCCGGTTTGCTCGGAACTTTAAAGGTCAACGTTCTGACACTTTTCAGAATTGAATCCAATGATTCCGAAACTAATAAACTCGAATCCCTATCCACTTTTATCTCAGATTGCGCTTTAGTAAGTTCAAGCTCAGCTTTTATTCTTTGCAACTTAATCTTTTCCAACTCAAGTATATAACTTTCGTCAGCTCTCCGTTCCGAAATTACGGATTCTAATAGATCCTTTACAAATTGGGGATCAGAAATATATTTTGGGTTAGTTTTAATCTTATCTTGGATTTCGGTTTTGGTCATTTCGTCTGTTATGACCTCACCGAGTTCTTCGGCCACATATAAAAGGTCTCTCTTATTTGCTCTAAACATTTTGAAAACTTATTTACAAAATAATACTCAAGGTAGGGAAAAAAGGAGGTACTCACTCAGAGATCCCACTAATAAATCCACACTAATAAGCTCGGATATTCACTAAACCCAAAGCTCATAACAACCAACCACAAGCACTTATCAAATCAAGCTCATCACTTTGCACATGAAACAGCACACAAATTCTGCTCATGAAACAAATCCTATAAATCCATAGAACCTCCGGCTCGACGGACCATGTTCTCGCTAGCTCAGTAAAAACACACGTGGACTGTAACACACTTTATTTTCAACTCTCAACTCTTTTAAAGCTTTGCCACGCAGGGCACATTTCCTCGTTGGTGATACGTCACTGTTCGCAACGCCACCTCGCGACAAGGGTCTGTACACCTAATATGAGGGAAGTTCCGATATAATATTATCGGAACTTCTCGATGCCTTCTCGAAGCTTATTTGTCTTAATCTTATGTTTATTTAAAGCGATATTATCATTTGGTTGTAACTTTTAACTGTTTAGGATTCTTAGTTAAAAATTTTATTCTCAAAATGGGTACTTAAGTACTATTGCGCAAGTGCGATGTGTTTTGATAAATTGGAAATAAAATCTTAATAATCTCAACGAGCATTTTTTCTTCTGAGTGATGGTTCATTTTTTATATTAATGCAATTTTTCAAAATCATTACTAAAGCTGTGCCAAATTTAAACAAAACTGCTTGCTTGTACAATTTCTATTACTTTCAGTCTGTACTAAATCATGTATTGTGTGGCTGAGGAGCTAACGGATTTTGGTAGTAAAGGCACAGTGGTAATTGTCCATAATAACTGGTTATTGCCTGGCAATGAAAGAAGCTATTGGCCACCCTTCAAGAGTCCATCTGGCTTGAATAAACTCCTCATTTCTGGGAAAAAACCCAATAATGATTGGGAAGTCATTAATTTAAGCAAAATATTTTGCCAGACGGCAAATCTAATAATTAAAATAAGCTGTTTTTCCTAATTAAAATGTATTGTTTTGTTTATGCTTTGTGAATTTGATATTCCCGTGTTAAGCCGTTGACTATTTCACCAGCATTAAAACAATCAAAAAGTAACATCAGCTTTTTATTTATATATATATATATATTGCACAGGTGCACCTGTATTAAAAAATCTATTTCGAGGCTTGGTCTGAGGTTATAAATCTAGTTTTAAGAAAGTTGTTTATGAATCAAAAGTTTGACATAACTGCATTTTTATTGTTTAGACATTGTCTCCCCTTTGGAGGTTGGCTCGGTTGACCAACCTAAAATTCTTTCAGTTTTATGTGAAGTAAGGCAGCAAAACTCCCAAATACTTCAGCATCTTAGGGGTTTAGAAGAGAGGAACAGATTATCGACTACCAAAGTTGGCATTGAATTGCCCATAACTCTGCCAGTGTCTTCTTAAGAAGAATTCCAGACTCTAGAAAGCCATCTTGAAGATGCCCAAAACTTTTCTGTTTTCGTGAGTAATAAATCTATTCTTTATAAGTTTTATTGCATTAGAATACATTGATTGATAAATAGGTAAATAACCCCACGTTCCAACCGATTTCACTTCAAAATTATTATTTTTCATTTTGAATTAACTTTTTTAAGGGGCTTTTATAGTAATTATGTAAAGAATGTCACTTGCTAATCTTAGAATTTGTATACATAGTACTTTCCAATCAGGGCTGTAGTGGAGGGTATACGTCGTATACACTCGGGTTTTTCCAGGAAATTCCGTATGTCATCTGCCTTTTATTAAAAACTACGAACACTGCTTTGTTTTACCTAGAAAACATCTTGTGAAACGCAGATATCTGTAGAAGCAAAAGAAAAGTTTCTATTTCAAGGTATCACCTTGGTACATAATTCCAAAATCGTAACCATAAATCAAAAGCAATTCATTCGAAGTATTGCCGATAGAATGAAATTCAGACTTTGTTCAGATGTTAATGAAGAAAATTTCCAACTTTTGAAGGATATATCCATGCTTGATACAGAAAATATAAATACAGGGGATATTCGCCGTGTAGAAAAGGAGGTAAAAAGGATTTGTTGACGTTTTGGTATGTGTGCGCGTGGACAATGATTTTTAATAGCTAATTAGATGTATTATTGCTTCCTATTTGGCTACATTCAACTTATTCTTCAACGTTTTTCTCTTTTCAGTGCACCTATTTGGCTTCCAGAGTAACAGGCCATAACACTACAAAAGCGGTGAATGATTCGCTGAAGCACCCAAGATAGTTATTGTTTAACAAAGGACAAATCTGTTGTTCAAATACAAAATCTCCTGGTTGAAAATAATGAATTATGTATTCTTGGTTTAAAATTTGTTGAGAAAATGGATTATTTTAAGTATCTGTTTCGGTCTTCGAATATTGATATGTATCTTCTAAAAAAACTAGGTACTGAATACTGTAAAATACCCCTTGTGCATATTGTTTCCAAATGTATATTGCTACCTTTTAGGGATAATTATTTTGTCAGCTTACCAATATTGCATTAAAGAAAAATAAATACACTTTCTAATCACCGCCCAATCTCAATATTATCTTCATTTTCTAAGTTATTGGAAAAATCCTAAATAAAAGGATGTTTAAGTTCTTAAATTATTATGAGTTTTTTGCTCTTAATCTATATGGTTTTGTAACAGGTCGATCCAATGAAATGGCTCTTTTGGAGTTTTCAAAGTTTATATATACTAGTATTGAAAATAGTAAAACAACAATAGCAATATTTTTGGATATAAAAAAGGCTTTTGACAACGTAAATCATGAGATAGTAATTTATAAATTAGAAAAAGCTGGATTTAGAGGAGAAATATTAAAATGGTTTTCATTATATCTAACAGGTAGGACTCAGTGTGTACAGACTAACTAATCGAGGAGTCCCACAGGGGTCAATTTTTGGAAGTATTTTTTTTAAATCTTCATGACTTCTGTAAATTAGACTTATTTGGAAAATTAATAACTTATCCCGATGATTCAGTTTTATTATACTCATACTCTAATACTAATGAAATAAACACTCAAATTGAATCTGATTTAATTAAAATAGAAACTTGGTTTGGTGCTAAGACTTAACTTTGAATATTAACAAAACAAAGTATATATTCACTTTAGTTTAAGAAAATCTGTACTTCATTTCACATCAAATAGCATACCTCAAATTGTATAAAACTTTTTTTCTCAAATTGTCAGTGTCATAGTCTTCAACGAGTTGAAAATATAAAATACTTAGGCTTTTCATGGATTCTAATCTTAAATGGAAAACTCATATCAATGAGTTGGGCAAAAAACTGCTTTGTTCTAGTGAAATTACACCACCTGAAAAATAAAGTTAATCTGCATTTTTGAAATCTGTATATTATGCTTATTTCTATTCTCTTATTAATTATGGTGCTATCATTTGGGGTGGTGAATACAGAACTAATCTTTATCCAATTGTTTCAATCCAAAAGAAAGCGTTTAAAATTTTAACTAACCAACCATTTCCTCAAAATTTTAGAATTCTAAACGTATTACCTATTTGACATAATGCGTTTTTTAAAATTATACTTTACCTTTACCAAAACAAAAATATCTTTAGTTTTAAGATAAATTATTACAATACTAGATCGACCCAAACATTCATAGTTCCAAGCTATTCTAAAACTATTTTTTCTAAACATTTCTTTTATTTAGCTCCTGGTTATTTAACAGTCTACCAAGTAATTTAGTTGAAATCAATAATGATTCGGCCTTTAAAAGAAAACTATTTAAATTTCTAATCTCAATAGACGACTTAGATCTGTATTTTTCACTCGCTTGAAGCATTTTCATTGTTCACCAGCTATTTTGCCACATTCAATTATTTCTTTATGTTGTATTAGTTTTTATGTTTACAAAAGTAAGAATTGTATGTAGGTGTTGTATGCAGAAAACCATAATAATAGGATTGTTAATTTATTGTGTTAGTTTTGATTGCATAAAAGAAATTATTAACACAATTGATGCACACAATTGAAAATTAATGCAAAACTTTCACAATAAAGATTCTATATTTTAGATTTTTTTAAATTTATTGATCCACATCTAGAATATGCTGTACAATTCTGGTCTCCATATATGAGAAAGGACATAGAATCAATTGAAAGGGTTCAGCACAAAGCTACAAAAATAATAAAGTGGCTAGCAAATTTTGACTATAATGAACGTTTAAGTAAGCTAAACATGTATACACTGGAAAGAAGGAGGGGGGGGGGATTTGATTCAGCTTTTCAAGTTTGTAAAACAAGGGGACACAGAGGGCTTAAATTTCAATAGGGATAACAGAACAAGGGGCCATGGGTATAAATTGAATAAGACACATTTTAATCGGGATTTAAGGAAAAACTACTACTTTAATAGGGTATTAGACAGTTGGAACGCGTTGCCAGAAAATATAGTTAATTCAAAGGGAGTGTACGAATTTAAGACACAATTGGATAGTCAGTGGGAATTGGAGAATTCATAAACAAAGGACCAGCCTTGTTGGGCTTGAGCCTGTAGCTGGTCGTCAGTATTTGTATTTGATGTGTAATGTCCTAGTCACTGGTTATTTAAAAATAGTTAAAATGTGCTAACTTTATCAAACGAATTGGGAAAATACAACTTAAATTATTTGAATTGAGTCAGCATATTTTTAGCTATTTATGACCAACCAGTTGCCGGGACAAACATGTCATTCAACAACGTAAAATTCACGACATTTGAGAACGTGAAAAATCACGAATAAAAAACGCCATGAAATGACGTCATAATTAAGTCCTTTGATTTCGTCAATATCGCGTCATTCTATGACGAACGATCGTCATTAGATCACGTCAAAATCTCGTCATTTTATGACGTCAAAAATGACGTCTTTGAATTGGACATTCGACGAAAAAAATGACGTCAATTTTAAGTCATTTTATTACTAAATAATCACGTCATTAAAGACGTCATTCGACTACTTGGGCAAGAGTGTATCCTTAACAACGGTTCAGCGAACGTTTCTGCGCATGGGCCTCCGCAGCAGACGCCTGGTTAATGCACCTATGCTGACTGCTGTTCATCGGCGACGAAGGCTGGCATTTGCACGCCAGTATCGCAACTGGACGTCCACAGAGTGGCGACAGGTGGCTTTTCCCGATGAATCAAGTTTTATGCTCCATCGAACAGATGGACGTTGGCGTATACGGCGTGAAACGTCTGAAAGCAAACACTGTGCAACATTTGCCATGAACCCTCAACCGCGTAATCTAGCGCAGCTGGCCTCGGCACTGGAGTCGGCATGGCTCAACATCCCAGTGAACACCTTCAGAAACCTAATTGATTCTCTTTCTGCACGTCATTCAGCGGTCCGCTCTGCCAAAGGTGGTTATTCTGGTTTTGACAGGTGGCCACATTAATGTGACTGGACGGTGTGTATATATATTAGCAATATTTTTCTCAACTGAATGGGGGAGGGTTGTACCCTTAACCCTTCTGGTTACGGCTGTGTTTAGTATACAAGTAAAACATTAATTAAAATTAATTTATGAATAGTTTGTGTAGTTATTAACAAGGGATTAATTTGTGAAACACTCATTACATATATATTAGCAAAATTTTTCTCAACTGAATGGGGGAGGGGTTGAACCCCCAACCCCCGCTCTGACGGCTATGTTTCTTACACAAGTAAAACATTAATGAAAATTAAGTTATAAATAGTTTGAGTTGCTATTAATAAAGAATTAATTTGTGAAAAACTCATATCTTTATACATTATCAAAAATTTTCTGAACTGAATGGGGAGGAGGGGGGGGGGGCTGAACCTCCCCTGGTTGCGCCTATATATATATATATATATATATATATATATACATATATATATTATATGTATTGTATTTCCAAGTATTTAAAGACAGTTTAAAATAGTTCAAATACAATGCAATACGAATAGTTTCGAAAACGATACACTCACTATGTTAGAATTTTAAACGTTCAAACAGTTGATTTAAAATTTTATTTGTCCGAAAAACACCCGATAAAATTTTTTTTTCTTATCAGTGAAAAATCTTGCGAGGGCTGGAAATATTCCTGTTTTCAAACCCGTGACAAAATCTGCTTTCACTGCTTCTTGTAAAAAAAAATTGATTTTATTGTTTTTCCCTGCTTGTAAATTTGTCTTTGAAATTAAAAAAAAAAAAAAAAAAAAAAATTTCAAGTTTCAATCAAGAAAGTTCTTGGACACCTAACAATCAAAATTAAGCCACAGTTTTGTCAGCATTTATTCTGAGCAAAGTGGGTTTTGTATTTTGCTCAATCAAGGGGCTCGTAGCATTTTGTCCACTCCACAATTTAAAAAAATGGAGAGCTGCAGAATTCTACAAAAAAAAAGATGCAACACCACCCCTATGGTGACCTCAATCTACAGCAATTCTTCGAATCTCGAAAGAAGTGGAAAATATGAGATATAAGACTCACTTATGACTTCCATGAGAAAACGTCTCAAAGTAGCCAAAGCCAAAAGATGCCCCAAAATACTTGCCAAGAAAGCGATAACTAATAAAATGTGATAGTTGCTAGTTGCGATAACATGCCGAAAAAAATTACTATGTACACATTCTAATTACCCGTGTTGGGCGCTGCATTTCACACTCATTCGATAGATTATAGGCGCTGCATTTCGCTCCCAAAAGCAACTTTCCAAGTAACCAGACAGGCAAGTTACAGGATAATGGTAATGGTAATTTTAGTTAACGTCATACAAGAGCAACACAACGGGCTATTGACGACGGTCCGTGATCAGTCCCTTAAGGGAAATATCCGAGGACAACACTTCGTAATTTTGAACCAGGGTCAGATGACGAAGCAACACCTGAGCTGACACCCCACTCTCCAAACTTACAAGCCAACCCAGCGTAAGGACTTTCGGCCACGACAGATTTAAGGTGCACCAGCCGCCTCTACACCATACGTTTACAAATATCCATGCCCGGGCCCGGAGGCATACTCGGAAACCCTCACGCTTTCAGCACCTCTTGGCGAGTTGGCGATAGATGCCTGTATCGCCAACTACGATAATCCTAATGTTAAAACTTAGAGGAATTGCCGCTAGAAGGCGTATTAGTTCTGTCGGCGGTTTGAAAAATCGCGCGCTGTTCTGATGTTGAATGCATTCTGTTTTGTTTATGCTTATGAGAATGTGTGAGGAGCTCATGTTTTTCAACGGTCTTTGTATTGAAAGCGGAATAATTTGATTAGGAAAAGTTAATTTGTCTTTAGGCGTATTCTTTTGAAAGATTGTATTTACTTTTCAGTTATACATCCAATCTCCTTCAATTTTCAAATGTGTTTATTTGATGCTTTAGAGATGCAAGAAAAATTTGTTTCAGCTTTGATTTTGAATTGTTTTATGCTATTGCGTTTAATTATATTTGTGAAGTGTAATCTTAGTATTTTACTAGAGGCAGTGAGATTGTTCTTTCTGCGATCAGTAGTTTTAATTTTTGATTTATAGTTAGATGTAATCTAGTTTTTGAGATTACATTATATGAAAGTCCACAAATTGAATACATCTGATTCTATCAAAACGGACCATTTCTTTCGATTTTTAGATTGTTACAGGGAATGCAAATTTAAAATTAAGTGATTATTTTTAAAAATCAGTGATTTAAATAAGAAATTTGATTGAATTTCCTTTCTGTTTTATGTGTAATAATATTGAAAATGAAATAACTATGAAGAAGAGACATGCTATTTTATTGAAGTTAGTTGAATATTAAATCAGCCTTCCTTTGAAGCACTACATAACCTTTTTTGATAGGGATCATAATTACAAGACAACTTTCCCTTTTGGGCCATTGAACATATGTCACTCACAAGCCTGTTCATCAGCATAGGTTTTGTTTAAAACATTCCTTGTGACTATAAATCCAATGGGCAATTTTGAATCATTCTTCTTCGTATGATGGGTGAAGATTCACTTAATATATTTACTCAAGCATTATACCTAAAAAAGTTCCAGGGCCAGTGCGACCCCATTAATTCAAATTAGAAACACATGCTTTTTCCTAATCTCTGCAGCTATTTTTTTATGTGCTTTCATTTGCAAAATCTTATATTAAGTATTATTTTTTGACCCCTCATATGCCTGTACCAAAACTTTTGCATTATTAATTTTATATAACTTCCATACACTGAACACTGATGTGCTAAAAGTCATGGGATAGCAGTATGCAAATTTACTAGTGCTCACATTGCATTAAAAGAGTATAAAGAGTCAGATAGTTATCAGTGCTCTCTGTTAAACTCTTGAATGTCGACCTGCCAAGAATTAACCGAGTTTGAACGTGGAAGGATAGTTAAAGCTAAACGCATAAGCTTAACATTTTGGACATAGTTGAGACCTTGCTCCACATTGTCAAGGGTGTATCGAGAGTACCTCATAGAAGGCATTACCCATCACAAGTGCATTTGTGCTAACAGACTTAAGTTCTCGTATAGGTATGTTGAAATAAACAATGTAATATGTCGATTTGGTTTTCCAAAACCTCTGTTGAACAAAATTTGGGTAGTACTAATGATTTTGTGCTATTCTATTGATACACAAGCGGAAAGGGGAGGTGAGGTGTAGAGGGAATAGTATCATTACTGAGTACAAGGAGTGGGAAAGCAACTTGCTGGTGGTTCAGTGGGTTTCTCATTGTTAATAGCTTGCAAGCTGTAGATGACATAGGTTCAATTCATGTGACTACCCTGAGCGTATTTATTTTTTTGCGTCAAACATTTCCTGTTTGTATACGCACACCTAATTCTGTTTTTGCACAAACTTTTTTTTTTACTCAGATTCAAAATAAATATTTCATTCTCTATTTACTCCAGTCAGTTTGAATTTATTTGCCCAAATTTTACGAAATTTTTTTTTCTTCTATTTGTGGCATAGTAGTATCATCTGTTAAACTACATGGGTATTCGTAGCAATTACTGGGGGTTAGCAAGCAGTGGTCACACCTGACCCCATGAAAAGAACTATCACGGGCAATGCAGTGGTTAGTCAGTTATATTGCACCCACAAATAGATTGCATAACATGTAGTGTATGCGTTTTGGAATACATGTTTTCATTTACCAATGTATGTATCTACAATTTTCTAATTGTATTTGGTAACTAACACGACTGTATTCCCAACATCATTACAATGACATGCAACTGGAGGATTCAGTGATCTATCATTTGAAGATATTCATGAATCATTCGAGAAAGCCGTAAGCAAAGATGAATTATTAGAAGAGGTTGGCTTTGAGACTCCTAATCCCACAGAATGTAGTGATAATGAACAATAGGATCTTGTTCTAAATGCAGGTTTAGTAAAAGATTGTCTGGAACTGACCTGAAAATTGGGTAATCATTTTGTCAAACATGACCCTAATGAAAAACGCGCTAGGAAATTTCAACGTGAACTGAAGTTCTTGGTAGCCTCTTACAGATAATTATATAATGGCCTAACCAAAACACAACAATTAATAACTGAATTTGTTCGTAAAACTGTTGAAACATTCGCACAAGATGATACTCATGCTCGTCCAAACAGAATTAGGTGTACATTAGTGTTGACTCGAAAAGGTGAGTTTGTGATCTCATTTGTATTGTACTGATGTGCACACTTTATATTTTCAGGTTCCTCATCCTTCAGATTTTTAACTATCCCTTACTTGTATTTATGTTTTTGTAATTTCTATTATCAAAATGTGTTTCTATGTGGTTTTGTTTTTATTTCTTGAAGCAGGTGTTTTTGTGATAGCAGTTATTGCCAAAATGTTAAGTAATTTTTTAAATTACCCAATTTTTTACAAAAATAAACATTTTCTCTATAAAAAAAAAATTTAAGATTGGAAATACTTAAATTTGAATAATTCTACACTTAATGGTCATAAGTTAAATTTTCATGCAAAAAGTTTCTTTTTGAGTCTTGTATGGTTAATTATATTTACAGAAAATTCGGATACGCAGCGAAAACTTGAATCTCTTCAAAATTCTACTCTACGTATTATCAGTGGTTACCCCTGGTACTACCGAAACGCTAAAATTTGCGAAGATCTTGAAATTACCGAACTTAAAACTTACTTCAGTAAACTTGCTACTAATTTTTATGCTAATCTTGAATTAATTGATAACCCTGCCATCCAGTGTATCCCAGATATGACCCTCGTCAACCCGAATATAATAAAAGACCCAGAGTCATTCTTAATCCTTAATGTTCTTACTATTTAAATCTCCTGCTTTTATTTTTTCTTTAATTTAATAATTCTTAAGCCTTCCTTGTCATCTTGCATCTTATGTACTGTTCCAATTGGACTCGTCCTTGATCTGCCCAATTTCTAAGCCACCTGTTTTCATTGGACAACCAACTGCACTCACTCTACCTTACATATTTCAGTGAACTTCAAAACCTGCTCAGTTCCCAACTACTTTCTGAGGGAGATAGAATGCCTTCGGCCTAAGTTCTCCGGCTCACCCATTATTTCATTTTCATTTACAGAAAAATGAATTTTTGTAATGTATGACTAAATTACTTGATATTTAAAGTTTATTGTGTATTGAAATGAAAATAAAAGTTTTTATGTACCATTTGTTTCTTTGTTTTTCTTGTAAGACATTAATTAAAAAATACCTTCTATAATGAATTGAAGTACATATATTCACTGTAACTGAAACACTTCTTTTTGTTTACCTTCATGTGTTTGTTTACAAAAATATCTTGCAATGTCAGAATCAGTCTCAATAAATCATTCTGAATACATTAAATGTTGCTTACAATTTGTACTAAAAGATTTATATTTTGTTCTGATTTTCAAGATTGCCAATGTTGTCTGGTACATGCAAGTATTGTTAACCTAGTAATTTTTTTCTGGATTGAACTGTTTTGGAATGTAATTTAAATTGAACTTTAGAACTGAAATAATTATACTTATATGTGGAATATAATATGGACCAAGAGAATTGCATGCATAATAACATTTAGAGCTTCGATGAAAATCCAAATTTTTCCCATATTGTGTTTGGAGAAAGCCTACTTGTGTGTAATGTCAACAGAGGTCCCTTGTTTTTCAATAACACTATATATCATACAGTATCAATGTTTTCTTGGGAACTTTCTGTAAGAAGTCGGTCAGACTTTTTCGTATCTTGCAGAGAACAGTGTTTTGAAATTTGTTTTGAAGGCACACGATGTAACCCAAAGTAATTTTACAATTTTCTAGAAGTCTCCATCATAGAGAATTCATTTTGATTAAATATTTTGCTAAAATGTGCTGAGATTCACACTCACTAACCTAGATCAGCTTCCTAAATAAATGACAATCAAAAGCTGTAGAGCAAAATGGTCTTAAGAAATCATGTGGATGGAAGACTAAATATGCAGTGCTGGCAGTCATTTGACTGATATTAAATTCAATGAATAATGTCAATCATTGAGTGCACAATGAAATTAGAAATGTTTTATTTAAAAGTTATTCCAAAACAAAATGATGTCCTATGTAAACATCCTGCATAACAACTGAAGAAATTGTAAACCAATATTTTGGTTGGTAAATATTTTCAAGTCGTAAAATTTTCTGTAGCTATACATTCTGATTCTTGCAACTTTAGCAATATTGGCTTTAGTCCGATTTGCATTCAAAGCTTATCTAGAACCATGAGTCAGCTAAACTTGTTCAAAGTAGGCTTCTGTGAAACTTATAAAAATGTGCTCATGCTATCTCCATATATTTAACTCACTCAACATCTGTCCTGATCAGGACATGAAAATTTTAGATAAAATAATTTTTGAATAGACCTATTGAAAAATTAATTAAATCAGCATCATGCTAATATAACAGGTGCCGTGGTTTTAAGAGCAACCAGAGGGTTGGAAGTTCGAATCCAGCCAAAGACCGTCATGTAGAAGGGGGCTGGTGCATGTAAAATCTGTTGTGTTGCCTCGCTATATGACCATGATTCTAAATTATGTTGTCTTAATCTTTCCCTTTGGGGTTGATCCAGGATCGTCACAAATAGCCCATTGTGTTGCTCCAGTGGGGAGAGAGACGTTAAATAAAAATACCATTACATATACCACATTTCATCAAAATGTTGGTTTTAGACTAATCAGTAGCATGTTATAACTCCTAAAAGGTCTTGTGAATAAATTATTGCACACTTAGTAATTAAACGAATAATATTGCTCAGATTAATATTGTAATTTTATTATAAAACAAATATTACTTTTCTTCTGTTCATAATAAGAAAAATTATATATATCTTGCCTCATAGCAGTGAAAAATTATATATTTAATCATAGGTTATGTATTTTTTGGCATACGAAACTGACATCTGATGAACTAAAAAACTACAACTATAACAGGTGCCATGGTTGGAAGAGTAATGGACTAGCAACCGGAGGGTTGGGAGTTCGAATCCTGCCAAAGACCGTCGTGTAGAAAGGGGGCTGGTGCATGTTAAATATATTGTGTTCTTACATTAGCGTGGTGTGTAAGTTTGGAGTGCCAGCTTGGGTGTTGCCTCGTTATTTAAAAATGATTCAAAATTATATTGTGTCTTAATTTTTCCCTTTGGGGTTATAAAAATAACCAAGTAGCATAATTTTCATAATCGCCAAATTGAACTTACTTTTAGACCAAAGTGGGGCCAAGGGTCTGAAAAGTAGGGATGCGACATCAATGTCGATATTTTAAAAACATTAATGTATTGAAGCCGATGTAGCATCACTAGTTGCTAAACCAGTGTTATGAAATGGGGTAAAAAAGTTTAAATACACTGAATTTTAAGAACATCGATGTATTATCAACATTGATGTTTAGCTGTCGTTGTTGTATCCGAAACCGCACAGTATACATCGTGTTACTTTGCAGGCCTCTAGCAAAGACTTTCTCAAGCCAACAGCAGGGTTCCCACGGTCCTTGAATTTTGTTTTCCTAACTAGGGGCCCTTGAAAATTACGAAACTTGGTAAAAAGTCCTTGCTTTTTTTTTTGGACTAGTACATAATTGCGTTGGAATTTGTGTCCAAACTAGTTTCCTTCACGGCAGGTGCGCAATTTGAGCGTCATTCTGAAGTGCTACGTGTTTTGACACCACGTTTTATATATATGAACAACCATAATGGGTGATGTATACATGAACACACAAGGTCATACACCATGTTTCATTGACGCGTCATCCCATCGCTTTTTTGCATTCAAACATGAAAGAGTTCCGCCTCTTTGAACATTTCTTAAAATTGTCTCAGGGATTGATGAAGAAATACAAAGAAAATATTAAGGTTTTTGAAGGGGGTAACTGTCAAGTCGTACGTTCAAGAATGAAAACTTAACAGTTTAGGACACTGCATTATCCGTTTTCGTAAAACGCCGAATTCGTATTGAGAAAATATAAAAGTTGCAATTGAAAAATTATTTATTTACAGAAAAGCACATTTAAGGTATTCTCGTAAAATTTTCTACAGATTTCAAATCCGTTGAAATTTTTACTATCTTTAACGATTGTGACCAGAGAACAACTTTTGACACTGCAGTCAAAACTTTGGATTTGTTTTGTTTCTCAAACAAAATAAACCACGACAGCCATCTGCTGTAGTGGCCGTGGGTGAGAGCAAAATGAAAACGGAGATTATGTCGATCGAACCATGTGCAAGCTCCCATACTCTTCTTCGTGGCACCAAAGAATTTATCGTACGATATTTTACCTCACGACCGAAATTGATATGTGTGCAAATAGCCTGATAGTTAGCATTGAGACGTGAAGCCCACTTTGCAAAAAAGTTCACAGGTTCTGTGATAAAAGAAAATCCAAACTATAACCAAAATTGACGACAACCTTTCCTCTTTTCTTTGACTGTCAGTAGTTTAAAGAGGAATTAAAAAATGTTTTTTTTTTTAATAAATATTTTTCACATTTTTTTAAATTGACAATTTTTGCACGTGCTTTGTTTTAGGTCGCTATAAAAAACTTTAGGTCCTTGAAAAAAATATTTTTGGTTCTGAAAAGTCCTTGAATTTTTTTTGGACAAAGGCGTGAAAACCATGAACAGTAAACGGTTCATCACACTACTACTCAAAATACCTACCAACTTACCTATGCTGTGAAGAATGGGAGGTTTGAAGAGTTAGGGTAAACGAGGCATAAGTTTGGCAGTCACAAATCTGTCCAAGGCCAGGAGGGCCTGGTGACACTGAGGGTGTTGCGAGTAAGTTTTGGTAGCCTCTTTTAGGAAAAGGAGATCACCCCTAAGGTGTTCCATGAGTTTACAGTGGAAGATGTAATGGTGAGTCGCCAATCTCTCCACACTGACACAGATCAGAAACTTGGTTTCTGAAGAAAAAAAAGTTTTTAAAAAAGTATTCCGGAAAGCAATTATGGCCTGCGAGTAGCTGGGATTTTATGGGGTGGTACACGTATTGACTAACATCTGGAGTGGGAAAAAACTTGTGCATTCTTCTACATATTGTATCTCTACTCCATCGTAGTTCCCACAACTTCATAAGGATCTTGAGAATTTTAATTGACAAGGCAATTGTGCCCACATTTCACAGACAGCGAATTTTGACAGGATCAGTCTTATCACCACCCATGTGACATATTGACTGCAGCGACAAAGTAATGTTGTTAGGTGAGACACGACTTCAGAGACAAAGCACTGTTGTCGTCACGTGAGAGGTGACTTACGACCACAGAGACATAGTACTGTTGTTATGTGAGAGGTGACTAATGACCGTTAAGGCTTAAAATGGTAATGCGTGTAAAAAAATTCTGCCTCCATAGCAGCCCAAATGCAAGTGCTATAATTATAGGATATGAGATAGAAAAAACTTTGTTTAAAGAAAGCTATTGAAAACAGTCAAAATGGAATATTTTTTCAATTTAAATTTTGTTGTTATCTTGAGCTCAAATGAGTGAAACAAATCGAGAAGTGTATTTGTTTACAAAAAATTACTTTGCTTAAATCTTAATACTTATTATTGATAACTGCTTTTACTAAGTTTATATTTACTACTAGTTGTCTCAACAAACAGTGGTGAGATTATATCAGGTAGACGATCAAACAAGAGATTTGATTCATAAGAAACTATATTATGAAAATACAAACACTGTGTAGGTTATAAGGACGAATAAGTTCCACAAAAAACAAATACATTCTCATCAATTCTTTCTATTTGACGAGTTTTAGAGTCAGTGATCATTTTATATTGTAAAAATCATAACAAAAGGCAATTGTTGACTAAATTTCAAATAATTGTAAACATATATAATTTGTTTACATGGGGGTACGTTTTAGCCGCCTGCTTCTTGCATCAACCAATTCTTCAAAGTAGTTACAATACAGACAGTTAACGAATTACAAAAAAAAAAAATCTATACATTACAATATTGAATGTCAACATATATTTAGAATATCCACAAAAAAAAATCATACGGAAAATCATAGCACTCAGCGATAAAAAAAATGGCGATCTTTTTTACAACGTAGTAGGGTTGCTTGAGAAATTGAGAAGGATTGCCAATTTCCCCAGCTTTCGGTTCTCAAAGCTCTTTCTATCGCCAACTCGCCAAGAGGTGCTGAAAGCGTGAGGGTTTCCGAGTATGCGGCCCGGAGGCACTCTACCGGAGGCAAGTCGCAGAAATGAACAACTTTTATTGTGATTATTTGAACAACTCAACTTCATTAGTCAGCTCGTGTTTTGTAAACATTCATGAAAATGTGTAGTTTAAGAACAGAATATTTTTGTCGGGTTGATATTTCTAAAGATTTTTGCTTGGAAATTTTTTGTCGGTTTCTGAAATACAACAGCATTTTCTTGGACTATTCTGAAAAAATTTTTGTTTCTCAAATTGCGTAAAATTATTTATATTATACATATCAGCGCACACACATCGACAACACCACGGGGTGAAAACACATTTTGTAATGTAAAATTTGATCGGAAATCAAGAAAGGAATGTGAGGACCTGAACTGTTTGTGATTCGTAAAGTTCCATCAAACTTTTTTTGAGAAGCAAATTAAAAAAAATGTTTTATATATGTATGCACTCATGAAATGCTCTGTTCGAAACAAATTTAATGTGTTTCCTTTCATCATTTCTTGAAAAAGTACATTGCGTGGCAAAGAAGTTACTTTTGATAGATCAGTGTTTACATCTTCAAGATATTTGTTTAAAGTTCTTTCCAAACAGCTAAAAGGAAAGTTATGTATCATTTTGAAGCTTAAAAGCAAATATCAAAATCAAATTTTTAATGACCTTGCTTTCTGAATATTTCTTAAAAATTATTTTACGTGGACAAGTTAATTATCACTGACCAAGATACACACTTGAAATCAAATTTTCAAGTGTCAGGATTATCTTTCACAAAAATGTTTAATGTAGCGAATCAAAACTGAATTACAAAATGGAAGATGTCACGGATGAAGAAGGAACAAGTAAGCATTTAGTTTATCCAGTTTTTGCCCAGTTACTTAAATTTAAAAAATACAACACAACACAGTGCAATTTCTGGTGGAGTGGTAGCAAACGGGACAGTGGCCGATTTCTCGCCAAAGTGGCAACCTTTTATTTGTGCGTTTTTAAAGACAACCCTATTTAGAGGTTAAGAACTGAAGAACGTAAGGCCGCCATCTTGGTTTGGCGACAAAAAAAATGCCTTGGCATTACTGTCCCATTTGCTACCACTCCACCCAATTTCTGAACAGTAATATATGAATTGATTGATCCATTGAAATGTTCTTTTATTTGGTAAATCATGCATCAGTTGGGACAGTTACAAAGTGACTTCCAATACAAACCATTACAGTCTTACCACCTTTCTCTGAATATTGCCACTATATCAGGACACAAGGATCCCAAGTCCTTTGTGCACAAACCTTTGCCCTAATATTTCTATGGCTGGGGTTAAACTTCTCTAAACATGAGTGTTAAATATTACAATAATACACACACACATGTAATATGTTCATTTTGTGTATGAGCAAAAATAAATTTGTTTTATTTATGCTACCAGGGAACAGCACTGAATTCACTCATTCCTATGCAAATGTCACTCTTGTGCTGCACAAATTAAACTAGAATAGGTATGGAACATTGCAAGTTATGAATATTTATGGATTGCCTTTGGCACAGCCATATGTGATCAGTAAACTGCTGTGCCACATTTGGGAACATCTGAATGCCATTTCAAATGAAAGATGATTTCAAGCAGGCTTGCATTTAATCCAGCCTGTTTCCACAGGGAATAACCAGAAAGACAGTCCACACATGCTGACACACACAAACACTTCCGTTTATACCTAGAAGTAGAGATTTTTGATTAAAATTTTAAAATGTGTCTGGACACCTTAAATTCTCCAAAAATTATGGCACTGGTACGTAGCTGTATTACTTCCACCACATCCCCCATCTGTGTGAGAAAAACATTAATTTTAAGAATGAGGCCCTCCTCCACCTTACATGACATGGACATGCCGGCTAATTCCTTCCACTATACCAGTCTTGATGGTGGCTTTGACCAGTTTTGATGGTGGCTTTGAACAGTTTTGATGGTGGCTTTGAACAGTTTTGATGGTGGCTTGGAACAGTTTTGATGGTGGCTTGGAACAGGGTTTAAAGCTGTGTCGAGTAGTTGACGGCCTCATCTGTGTCACACGTAGTGTCGATAGATTTTTAAATTTGAACATTACCTGTCAATTTTTGCAAGAATTGCTTTTTGATGACATTGATGTCTTCATTTCTTGGGGCAAGAATTGCCTTTGGCACAGCCATGCGTGTTCAGTAAATTGCTGTTCCACATTTGGGAACACTGCCTCTTTTACCTTTTGTTGTGTTTTCACAATTTATATATTCATCCCTATTGTCCGAAGCTCCCTCTTTTCTTGATATATTATGCAATTTTTTTTAAGTTTATACATTGCATAATTTAGCAAAATTAAATTTTGCTATACTTTCCAAAAGACACCCAAACACAAAAACAACAGAAAAAAAGATATCGCAAAAAGATAATTATACTTTTTAAAAAGCATTAGATTGCCATTATTCAGTGTTTGCCGTTATCCAGTTGGAATGGCGAGAGCACAAACAACACCTTTTAAAAAAGCAATAGCTTGCCTTTATCTAGTTGTAATAGGCTTTTAAAAAAGCAATAGTTTGCAGTTGGAATGGCGGGAGCACAAACAACAACATCGATTGAAGACTGTTGCCCTTCTTTAAACCAACTAATAATTAAATTCCAATAAATTAATTTTAAAATGTTCTAGATTAAATTTTAAAATTCGGGCTAAACACAAAAATTGATAAAAATTCGGAGTACCTGTGTGCAAAATTTCATTATAGTAAGTGCCCTAGATTCTTCAGGACACTGCATAGTGGAATACAAACACTTTCTTTTATAATAGTAAAGATTATGGGAGGCAGTTCCAAATACTTAGAAGAAATTTATTTATTTCGAAGAACAGAGGCACACAAGCATAAAATTTTAACTGTTTCAACATTGAGTACTTACACTCTTGTATTTCACAAAGGATCTCATCTGACCTAGTCTTAGAACCATGAGATATATGGTACTGCGCTGAGCTAGACATAAACTTGAATGAATAAAATTAATCTACGAGCAGAGCAGCATTATAGTTTATTTTTAGCAGATAGGTAGGTAGGTATTTAATTAATGTTGTACTAGATCAACACAATGGGCTATTGGAGACGATCTGCGATCGAACTCGAAGCAGATTCTTACAAGACTTGTTCTATAAATGTAAATCTGCATTGTGTGTTTGTGTGACACAGAAATTTCGAGTTTCTTTTACAAGTTACTGCCTTTAATTAAAAAATAATTTAAGCATTGTTATCCATCCATATTAAGCATCCTTACATTTTTAAAATTAATTTTTAGGTTTTAAAGTGCAGTTGTGATTGTGTGCATGGAGTTGAGATGAGGGTAAACATATTTATACATGAGATAAAAAAATAAAAATAATTTCAGCGGGATTTTCAAGTGTTATTACAAGAGGGAAAGTTAATTCAATGCATGTATTGTTCTTATTAATGTAAGAATTTCAATGGATTCAGAGTTTTTAAAACTAAATAAGTTTTAAACTATTAACTGTAAATGCTATTTAATGATGCCATTTCCTTCATTTTAAATACTTTGTTTTTATTTTCTGATGCGTATAACTTTTGTAAAAACTTGAGATTTTATAAGTTAAAATAAAGTTTGTTATTCATATCTAGATCCTTATCCAGGTGATAATATCACACCAACTGATTCACCCAAAGGTTGCAACTCTGCTGCTGATGACCCTGAGGAAAATAAAAATTTTGGAGAAGCATTTAAGAAATATGTGTTTGGAAGTGATAGTTTCAGTAAGTTTTTTCACTGTTGACAAGAAGCAAATGGGCAATTCCACAGAAAGATCAACCAGATGACCAATTTTTCAAAATTAACATTTTTTAACAAACGGGGTATCATTTTAAAGCTAAAACACTACAGATTCGAAATTTTGTAATGAAATAAGGATAAATTTAATTTTTAGTGAGATATAAGCTCTTTAGTAAGGACAACGATGGACTTGCATATGAAAGCCATTTCAAACACTGAGAATTGAGCCTCAATTTTCATTAAAAAAATATTGTCTTAAATTTTATAAATTTGTAACTATGCATCACATAAACAAGTGATCAGCACAAAACTTTGTACTGACATAGGGGAAGACGGGGTACAATGAAACAAAATTTACTAATTATTTTTTCCTATCCACAATTTTGCATGCACAAAAATATAATTAATGCATACTTTTAGTCTTGTATTTTCCCCATTTAAATAAATTTTTATTAGGTTCTAAACAATATCTTTATGCTTGGAAAATAACAAAAAGTAAATGTCTCGCAGTGTTTCATTGTACCCCGTATGAAGGGGTACAATGAAACACATACTGGGGTACAATGAAACACTCCAAATGATTCAAGCACACACAATTTTCACCCTATAAAGTTTATTTTAGTCACATTCGACTTCATTTGAATTTATGATTTCTACAACAGAATATATTTCCTTACGTTTCAGTTTCATTTTATATAGTTCATTCAACATAATCATTTATAAAGATACTGCTTGTGTCACACATGTTATGTGTGGATATCTCATTCTTAGTACTTTTGGTGATCAGCTGGAGATGGAAAATAATCTGAATCATCGTCATCTTCAAAGTCTGTAGGAGGTAGTTTGTTTTGAAAACAATGCCTTCACCTTTTCCTCTTTTTACTTTCTAATTGCTTAACAAGAACATTTTGTACTGGCGTGGTTAGAAGAAAACTTTTTTTTCTGTTTTCCTACTCTTCTTTTTTTTGGATCAGCCTTGGGGTAAGGTTTTATCTCTTCAGGAGAAATGTATTTCCTCACAGGTTTAGAGCCAGTGCATGGTGCATGAACAGTTGCTGAACAACCTGCAGTAGGTGATTCTGATCTACTAATGGCAAGATCCACCTCTTCTGATTCTTGGATTTTGTCTGTCTGGTCTTCAGTTTCATTAGTCAGCTCTTCAATCTGACACGTACGAACACAAATAATCTTCTTGACAAAACATTTCTCTATTGATGGGCCATATTTCAGTTGCTGAAAAATCTTTTGTAATGTTTTGTGGAGTGAAAGACTTACAATAAGCAGTGCCAAGCAAAGATATCTCATAGATAGAGATTGTACGACCTGGATTACACAGCATCCAGTAATTTGCAATTAGATTGAAGAAATTTTTAAGTGACTTGAACACAGTTTTGTCTAAATGCTGCAATTTTCTACTGGTATGTGGGGGCAGGATTGCAACAATTCCGTTATCTTTCGTAAAATTTGGACTAGAAATCGTAATATGTGATTCATGATTGTCCATTAGTAGTACAGCTAGATTTTCTTTCGAACAATGTGCATGTGCCTGTAAATATGCTAAAACATTAACAAAAATATCTCCATTCATCCATCCCGATTTTGTTCCACACCCGCAGCCCCACGTAGAGCTCCATTCAACATGCAAATCTTGAAATTTACTCTAGGAAATACTAAATAATGGGGTATAGAATTTCCAGAAGCATTAATAAATCCACACATAGTAACAAAAACACCCCTTTCACCAGAAGTTAATTGGCCTATTTGTTTTTGGACCCTTTGACTGAGAACGTTAGGAGGATTGTGAACTGTAATAAGTGCAGTTTAGGCCTATGAAATAAATAAACTATTCTTAAAAGTTTTTAAAAATTTACTAAACTAACTTACCATTGAAATCTTTTTTTTTTTTTTTTTTAAGAAAATTGTTTTTTAAATTTTGCATGCTTTCAAAATTACTGTTTTGATTTGGTGTTACCTTTTCCTATTAATGTTAGGTGTTGCCATTTCCTTAGTAAAAGTGTTTTATTTATATTAGTGACAACCAGTAATATGTTATTTTATATCAGTGATATTATATTTACCATTGATATATTACTTCAGGTAAATGCATTCACCCGGGGCACAATGAAACATGTTTCATTGTACCCCGTACTGAGGTACTAACTAAAAAAATTTTTTCAAACTTCTAATATTAATTTTTTTTAATTTTGGTTTTGGAGGTATGAAGACAACCGGTCCGTGAATTCCGGTTATGTGAACCAAAGATAACAATATGTAGAAAAAATAATTATTACATATAACAACGAGGAAAAAGAAACAAAATTACTTTTAGTAAAGAAACTTACTTCAATGGTGAAAAACCAATAATCTTCTATAGCTAATGTTGTAAAAGTGCGAATGTATCCAAATCACATCAGTAATTGGAACATATAGTTGCATAACATACATATAAATTGCAACTTTCTGTGACAAATTTTACTGATTTTAGAAGTAATGTTTCATTGTACCCCTTGTTTCACTGTACCCCGTCTTCCCCTATTATATTTTCTGAAATATAAAAGAATTTCCGAAAGGCACTTTAGTCATTTTACGTCAGACACCAAAAAATTTAATCTGAGTCAGCGAGGCTAAACCATTTAAAATGAAATTTTGAATTGAAAGCAAGTTTATATGCCTCTTTCATATTATCTATTCAGATTAATTAAAAAAAAATTATCTGAAAAAAAAATGGTGTCGGACGTAAAGGTTTTTTTACATCCGACACTATTTCCACTTAGCAGAAAACATAGAAAAATTCTTGTAACAGCATTTTTATTAGTTATAAATATTAATATCTTTTTAAAATAAATTTAAGTCTAATTTTTTTGTAAATTTACAGGGAACAGAAGTGTAAATTTACTCTGCAGAGACATTTTGAAGAGATTTATGGTTTGAAAAAAATTTAATTCAAAATATTATTTAAGTATGCAGAACAGTAGTGAAAAATGACTAACCATTATAATGCTGAAGAACATCTACGGCCTCAGTATATTAAGTTTTTTTATAACATTCCCCATCTCGTTTGTTCTTACCATAAGAACATGCGTCTTTTACTATTGGTTCTAAAACTTACTACAAATCATAGTACGAAATTCTGCACCTTCATTGATCAGGTTGTGTGTTCAGTAACATCAAAGATTTGCTTGTGACAGCAATGTGATTGTTGCAGAAATAAGATATGTTTAAACCAAATGCTGACATTGAAAATGATCCTATATGCAGTGGCAGAAAACAAAAAAGTTAGACAAGGTTGATATATTGTGTACAGTTAAATAAGCCTTTGAAGAATTAGTGGAACTACTAAAAAATTTTCTGATCAATACATTTGTTAAAAGAAATCAGTCAAAGACATTTGACAGTTTAAATCAAGTGTGAATGGATAAAGCATAGTTGTTCTGCTAGATTTTTCTGAAAATTCTAATCTTTTGCTTCAATATGAAATTCAATCTGCTTATTGGACCCATTCCCAGATCTTTACTGCGTTGATAAAAACATTTCAATGAGCATAGTTATTGTTTCAGATGGGACAATTTTCATTCAGAAAATCTATTTAAAATTGAACATTTTCTGCCCTAACATAATTTGTCTCAATAAAATGAATTTATTCTTGGATTTTATCACTTTTAAGATTAACTTATTTACGTCCGACACCAAAAATTTACATCCTACACCAGAATTAAAATTTGTAAAATGTACATTAATTTTAAACTAAATAAATAGAAAAAGGTCAAACATATGGCATTCATATGTGTACTTATGATTATAGTTAGTTTTAAAATGATATAATTAAACAATTCACAGACTTTTGAGAATTAATTTGATATGTTACAGTTTCCCAGTTTGTGTAATTACGTCCGACACCGGTTACTTAAACAATTTTTCCTGGGATTTGAAATATTCAGAATTTTTTTTTACATGTTTACTGACAAAGTATGATGTGATAAGTACCTTGTATAGAAATTTGATCATTTAGTAAATTTATATACCAAAAATCAGACTTTCGTAAGAAATTTATGTCTGACACCATGGAATTGCTCAAAGGAGAGTAAGGGCAAAATTCTTTATGATTTAGTTGCCAAATTCCTTATTAGTACACAATCTTTAGTTTCTGAGCAAGGATCTTGCATCCAATCAGAAAAGTAAAACATGTTAGAAAGAAATTCATTAGAAAAATGATTAATAAAAAATTGTAAAAATGATAAAATGGAATTGTTACAACGACACTATCACACTATCAGATGAACACTATCACAAGTTAAAAAAAAGCGATTTTTAAGCCATGAGAGGCATGCCTGAAACATTATCTATGTGAAGCAATATTCTCATGAATCTTACACCATCATAAATATATGTATATATTCTGGATATACAGGGGTTGGACGAAAATATGGAAACATCTCGTGAAATGCATGCTTGAAAAGAAATGTTTATTCTAGCAAAATGCGCAGGTGGTGCTGGTGTTTTCGTCTACTGACGCCACCTATACAATGTCGTAAATACGTTGTTGAGGCACTGTTTTGTGAAGTTGTAATTGCATCATGTCAGAGATAAGACTTTGAACATGGCCAAATTGTTGGAGCTCGTCTGGTGGGCGCTTCTGTAGGCAAGGTAGCCGAAGTGTTTAGTGTTTCAAGAGATACTGCATCTAAGATTTATTCCGGATATTTGAAAAGCGGAAAAACATCATCCCCTAAATCACAGTGCGGACGAAAGTGTGTGTTGAGTGATTGTGACAGACGATCATTAAGGAGGATTGTGACTAAAAATAAGAAGACCATAGCTGCAAAAGTTACTGCTGAAATGAATGCCGTGCTCATAAACCCTGTGAGTACCAAAACAATAAGAAGGGAGCTCCATAAGCAGAGTATTTCTGGCCGAGCTGCAATTTAAAAACCATTCATCAGTGATGCTAATGTCTGTAACAGGAAGAAGTGGTGTTTAAGCCATAAAGTCTGGAATATGGAGCAATGGAAGACAGTAATTAGGTCGAATGAGTCGTTTCCCACTGTTTCCCTGTTCTGGCCGAGTTTACGTCTCACCAACGCCATTCCAAGCCTATAATACAGACTGCTTGTTGCCAAGAGTGAAACATGGCGGGGGTTCTGTGATGGTTTGGGGCAGCCATATCGAGGTTTTCTGTGGGCCCCATGATTACTCTGCAAGGACACAATAAGGCCAATGATTATGTGAACATTTTGGCTGATCAAGTCCATCACATGGTACAAACTTTGTTCCCCAATGGTGGTGTCTTCCAAAACGACAAAGCCCATGTTCACACAGTTCACATCGTCCAGGACAGGTTTTCTGAGCACAAGGATGATTTGTCACATCTCCCCTGGCCACCACACAGGGCTGTAGTGGAGGGTATATAGCGGTATACAAGCTGTATACCCTCGGGTTTTTCCAGCAAATTCCATATACCCTCTGCTTTTTCGTAAAAACTATGTACATGCTTTGCTTTTCCTAGAAAACATCGCACAAAACATCAAACGCAGATAGCTGTAGAAGCAAAAGAAAAGTTTCTATTTCAATATATCACCTTGGTACATAATTCCATAATTGTACCTATTAATCAAAAGCAATTAATTCAAAGTACCGTCGATAAAATGAAATCGAGACTTTGTTCTGATGTTAATGAAGAAAATTGTCAAATTTGGAAGGTTATATCCATGCTTGTTCCAGAAAATATAAATACAGGGGATATTCGCCATAGAGAAAAGGAGGTAAAAATGATCTGTCGACGTATTGGTATAAATTAAATGTGCTCTATTCAGAGTTTGAGGAACCTATGAAAACGCCCAAATTGTTCCATAATTAAATCCTCTTTTAAGAACAATTGAAATATTACCATGTTCCACGGCCGAGTACGAGCATGGGTTTAGTTTAATGAATAACATAGTGTAACAGATTTGAAATCATCTTCATCACTCTTCAGTAGACAATTGATCAAGAGTATGCGCTACAAAAAGAGACAGACGAATTTCTCATCAAGCAGTTTCGAAAATATTTCAATGAAAATGATAATGGTAGGCCTCAAAAAAATTTATTAAAAAAATAAAATTACGTCCTATTTTATATATGTTTAAATGTTTTTCTCTTAACCTATTTTCTGTAATTATTTTATATCACAGTTAAATATTAATATAGTGATATTTTCAAATTTGAATATCACTCAATGCTAGTCTGTATATTTTGCTTTGCATAAATACTGTAAACTCTCAATAACTCGAACCTTGTGAACATGAATTTCTGCTTAAGTCGAAGTTTCTTCAAAGTTCCACAGTTCCTCTCCTGTAATATAAAATTTGTACAGGCTTCTTTTCTCGATAATTTAAACTCTGATTAATCTGAACATATTCCTCGGTCCTTTGAGTACACCCCATGGGTGCCATGAGGTGGGCGGTCAACCCCCTGGCTTATGGATTTCTTATATATATACATGTATGTGTGTGTTAGTGGGAAATGTAAGTAGTAAGTACATGTTTTGCCTCCTCAAGGAAAAAAGTGCGTGTGCCTATCACATACCCTCTGTTTTTTTTACGACTACAGCACTGTCACCACAGTCACCAGACCTCAATATTATGGAATTTTTGTGGTCTACATTGGAGAGGAAAGTGTGCGATAGCTATCCACCGCCATTATGGTTACCTGAACTTCCCACCGTTTTGCAGGAAGAATGGTACAAGATTCCCTTGGCAAACATACAGGAACTGTATTTATCCATTCCGAGAAGACTGCAAGCTGTTTTGAATGCCAATGGTTTTCCTACTCCATATTAGGCATGGTTACATGTTTTAATAGGTGTTTCCATATTTTTGTCTAACCTCTGTACATTGGAGGGAGACATACATATTATCGTTAAAGTATGAAATTCATAATTTCATAGACTACCTAGTTATTTCTTGAAATACCTGATCAAGTCAGTTAAAGTGTAAAACTCGCTTGTATTCTATTGTTTAACTAATTTTTTGATAGAATAACGATCTACAACCTTTTAAAGTGTAATATATAGCTCAGTAAATAAAGTTCCGAATTCAAAAGGCTATAAAGTGAAAACCACTGGTCAGATATTTTTGTAATTAATGATAATTTGCTGAAAATATTGGGTCATACGGAAAGTTCTGCGTGTTTTTTAAGATAAATACTAACGAAGCAGTACTAAGACATAAAAATATTGTATTGAATCACAAGCCCCATTTTCTACAACTTTTTGCCATCTTTCCGGCAGCTGAAAAATTCCTTTAAAAAAAAAAACATTCGGCTTTTTTGTATTTGAGGGGGCAAGGTCTGGTGAATATGAGGGGTGTGTGACACAAAACATCCTAGCCATACTCAATAAGTCTTTGACATTCAGCGAAATGTGGGTCCGAGCATTGTCACGATGGAAGACAACACTTCAACAATTGGTCAGTTCTGGCCTCTTTGCTTCGATTTCTGATTTTAATACTACCATTTGAGAACAGTATTTTTCTGAATTTATTGTTTGATTTTGTGGCAACAATTCATAATAAACAATTCCTTTGTAGTCCCACCATACAGAAACCATTACTGTTTTGGGATGCAGTCCCCCTCTCGATGTTACTTAGGGAGGTTCATTTGGCTTACCCCATGATCTTTTCGATTCATCTTCGAACTGTGGCCTCAGAAACAGAACTATGTCCATATACTGCACACATTTTACAAGCAGTCTGGCTAGCATTTTTTCCTTTCTTAAAATAAAAGAGCATAATATGACTTAAATGAACTTTCTGGTTCTCCATTCTTAGCTCTGCAGAATCAAAAACTATGCCACATCATATGCTATAATTATGTAGTGTGAGCTGAAAAGACAACCCCCCCCCATTTGTTTCAATCAAGGTCACCCCTTATCAGCGGTAGCAAAATAATAACAAAGCTATCTTCGATTTGAAAATACGCAGAACTTTCCGGATTACCCAATTTTTTTAGATTACCATAACTGAATATTTTTTGGGCAAGACTTTTGGAACATCAATGAGAAACACATATTTACGTTCCACACCTTCTGAATTTATGAACTCTTCTAGACCATCGGGGGACTTGTTTGGTAGACCATCCATTTAGTGTCTTGTGCAATTGTCAGTGTGTTGGCATTTATTAATTTCATGCAAAACAGCGTTTCACTGGTATTAAAACATACCCTTATGAGAATATATTGGATTGTGCAGCTAGAGTCAGACTCTCAACAACTCCTATTGCGAAGGAAGCATTTGATACACTGGATGACGAAGATCAATTACAAGGTGCTTTGACTGCAATCAGTACGTAGTCTCGACCTGATAATGAGGTGCTGGTGAAAACAACAATGTTGATTCTGTGCTCAAATGACAAAATGTTATAAATCACTTTTTAATTTTTTGTGACAGCAATTTTTAGATTAAACATGTGGGTCTGTGGTTTTTGATTTATTACAATTTTCCCACCTTCGTTTTCTCATAAACTGAAAGAAAAAGACTTACAACATTTTGCCACCTTCTAAACATTAACAAAAAAGACTCCAGGATGAGACTTAGTCAATTTTTTGTGAAAAGTGACTTATAATATTTTGCCATCTGAGCACAGAATTAATGCCATTAGTAAAGTATGTATAATTTGTCTACAAGAATACAGTGAAAACGTAGTTTGTTGAAAATGTAATGTGCCTGTTGACATATGTTTAGAAGACTGTTTTGAAAGACAAAAGTTGTACAGAAGATCTGCAAATTGTGCTTTTTAACTAACTGAATGTTCAGAGGGAAATAGAAAACTTTAAAGAATGTTTGGAAATGAAAGCTAATAAGATGAATTTAATGTCAGATAAATCTCATTCTGAAGCCTCTGTGGGGCTTACAGTCCATCTTGCAGCACCTGAAGTTAACACAGGAAGAGATGACGTCTAATCTATTTTAGCTGTAATCATTTACTAACCAAACGGATTTTTCAATTGGGAACAAGAAACAACTGCATAAAAGAGCTAAATTCCAGATCCCAGTTCAGTATCTGAACAAAAACTAATCAAGATAGAAGTGCCGGTTATAGAGAAATTGTTCCTTCTGGTTGTTACAGCTCAAAGTTTAGGTACAGGTCAGGGATTTAAAAACTGTTTGTATGAAACGCAATATGTCGACAAAACTTACTGTGTTGTTCAATGGAATTCTAAAGGCCATTTTAGTAATACCTGTTGTATCAAATTATTTTATCGTATATTTGTATGAATAATATTTTTTATGCTGTATAATTCAGTCAAATTGTTTATTTTACACTTTATTTGTCTCATTAGTTAATTTATTGAATAACTAGTTAAAGAATAACTAGTTATAATACAGTTATTTCATTGAATAACTAGTTAAAGTATGGAATTTTGAATCCTTCTCACTTTAATTGACTTTATCAATTATTTCATACAGTAACTACGTATTCTATGAAATAACGGAATTATACACTTTAACTGTAACTCACACACATAGTTTGATTTGAAAGGTCTTTACAAAATTTATTTCTATCACTGAACAAATATTTTTCTTTGCTGCTAAATAGGATTCATCTTATTCAATATACATATTCCAAAGCAACTTACTTAATAAGGCTCAAATTATCATAATTCAAAATTTTATCAAAGGTCCAAGGTTCGCAACTGCCCCACTGTAGCAGGGTAATTGCGCACTTTGCCTCTTTAAGATTGCCTGTTTGAATGGAGAATAATGTTGGTGCAAGTGCAAATAGCTTAGTTTTTGAGGATCTGTTTGCTGGTTGAAATTCTAAAATCGGAAAAAATCTGAGAGTTAGAATTTTGTATTGTTTGGGACAAGAAGACATGAAGGGGAAGGAAAGGCACTAATAATATGTAAATGCTATTTAATGATGCCATTTCGTTTCATTTTGAATATTTTGTTTTTATTTTCTGGTGCTTATGACTTTTGTAAAAGCTTGAAATTTTATAAGTTAAAATAATGACTGTTATTCATATAGATCCTCTTACTGCTGATGCTGAATCTGATGATAGTTCCAATGCCATTCATACTGCTCTGACATATGATAATATCACACCTACTGATTCACCCAAAGGTTGCAACTCTGCTGCTGATGCCCCTGTGGAAAATGAAAATTTTGGAGAAGCATGTAAGAAAGCTTTTAAGAAATATGTGTTTGGAAGTGATAGTTTCAGTAAGTTTTTTCAGTTGACAACAAGCAATGGAGAGTAGTGGCAAAATTCCTTATTAGTGTGCAATCTTTAGTTTCTGTGCAAGGATCTTGCATCCATTCAGAAAAGTAAAACATGTTAGAAAGAAATTCATCTGAAAATGAAATTGTTACAAAGGCACTATATCACACTATCACAAATAAATAAAATAAAGATTTTATAGCCATGGGAGGCATGCTTGAAACATGATCTATCAATGGAAATCAGATGTGTATTGGGACACAAAAGGCAAGCGATGTTAAAACAAAAGTTGTTTATTGCAGCATAGTCGTTGCAGTTTCTCCAGCAGGAAGGGAACTAGGTCTTTTTACATACTTAATGGTGATAATCAGAAAGAGAGGGATTACAGGCGTGTTCCGATATTTAAATGGGGATTTACAGAAGAGATGATAAAATGGTTTATCCCTATGACTGCATGTTACATCATGTATTAAGGTGTGACAAATGACTCTTATTGGCTCAGTGCTTCTAGACAGAGGATGTTCAAAGTCTGAGAGGGAATTCGACCTGTCTACAGGGGACACTCAGAACATCAACGAGAAACGGATTTACCATCCACCCTACTGAATTTATGAACTTTTCCAGACTTTAAGGGGGGGCGGGGGAGACTTGTTTGGTAGTCCAACAGGGTTCCCCACGGGTCTTAGAAAGTACTTATTTTGACCTTCCATTTCTAAAAGTCCTTAGAAGTACTTATTTTTCGTCAATAGTCCTTAAAAAGTGCTTATTTCCTTTGAAAACAAAATTCAGTTTTCACTACTAGGGGCTCTGCCCCCTGCTCACCTACGTTTGCCAATCCCGGTGAATGCTATGCAATCCCATTTGTTTTGCTTTGCAAACCAACACTCCTTTCGCAAGCGTCTTTCTGGGTGATGACATCAGTGAGTTTCACATGGTCAGCTAGAACAATCCAACGTTAGCGATGAAAAATTAGTACACTTTCGCAAAATGATACTTTTTATCGTATCGAATTTATTTACGAACCAATTTTTAAAATAACTATACCATAAGAAAGTGTGCATTCTAAGCTTTCTCGTGGTGTTTTCAAATTTTAAAACTAATAGTATTAAGCTATAGATGTGACAATTTTAGTTTTGTAAGTAAGAGTAAAATAATAAACTTTCGCAAAATGATACTTTTTATCGTATCGAATTTATTTACGAACCAATTTTTAAAATAACTATACCATAAGAAAGTGTGCATTCTAAGCTTTCTCGTGGTGTTTTCAAATTTTAAAACTAATAGTATTAAGCTATAGATGTGACAATTTTAGTTTTGTATCGGAAAACAATCTAAAAACTCGAAATTTGTGTAACCAACTTATAATGTTTTCGAATTTATTTATTAACCAATTTCAAAAATAACTGTACCATTAAAAAGAGTACATTCTAAGGTTTCTTGTGATGCTTTCAAATTTAAAAACTAATAGCCAGAAGCTATAAATTTGACAGCTTTAACAAAAAAGTAATGAAAAGTTCCCGATTTTTCTCGAATTTAAAAAAAAACCTCGGCATGGTGCAAAAATTCGAGTTCAGAGGTACTCTAAAAAAACCTCACAGCTGAAGACTGAAAATTTGTACTTGTTTTGCTCACTCGTGTTAGAAATTTCACTTTTTTCGACTTTGACACTTAATGCACCCTAAATTAATAGCTGCATCAGAAAAATATCTTCTCCATCTTGTTCGTTGTACAATTTTGAACAAACCATGTTATTTTTGCAATTTTCTGATCCGTACTTTCTTGGTCAACCGTCTGAGAATCATGCGAAAACTGCGAGCTTTCATTCCTGCGAATGCAACAGTAATTTATTTAAAAAAAATAGAGAGATATATATTTCCTCTTTTTAGCACCCGATCAGCGATAAAACTGCTTATGGGAAGAAGAATGTGGTGCCTTATTGCTTCAATTTAAAGAATTTTTAGAAACAACAGTCTCAAAGTACTTAGCATCATTCAAAAACTTTGATCCAAAATATGACTGACCCCTAGACAGTTTTTTTAAAGTGATTTTGTACTTAAAGATGCAGCAAATGCAGAATTATGGAGAATATAATGAAAATTTTTATGATTTTATCACATGGACAAGCTACAGTAGAACATGCGTTCAGTGTAAATCATAGGTTGAAAACTTTTAAAGGAAGAATCTTACATTACTCAGGCTCATTTATGAGAATGTAAATTGATATTCACGCTACAACTATAACAATTAAGATGAGAAAGTTTGTCTCATTTTATAAGCAAAAATATTTCCATCATTTAGAAGAACGATGCAAAATTAAAAATCAGAAAAGTTTAGACAGCTGTTTAAAAAAAAAGGAAAATAGAAAAACTAAACTATTTGAAATCTAAAAAGCTTTTCAAGCTGATATTACAGATATGGAAAATTCAGCTGAACTGTCTTTTAAGGCAGAATCTTCTAAGAGTATTTCTCTTTTTATCAAAGCAAATGCACTGCAAAGAGATATAAAAGAAAAACATCCGATTAAAAAAATATTTTTAACAATTTAATAATGTTTTTAATGTTTGTAATATATAATTTTTTAATGTATTTTATTTGTTACAATCAATAAAGTTACATTAGTTCAATAATTTGAATTTTAATTTTATCTTCCACTACTCTTTTTCTTTTATATAATTTAATTTCAGGATTTTTTAAGTAAATACTTTTTAAGCCACTTTTTAAACGTTGAAGACTGTGGTAAGTTTAAAAGGTTTTTTTTCTTGCTCTCTCCCCATTTTATAATTTGTTATATGTACATGTAAATGCCCATATATTAACTGCTGATATTTGTTAAGATCAGACTGGGCTTATTTTGATAAATCTCATTTTTGTGTGGTTTTATTTTGTGTAGAATTTTTAGAAAATAGACTTGAATATTAAATTTTTTGCATACTACTGTTCTTATAAGGTTAACTAATCTATAGGAGCATCCCACTTGGTCAAAAGTCATGTATTAAATTGTATAATACGTTTTCTTTATGCCCCTTTTCCCTTTTCGACTTGCAAAACGCCATCAACAAGTTGGTGAAGGGTAAGAGCGCTGGACCCGATGATATTTTACCAGAATTTTTAATTCATCTTGGATCCCATGAAAAAAAGGTCATTCTGACCTTCATTAACTATATTTGGCAGGGCCATTTTCCAAGTAAGTGGAGAAAGGCTGAAATCATCCCGCTCCTTAAGAATGGTAAGGATCCCCAGTTTTTAGAGAGCTTTAGGCCGATTTCCCTTACTAGTGTTCTGTGCAAGGTTGCAGAAAGTATGGTTGTGAACAGGCTGGAATATTTTTTGGAGAAAAGTGGAGGTGTCTCTGAGAGACAAGCAGGTTTTAGAAGGGGTAGAGGTACTGTTGAGCAGATTGCCCGCTTTTCGCAGGAGGTGAAGGATGGTTTCCATCGGAAACAAAGTACCTTGGCGGTGTTTGTTGATTTTAAGGCTGCCTTTGACCGTGTTTGGAGAGCAAACCTTCTGCGGAAACTTTTGTGCCTTGGGGGTCTCAGGGCGCCTCTTTTGCTGGATGAAATCTTTCCTCAGCCAGAGATTTATCAGAACGAAACTTGAAAATGTCAGGTCTACTTTTGGTCAAACTAAACAGGGCCTGCCTCAGGGATAGGTCTTGAGCCCTTGCCTTTTCCATGTCATCATCAACGATATTATCGATGAACTCTCTACTGCTCGGGGTGTTCAGTGTCTTCTCTATACAGATGACCTAGTTATTTGGACAACTGGCTCTGATGTTAAAAAACTCGAAGACCTTATCAATAAGGCTTTAAATAAGTTAGGTGATTGGGCCGATTGTAATGAAATGGTGGTGAACCCAGACAAGACAACCTTCCAGCTCTTCACTCTGAGTACTAAATATCATTCTCCTGCTCTCTTCTTCAAAGGACAATCTTTACCGCATACGGCAAATCCCCCTTATTTAGGCGTAGTTTTGGATCCTAAACTCAGCTGGAAACATCATATTTTAAAAACAAGAGACAGAGTGCATAAGCAGATGAATTTAATGAAGAGAATTGCGAGAATTCGTTGGGGTTCAACTCAAGAGGTCCTTGCTAACACCTATAAATCTTATGTCAGGCCCATCATTGACTATGGTTCCGAAATTTTGGTTACAGCTTGTGCCAACACTCTTGCTAAGCTTGATGTTGTTCAAAATTGTGCTATGCGTTTGATCACTGATGGAGCAAAATCTACTCCAATTCAATCTTTGGAACTTCAGAGTGGCATAGAACCACTGTCTGATCGCCGAGACAGGGCTGCCCTTGTTCTCAGCGAGAAATTGCTTAGAAATGGTAACAGCTACTGGCGGGGGTATAATCCCGCAATAAGCAGACTAAAAGAGCAAACTACTTTTCTAAACCGAGTAAGGGAGATCAGCAACAGAATTGACATGCCTGACATCTGTAGACAGCCTTGTATGGATGCCCTTGAGATGGGCTGCACATACATTGCCAAGGCGGACTTCCAGTTGGTTTTTCCTTGCAACAAGACAGACTATACTGATGCTGAGTTGAGATCGTTCGCGATGGCTGCCATCTACGAGAGATATCCTCTTCCTGACTGGCTCCATGTCTATACTGATGGCTCTGCCGACCCTGAATCTAATAGGGCGGGTGCTGGGGTCTTTTGCCAATACTTCCAGCTGAGTAAGGCGGTTGGAAATTTCTGTGACAACTTTGATGGTGAGATTTATGCTGTTCTTATGGCTGTTGAGACCCTTGCCACTAGAAGGGATAAGAAAATTGTTTTATTTATCGACTCAACCGCAGTAATTCAGGCTCTTACTGATAGAAACCACGTGTATTCAATGGCAGAGGCACAATGTAAAGAAACTATCAGTTGCCTCATTGAGGGTGGTGGTGAGATTGTTCTCCAGTGTGGATTCCAAGTCACTGTGGGATAAAGGGTAACGAGGAAGCTGACAGATTGGCTAAATCGGCCCTCTCCCTGCCCCAACCTTCTCCACCTCTCCCTTTGCGGAACTGCAGGACTTACATAAATTCTCTGTTTAAGAAACAAAGAAAACTGCAGTATCAGAGGGATATACAGGGAAGGAGTTGGGATTGCCTATTGAGTAACAAGCGAAGAATCCCTACTGATCTACCAAGAGGGATTGGAGTGACCTGTTTCCGCTTATTAACCGGACATGACTATCTCCAACAACACCTACATAAGATTGGGGTGGCTACCTCCCCGATGTGTCCGCTTTGTAGCGATGGTTTTATGAACAAACAACACCTTGCGGAGTGCTCAAGTTTACAGAACATTGACACCAGGGATACTTCTCCCCAAGGACTTTATTCGCTATATTGGACAACAAGACAGCATATGGCCAAAAGGCCTTGAGCTAGGCGTAGGATAAAAAAAAAATAATACGTTTTCTACAATGTTTTATTTATTTAAGTCCTTATAAAGTCCTTATTTTGTCCTAGAAAGTGCTTAGAAAGTCTTTATTTTTAGTTAGAAAAAAAGAATGAGAACTCTGTAAAATGGAATCTTTAGGAAAGATTCTAACACTAATTTTTTTAGAATAGACACCTGACGTCACCAAATGAATTGTGTTGACATCTCATGGAAATTTACCCAACTTATCAAATGGCCCTCGTATAACATTTGGAAATAATAGTTCTATCAAGCACTAAGCGATGTCATTCAGTGGATGCATACTGTTATCAATCATTCCCTGTTTTAAAACTTTCAAAATAAAAAAATTCAATGAAAAATCAATTATTTAATTAAAATTTATCGATAAAAACTCTTGCTTGCGAACACAATTTTATAGTTTAGAAATACCCAACCTCAACTCAGAGTGAATTGGTTAGTGCAGATTGTATGCTGTAGAATCCCTAGATGGCAGCTCGTGGTGAATTGTTCGGCTCTAATATTATGGGCCCATTACGCACTTACCCCACTTTACCCTTTTTCAATTGAAATTGCTTTTTCACAATTCAGTGCAATGCAATTAAAATTTTATCTTTTTATGTCCTGAAAATTTGAATTTTTTGAGTTGTAGCTATGTTTTAGAGGTGTAATACAGTCAGTACCGGTTATATAATCACCCTCTTATAAGGTCACCCCGCTTATATGGTCAGTTTTCTAAAGTCCCATCTAACTTAATAAGGAACATATGTTAAAACGCACTGCTTATAAAGTCAATTTGTTTTCCTGGTTGTCGGTTATATGGTCGGTTTTTTTATCTTTTCAGTGAGGTTATTAGGTTGTTTTTTGAAAAATAGTAATTGTAACATTTCTTGAGAGCAACACAGGGAATGACCAAAGAAAAAAAAGTCTGCGACTCCGGAGAGGACCTGAATTTACGCCTTTACTTCCCTCCATTTCTCTTTTGTGTTGAATCCTCGTCAACGTTTCCCACCCTCCTCAATTCTCGTCCTCTCCAAGCACAACACGTGTACATCTGTCTGTTTATTGGTTGAAGTTATCTCTCCCTATTTAAAAAGTATGTTGAAATTGAGACGAAAAGAGAAAAGGAAAATTTTGTTTCATTTGGATTATACGTGACGAATAAGAACGTTCATTTATGTTAAAAAATTTTAATTGTTTTTTTTAGTCTGCTGACAAATTGTTCCTCTGCACAAAATAAAAACGGAAACGAAAAAAATTAATTCAGAATTTCCGATCTTTTATGCTGTTTGCCATTCTAAAGAAAACAATAATCATTAAATTCTTTTTCAAATGTTCTGGATTGAATTTTAAAATTCGCCAACGACCCAAAAATTGCAAAAAATTCGGACTACCTGTGTGCCAATTCCCATTATTGTTAGTGCCGTAGATTCGTCAGAACACTGATAACGAAAAACAGAAAAACAAGCACTTCCTTTTATAATAGTAGAGATAAGTGCATTGAATATGGATGCACATACGTATGCATACTGTACTTAGATTGGTAAGGGTAGCTAAAAAATTTCAATAAAAAAATATTGCATATTTCTTACTGTAGTTTTTACTTCGCAAATTAATTTTTTAAATGTTCTTAAATGTTTAATTGTTTGGGTATGAGCACTATATTCTGATAGGTGAATATAATTCTGCCATAATTAAATAGTGTAGTATTGTTTTGCATATATGGTCACCCCGCTTATGTGGTCTGATTTTTCTGGACCGCTGAGCTGACCATATAACCGATACTGACTGTATATGGTAATATGGTAACTATTAGCAAAACTCGATTTGATTCTGAAAAATTACTAGTAACCTTTTGAAATATTTTTTATTCTATGAAGTATTCACAAAACACAGTTTGAACTGTTTATAATGAATACTTTTTCTTGAATTTTATACTACAGGAATGCAGTATAGCCAGACCTTCATCAGAAAAACTCATCACTTCAACAAAATGCAATTAACAATCTTTGTTAGGAAAATAACTAGATTGATGTTCATTTTTCTGCATATTTTCAATGACCTCATTACATAGCTAATTGTCATATGAAATAAATTTGTTACTGCATTTGCCGCTTTGGCACACATTTACGACTGGTGCCCAGTTTATTGAAGAGTACCAAATGAGACAATTTCCTCTGAAATTCATATTTTTTCTTGTTTGAGAATGCCTTTTGGACGTGTAAAGCCTTTAAACTGGTAATTGAAAGTGGTACCTGCTCCAGTCAGTTTTGAATTTCATCTTTAAAAACTTTATCCTGCTTACTAGTTGAATTATTCTGGATTGCTCGAGTTGAATTATTTGTAATTCATTGTAATATTACACAATATAATATTATGATCCTATGGGATTTCATACTGATTTTAGCCCCCTTTACAAACCCAGGTCAAATAAAAGGGGGGTTAATTCTAGCCTGTGTTTACATAAAAATTCTAAAGAATGGGTACCAAATTTGAGATGATGTGAATTGGTCAAACTTGGATAGTAAAGTTACTCAATATTATTACTATTTGGATATCAAATTGTTTTTAGCTGCCTATGCATAGCCACTACAAATCAAATGGGGTTAATATAAAACCTAGTTTCCTCCTAGGATTCTCAAGAATAAATGTACTAAATTTGGTGTGAATTTGTCTGCAAGTGTTTACATAAAAATACTCAACGTTATTCCTATGATGATTTCAAATTGTTTTAGTCCCCTCTACATGCTCAGGACAAATAAAACAGGGTTAATGTCTAGTCTATGTTTTTCTGTGGGTTTCCAAATAATTAGTGTACCAAATTTGATGTGAATTGGTTAAACTTTGACAGTCATGATACTCAATACAATGTTATTCCTATTTGGATTTCAAAGACTAGCTCTCTCCGTAGACCTAGGACAAATATAATAGGGGTTAGTATAAAGCCTATGTTTCCCATAAGGTTCTACAGAATAAATGCATCAAATTTGGTGTGAATCGATCATAAAAATACTCAATATTATTCCTATAAGGATTTCAATATTGTTTTTAGCCCCATGGCAGATTCATGAAAAATACCCCTGTATGAGAGTTAATATCTGGCCTGAGTTACCTGAAGTAGTCTAAAGAATGAGAGAGTATACAAAAATTGTTGTGAGTTGGTCAAACTGTGATAGTAAGGATACTCAATGTTATTCCCATTTGGATTTCAAATTGTCTTTAGCCCCCTCAGCAGCCTTAGGACTAATAGAACAGGGGTTAGTATAGAGCCTATGTTTCCCACAGGATTTTACAGAAATGAAATTTGGTAGGAATTAGTCTGACAGTGATAGTAAAAATAATCAATGTTATTCCTATGAAGATTTTGAATAATTTTTTGCCCCTCTGCACACCTAAGACAAATAGAACTGACATTAATATGTAGCCTATGCTACCTACAGGGTTCTAAAGAATAAGTGTACCAAATATGGGGGGAGGGGATTGCTCAAATGGTGTAGATTTGTATAGAGAACAGACAGATGTCAACTCTATTCTGCTTTATATATATAAATTGGGTTCATTCGCACTCAGAAAAGCTTGACTTATCCATTTCATGTTTTTTTTTTAAAGGCATTAATATTTGCTAAAGAGCTTTTTATGTTTTAATTTGAAATTTTAAGTTTAGCTTTTTGGAAACCTATGTGTATAGCATATTTCTTTGTCCATTACTCAGTTTGCTCATAATTTACTTTAAAACTATGCTGTAATGATAAAAAACAGTTAAACCCAAACTCAAAATTATTTTTGATTATAGATACAGATTTGCAAAAGTATTTTTCAATCACCGACTTATTGCAATAAGTATATAATGTTGGTTAATGAAAGATATGGATGGGCAAATGAAATTTTCAAAACTGATTCCATGCTTTGCCAATTCGTTTGGCAAGCTAGTGATTGGCAAAAAAATCATTACCCAGGACAATTCTCAATCAATGCAATAAAAAATTTCTCAACCATTCACAAAGCCAGATGATTTTCACTTTGTTGCATTCCATTAGCTATTCACATAAAAATTTTGTAATACATGACATCCACTTATGTAGTTTGTTTCTTCTCCATGTCAAATTTCTGAGGTACTTTAATATTCATTATTTTAAAACTATTTAATTAAATTTAAATATGTTTTAGCTTAATTTTTTATTTTACTTTTCTTTTAGTACCAGAAAATTTACTACATATATTTTTTCCTGAAAAATAATACTAAATGCATTTTACATATCCAGAGTATGGAAACTTAAAATTTGATGGAGGAATGAATGACTTATGTACATTATCTTGATAAGCTATCCAAATAATATTTTATTTATTTTAAAATGGGGTAGGATTCACTCCATAATAGATTGGTTTTATGTCTTCTACATGTTGCTTAGATCAAGTTATCAACTTGCGTACTACTCTATCTTTATACTGAAAGTAACAGCTACATGTGGTACTTTTTTTTGCATAATTTTTCTATTGATAAATTTGACATGCTAATTTACAAAGGCAGTTATACACTCTTAGTGGCACACCCGAGTACTATTTGGAGAGTTTCTCTGTATGGGAGGCAGCAGACTTAAAATATTTCGAGGAGCGAGATGTCAAAATATTTTGTGTCTGCAGCCTGTTGTGTAGGAGCTTTTCCCGGTCTATTCAATCTGAATTTTCTGAGCTATGTTTAACCCTGCTGCTCTGAATGTTAAAAGCAATTCAGATCTGTCTTTAGAAATGTCACCTAAATAAATGCAATGCATTATTTCACACAAACTTGGATTTTTATAGGAAATTCACTTTTTAACGTTTTCTTTGCCATACTTTCAAATTTCCATATTTATATACATACATAGATATATATTTATATCTCTACTATTATAAAAGGACATGTTTGTGTGTGTGTCTCTATCTGGTGCTCTTACAAATGTATGGCATTTACAATAATGAGCTTTGACACACAGGTAGTCCTATTTTTTTTGTTGCAATTTAAAAGTCTAGCCTGAATTTTAAAATTCAATCTAGAACATTTTAAAATGAATTTAATTATTATAGTTTTCCTTTTAATGGCAACACCATAAAGATATGACAGATTCTAAATTTATTTTTTCTGTGTTTCCGTTTGATTTTCCAACCAACGCATTCAGCCGAAGAACAAAACAAACAAACATTTTTAACTGGAGTTATGTAGTCCTTTTTTCTATCTCCTAAAATATGATTTTTAAATAAATAATTTTAAAATTGAATATCTTTTATATTTTGCAAGAGATTGCGACGTCACACCAACCTTTGCATTCAAGAAATTAACAGATTCCATTTCCTGCATTAAAACAATTCCAGTAAAGGAAGGCAAAACAAAATATTTTTTTTTGACTGGCATTGTTTAGTTCTTTTTTGTTAAATTGGAATTGTTAAAGATACATTAAAAATTTCAATGGATTTGAAATCTGCTGAAAATTTTACACCAGATAGATACCTTTATATGTTTAACTTTCTTTTAGTAAATAATTTTTCAATTAAATATTTATATTTTCTCAAGAGATTGTGACGTCATGTTGATTGGATCTTTTCGCAATTCGAATTTGGCCGCATTTGACAATGACGAGTACATCACGGCGTTGCCCATGCGTTGGTTTGCGAACACCATCATGGCTATTATCCAAAAGGCTACGATTTCCCATTTCGTATGCAAATCAAACCTACACCACGGATAATGCTGTGATGGCTGTTATCCAATAGGCTATGTATTCCCATTTGAATTTGCAAAGCAAACCAAATGGAAATTTGTTGCAATCACAGGGGGTTAGCGAGCAGTGGTCACACCTGACCCCCCGAAAAGAACTGTCATGGGCAGCGCTGTGCTGGCCACGCAGTGGCTAGTATCTAAATAAATATATATAATTTAAATGACTTGTTTGTATTTATAAGAGGTTTGTAAAACAACTTGAATGTAGATAACTATCTGTAGCTAATTGTTATCCTTTTCTCAACAGATCATTCCATTCTCGACTTCATGTATCCACAATTATGCTTTGGTACACAGTTTCATGGTAAATAAATTTCATTTTGTTTCTTTAGTATTTGTCTTCATTTGGATGTAATCTTTTACAATATTCTTTTGAAAAAAAAAAAAAAAAAAAAAAAACCTAGAATAAGATCATAATTAGCCTGATGTAACTAATTAATTACTTTAAAATCCTGAAAAGGGCCCTCAAATTTTCTAGATATCTTGAAGATCTGATGTATAATTATTTCATATTTGTGTGCTTTTGTTATCTTTAGGAATCAAATCAAGGATACGCCTCACATAAAACTAATTTTTCCTCTCCTCTTTCCTTATTCACACGGTTCAGTTAGATTATAATTGACAGATTACCTTGACTGTTATGTGGTATTCATCAATTTGGGAAACTTGATTATCATTGCACACCTGCTCTTGTAAGCTTGCCAACTCTCCCAGAAAACCACTTTTGCTGTCTTTTGGATGGAAATAAAAAAATCTAGATTTTTCTTTTCAGTGTGTGTGGGGCCGACATGGCTCTGGGTATGCCCACTGAGTTAGCAACTTTCAAGTTGTAGGTGGAGCAGGTTTGATTCTTGTTGATGCATTCCTCTCAGGTTGTATTTCTTCTACGTCAATAAAATAATGTTGCAGCTTTGCCAAATTTGGTCTTGTGCCATAAACCACAACCAACTGAATAACTTTATCCGAGATGCTTTGGTGTTTTATTTTAATGGCTTTCATAACCATTGAAGTTGTATTTACTCCTATTATAAACTATTAAAATTGCCTCAATTTCATTAAGGTAAATTTGGAAACTTAATATTTATTCGATTGGGTTTTTGCACCTTTGCGTAATGAAGCAGGTTTTTTAGAAAGTACAGATCAGAAAGTTACGAGATTAATATGGTTTATTTAAAATTGTACAGGGAACAAGATGGAGAAGGTTTTCTTACTGGTGCATTAAGTGTTAAAGTAAAAAGGGGAATTTACTTGCGAAAGGAGTCTTGGTTTGCAAAGCAAACCAAACGGGATTGCGTAGCAATCACTGGGGGATGGCATGTGAAAGTAAACAGAGGGCGAAGCCCTCTCTGTGACGTCATGTACTGGATAGTCAAATCAGGATTATACGAATTATTAAGATAGTTTCGCCGTCGCACAGGAGATTAACTCTACAAAAGGAGTGTTGGTTTGCGAAGCATACCAAATAGGATTGCGTAGCAATCCCCGGGGGTGGCGAGTGTAAGCGAGCAGGGGGCAGAGCTCCCTCGTGCTTATAAAAAATTATACAACTTAGTGATCGCTAGTGAGAATTACTATTGCCAAACAGGGGTCAGAATTCTAGACCCTCCTCGTATGTGCCCCACTTGTAATATTATTTTATCAGTTAAATACATTTTAGCATAATATCCTAATTTTAATAAAAAATTAAACTAATTCGATGCTTCACTCTACATTGAATGACTTTGATGGATCCTTATCACAAAGTCTTGGTTTTATTTATTAAAGGTGACATTGCTTTTTAAAACTAGTTCGAAGTTTTAATTTGATTTAATTTCACTGCAGTTAATTTTTTGTGACTTTTTACATAATTAGTTGATTATTAATCTTCAATTTTGTACTGTGTTTGGTACAGCTTGACTAATAAGGTCCCTTTTATCATAAAAACAACTAAAGGAGAGTTCTAGACCATTTAGCAGTCTCTCTAAACTAATACCTCTTCATGTGCATATTCCTGACATCTCCCCACAGAATTGTTCAGTTTTGATCATTATTTAATGTAAAAAGCTATGAAATTGGATTTAGTATACTTTTGCTCTTACACTTATAACAACACTTTCCTTATCTCAATGTGCTTTTTCGAGTTTATTCTTATACATGCTTTACACTGAGGCAAGAATTTGTTACTTTGAGATTCATCATTACCCAGAGCTAGTGTCTCCTATATTGGTATTGATGTTGGTAATTGAGACACCCCTTGTCTAGTTTCAGTTATAAGTTATTTGTTTTCTTCACAACATTGGGATCTTTGTGGTTTTTACCATCAGCTTTAGCAACCTGCAATTTGTAAATGCCATAGGCTCTATTCCTGTAACTTAACCTAGGTGTATTTCTCTCTTGTGTCACTAAAGCTTTCCTTGTGTGTATGTCCATTACTTGATATTGTATTGGGTGATCTGGAAAGTACTACGGGTTTTCAAATCGAAGCTAGGTTTATTATTATTTTGCTACCGCTGATAAGGAGATACCTTGATTGAAGCAGATGTTTCAATTCAGTCTTTTCTGCTTACACTGCATAATTATAGCATGTGTTGTGGCATAATTTTTGTTTCACTGCAGTGCTAAAAATGGAGAACCATAAAGTTCATTTTCGTCAATTTATGCTATTTTATTTTAAAGGAAAAAATGCTAGTCAGACTGCTTGTAAAATGTGTGCTCTATATGGACAAAGTGCTGTTCCTGAGGCCACAGTTCGAAGGTGGGTTTGTTAAATTTAAGCGTGGAAATTTCAGCCACGAAGATGATGCCCGTTCTGGACGACCATCCTCTGTAAAGGAGGACCTATTAAAAATGCTATCGCTGAAAATCCACATTAAACAGTTCAGGAACTATCACACAGTCTAAATATTCCAAAATACTGTTCTCAAATGGCAGTATTAAAAGACGAAATCGATGCAAAGAGGCCAGAACTGACCAATTGTTAAGGTGTTGTCTTCCAGCATGACAATAATTGGCCCACATTTTGCTGAATACCAGACAAAGACTTATTGAGTATGGCTGGGATGTTTTTGTGTTGCCCCCCCCCCATATTCATCAGACCTTGCACCCTCAGATTTTCACCTCTTCAGGTCACTTCAAAATTTTTTGAACGGCTGTAGTTCAATTCTTTGGAGACTGTCAAACAGCACCTTGATAACTTCTTTACAAATAAGCCTAATGATTAAAAAAAAAAAATAATTTTCCAGCTGCCAGAAAAATGGCAATAAGTCGTAGAACAAATTGTTTCTTATGTGATTGAATAAAAATTTATGTTCTTGTACTGCTTCGTTGGTATTTATCGTAAAAAACGCACACAAAACTTTCCGCATTACCCAATATGTCTTATCATCGATGTTGCTTGGGAAAATATGGCCCCTATGCCATTAAACTCTACCAACTTTTACCATTCCCTTTTAAGGACATATCGTATTTCCCATTTTATATGTTAAACAACATCTTACACTAGAAATGTTAAAAATCTAGATTCATGCTAATAAAATGATTTTCAATATTAATCTTAACTTATTAATCAATTAATAAGAGTTCTTCACTACTAAGCAGAAAAGACCATTATAAACGTTTTGTTTCATGGTTTATTCCATCCTTTTACTGCATTCTTGTAAATCTGTTTTCTTTTTAATCTTTTTATAGAAGCTCTACAACCAACAATTCGATGTCATATTCCTTATTTCGCAACTTATCCAGATAAAGGTGAATATAAATTTAATTATACTGCTATTTACCACATAATTCTGCTGCAAAAGTGTGGTTTGTTTTTGATGCTTCAAGTAAACAGAAAGGCTATCTTTCTCTCAACGATGGTTTGCAAAAGGGACCTAATACCCTAGAGCTTATCCCAGTGCTTCTGATGAGTTATAGAGGAAGGGAAATAGGAGTGATCACAGACATAAAGGCCTTTCTTCAGATATCTATCAGCAAAGAAGATCAAGATTTTCTTTGATTTTCTCTGGTGAGAAGATGCTTTGAGCAAAGAAATGAAAATATTTCATCCCAAGAGAATGATGTTTGGTGTAAACTGCAGTCCTTTTATTCTTGGTGCAGTTATTGAACATCATTTAGAGTACTTTTCTAACAAAAACATAGTTGCAAAGCTGAGAAATTTATTTTATGTGGATAACTGTGCATCATCTATAACATTGGAAAATAAGCTGAAAAATTTTATTAATTCTTCTACTAGTGTAATGGCTGAAGCAAAATTTGAACTGAGAGGATGGGAGCATACCCAGCTTTCAATGTCTAACGACAGTGGAACCTATTTTGAGTCTATTTCACAGTTCCAAGACATTTTGAGTATACTTCAAGCTAAAACCCTACTGGCAGAATGGGACGAACGTGATAATTTTAAAACTTACCACCATAAATGCAAATATCTTAACAAAGTTCTCCACAAATTATGATTCTAACCTGGGCAGCAACCCCAGGCATCATTGTCTAAAGGGGCAGCATTTTTATTAATTTTAAATAGCTTTGTTTATCTTGTTAAAATGTTTTGTCTTCTCTTCTGACTTCACAAAGTGGTAGTTATAATTACAATTAGTGATTATTGCTTTTTGTTGGTATGCATTAGGCTGTTTTCATTATAAATGTAAATTTTAATATTATCATAAACAATCATAATGGATCCTAAGAGGATCAAGATTATTTAGGTAAAAGCATGAATAGAGAAAGAAAATGAATTATAGGAAAACTCTACAAGAACAAATCTCTGTTATGTATCGTTTATCTAACATGTAAGGATCCTCTCTCTAGGGGATGGAGTTCTACGAATTAACATTAAAACTAAATTAATATTGTATGAGTGGAAGTGAGAGGTACCTAAACTGTTCTTAAATCATTCATAATTATCATCATGGATTACAAAATAGTGATATATCCATTGAAAAATATATCTTTAAGCAGAATAGGAATGAAATTGGTTTGACTTTAACCAAATACTTGATATATAAGCTGACATTTAGACTTAATATGAAGGTGCAAAATGAAATGCACAATATCTTATTTCCGTTGGTTTTATGTGTTTTTTTTTTAACATTTTTACTGTTTACAGATATAGGTAAAATTTTTTTATGTGCCTATTTTCATAGATTACATTAGGTTTTAAATATCTTTAGCTAAACTCTTAATAACTTGATAGTTTTAGTGGAAGGGTCATTCCACATCAAATCAACCAATAAAAAAATTATTTTAAACCTTGAGGTTTTCAAAATGTATCATATTTAGTGATTGTGTTCTACTCATCAATATGACCAAAAATACCAAGTTTCAATATTTTTGGACCTTTCGTTTTTGAGCTATACATTTTTGAAAAATTCAAAAACACCAGTTTTTTGGAACGTTTTGATATATTTAAAAGCACGTAACTCAAAAACCGTTTGTCCTAGAAAGCTCAAATTTGTACCATTCTCTTTAGATTTACAAGGGCTTTAATTTAACATATAGCTTGGGTGGACCACATCAGTTTTTATATATATTTTTTTGTCTAAAAAAATTTTTTTGTAAAAAACAAAAATCGTAATTTTTTATTTTGATGAAAGAAATATATTTTATACTAAACCTCAATAGTAAGGTGTGTACAAAGTTTCATGATGGTATTCCGATGGTATCATATTAAAATAATTTTTTATCTGAATCAAGACGTGTGAAAATTCTGTTAATTCGTGACTTGTTACCCTAGATAAAAATTAATCTCTTAACCAACACTATTGTATTTAAATTTCATTTACCCTATTTTATTTAAACAACAAATTCAACTTACTTTACATTCAAGGAACAGATTTTTTCTTCTTTTAGCACTTGAAATTAGTAAATGTGAGTTCTCTTCTTTACCAAAACTTGTGCTGCTTCGGCCTTCTCATCTTCTGGAACTCGGTAGGTTCTACCTGTTGCAGTTATTGGATGTCATGTGCACAAATTATTGCTCATCGGCAGTGCCAAGGTATCTGCTCTCCTAGGATTTGTGTATGATAGCAATGGCCGTTTTGGGTGAAGAAAGGACACAAGAATTTCCTTTTCAACATCGTCTTTTGAGTCAACATACGCCAACCATCATTCTTTATTGTAAGCACAAGGGACAAAACCCACAATTTCTTCAAATGGAATGTCATCATTACCAGGGATAATTTGTACCCTATGTGCTTCTGAGTCATCAAAAAATTAGTAGATTTTGGTTTTGACACTATTTAGATCTAGAAGAATGAAGGCATGAAATTTATGGGTCCCTGAGACTGCCACGGCTTTTTCAAATCATGTTTTTAGAATCTTTTCTTCATTTATATACTCTTCATCGGTTACATAAAAAATTTTTGATGGATAACAAACTTTTCACACTCTGCTGAAAAAGTGTTAGAATTTGGTTATCTAATGGATTTTGGAGGCTATGCCAAATCATTAGTTAGATATTTGAAAAAGCTCAACTATTTTCCAGATGGTTCAGCTGCGCAGTGCATAAATTCATAAGAATTTTCTGAACCTTTGCTATCACAAAGAGGACTTTGATGGACTTGAGGCTGTGGCACTTTTATGCCACATCATATGGGAAGCGAATTTGTGATGGAGTAGGGGATATGGTAAAAAGGCTTGCTGCTAAAGCCAGCATCCATAATTTATTACAAAACCAAATTCTAACACCTTTTTAGCTTTTTCAGTGTGAATATTTGCCATCCATCACATTTTTTTATGTAACCGATGAAGAGTATATAAATGAAGAAAAGATTCTAAAACCATGATTTGAAAAAGCCGTGGCAGTCTCAGGGACCCATAAATTTCATGCCTTCATTCTTCTAGATCTAAATAGTGTCAAAACCAAAATCTACTCATTTTTTGATGACTCAGAAGCACATAGGGTACAAATTATCCCTGGTAATGATGACATTCCATTTGAAGAAATTGTGGGTTTTGTCCCTTGTGCTTACAATAAAGAGTGATGGTTGGCGCATGTTGACTCAAAAGATGATGTTGAAAAGGAAATTCTTGTGTCCTTTCTTCACCCAAAACGGCCATTGCTATCATACACAAATCCTAGGAGAGCAGATACCTTGGCACTGCCGATGAGCAATAATTTGTGCACATGACATCCAATAACTGCAACAGGTAGAACCTACCGAGTTCCAGCAGATGAGAAGGCCGAAGCAGCACAAGTTTTGGCAAAGAAGAGAACTCACATTTACTAATTTCAAGTGCTAAAAGAAGAAAAAATCTGTTCCTTGAATGTAAAGTAAGTTGAATTTGTTGTTTAAATAAAATTGGGTAAATGAAATTTAAATACAATAGTGTTGGTTAAGAGATTAATTTTTATCTAGGGTAACAAAACAAGTCACGAATTAACAGAATTTTCACACGTCTTGATTCAGATAAAAAATTATTTTAATATGATACCATCGGAATACCATCATGAAACTTTGTACACACCTTACTATTGAGGTTTAGTATAAAATATATTTCTTTCATCAAAATTAAAAATTCCGATTTTTGTTTTTTACAATTTTTTTTTTTTAGTTAAAAAAAATATATAAAAACTGATGTGGTCCACCCAAGCTATATTTTAAATTAAAGCCCTTGTAAATCTAAAGATAATGGTACAAATTTGAGCTTTCTAGGACAAACGGTTTTTGAGTTATGTGCTTTTAAATATATCAAATTGTTCCTAAAAACTGATGTTTTTGAATTTTTCAAAAATGTATAACTCAAAAACGAAAGGTCCAAAAAAATTAAAACTTGGTATTTTTTATCTACTAAGCTAATACTATATCATGTAAAGAAATCATAAAGATCTGAAGACATCATGTTTTGACCATTGGTTGATTTGGTGTGGAACGACCCGGGAGGTTAAAATAAAAGACAGTTTTTATGTCGTAAAATTTTAAATTGTAATTTCAACTACATCCTAGAAAATACATGGAAATAATTAGAAAGGTGAGGTGTCTGGATACTTGTGAGATTCACTGTATATTTTTATTTAATTTCTACTGAGAATGAACATAAAATAATCTTAGAGTGATGGAATGAACCATATTGAATAGTCTTTAAAGTGTTCAATGAATGATGAAAATCTTCTTCAATTAAAGTGTAAACTTTAGGGTTTTTTTAACATTTTAATTTAGAGTTCAATTAAAATTCAATTCCATAAAATTTTTTCTCCTGTTTCCAGGAAAGAGATCTGTGTCACATAAAGGCAAAGTTATTTCAGCCAAGAACAAAAATTATGCTAATTTACCCCATAAATCAGGTAGTGAATTTAATTTTTTATTACTTCTGTACCTTTTCTACTGTGACAGCTCCAATTTTGTTTTGTAAATGTGAATATAAAAATTTTATTTTGATTATTTAATCACTGAAGTTTTAATAGATACCCCTAGAAAAAAAGGAAATTTATTCACTTATTTATATTTATTTATATTTTACTTATTTATATTTTCTTTGTTATATTTGTAACTATTAGTAAATTATTTATATTGTAAACTATTAATAAGCAAATAAAGTGAGTTGTATCATTATTAAAGCAACAAATCTAAAACATACTACATATGAAAAGGACAAATAAAAACTATCATTACAAACAAATGTTATTTCATTTAAATGAAATAATATGATAGATATAAAAAAAAACCAGTTTTCCACTTGTTATTTTTTTTCAATAAATAGTTAACATGAAAAATTTTTAGTTGGTGAGAAAATTTGTTGCAGTTAGAATACTTATGTTAGTGAGAATTTGCATTTTTTTAAATCTTGCTATAATGGGCTATTATTGATGCATCATAGTTTTATCATTAAACTTGTTAAAGGTTAGTAACCCTCCAAGTTAAATATTAAGTTGCTAAAATCATGCTCTTTACTCACTCTAAATATGAATGTGTTAACAAATTTATTTACATTGATATAATCATTAGAAGCATTCTTTTGAAACTTCAACTAGCTTGGAAAATTTCGAGGTTTGTTTTTAATTGAGAAATTACAATCCTTGTCTTCTATGTATACTTCATCAACTATTAATGGCTTTTCAGATTCTTTTTCAGGTAATTTTAATCCAAATAAGAAATTCAACTGTCTCCTTGATTATTTGATGATATGTTCTTTTATATTTAGCAATATTCACTGTCTCATTACCAAAAAAGTACCTTGGAGTGATAAGCTGAACCTTATAAATGTTTTGGATGTGTTTTATGGGAATGATAAAAAAAGCTGTCTGTTTTATACACTTTGATCATTGGTAAATTTTATGCCATTAAATATAAAAATTTAAATTTAAGATTTTCTTATGTCATTTTAGAATTATTCAAGATAACTTTTAAGAATTTTCCACTACTTTTTGTTTCCAAAAAATACATCCTAGTCATTTGAAATACTACTGAAACTATTGTTGAAAGTTTTTTGGGAAAAATTTTTAAAATGTTTGGAAATGATTGTTTAAATTGGAAGAACAAGCTGACAAAGGCGACCAAAAGACAACTTTTCACTACTATTTTCTCAACCTTTTGACCAGTGGTATTTTTTAAAGCGAGATCTTCTTGAGGTTCTAATTTCAAAGTTTGGCAACTTTCTGGGAAAATTCACCGAATTTTTAGTGAACAATTAGTCTTTTTTTGAAAATTAATAACAGGTAAAAAAAAACATTTTTCTGAATTTGTTTAGGTAGGAAATTTTCCAACTGATGCCATTGTCTTAACCTTAAAAAAACCCATCTGAATCTGTAGTTGCTAGATTATCATGAAAATCTTATTAAGACAATATTTAGTTTTTCAATTTTGAAATTTAAATTTCTTGTTCAGATCTTCAATGACTGTTTTATATTGCACATTTTGAGTTTTAGCTGATCCATTTTGCATCTGAGCAACTAAAATAATGTTTAGGAGAAATATGGCTTATTTTTTGATAAGTACTTTAAAAAAAATTATTATACTATTTCACAAGTGGTTTGGTTATTGCAGCTCTGCATGAGTAAGTTCACCATTCATGTCTCACGTAGTAACACTTGTGTGCAATCTAAACTGTTTAAACACTCCTCGATTTCTCGGTTCATAAAGTCCCATTTTGTTCTTGCACTTGTAATGATTTTCTCTTGGTATAGCTTTGGTAAGTGAATTTGCTGCAGTAGTTTCTGTTGAAATCTTAATGACAATTTGCTTCCTTTTCACAGCATTTTGAGTAAGATTATGCTCATCAATAAACTTAGTGCAAGATTGTTGTTTTATGCCTGAACTATCGGCCTATTACACCTATGTTGTCACTGTATATTTTTACTGGCTTGACTTTTGGAAGAAGATTTAACTCATAAATTTTGTATAGAGTAGTTTCAATGTACTTTGGTCGATTAATTGTGACTCCATTTACTTGATTTTGTTGGATTTCCCTTCCTAGACTATACTTTAATTCTCTTTACGTCTTTCATTTAAATTCTATGGAACACTTGTTTGTTGATCAAGCATTTCAATTTAGAACAACTTGAAAATACCAATAAGTAATCAACATAAAATTACAAGTAAAATAGTTTTACTTTATGTAGGTGGTTCACTAGCCAAAGTCACAATCAGTTAGTTTCAAAAATTTCTGAACTTTTCATCAGGCTATTTGCAACATGCCCTACTAATTATGGAGCTGACAAACTAACCATTCTCCTAATTATTCTGTTTTTTGTGAAATTGTAACCTTTGGTTAGATCCATATAAATTTCTTTTTCTACAATTCACAAGTTCCAACAGTGTTCTTAAGTCAAATGCAATATTTTATTGAAAGGAATTACTGAGTTTTATATGTTCAGGTAAAGGGAAATGTGGACTAAAAAGTTGATAAAAAGTATTTAATCAGATATTTTAATTAATTATTTTCTTTATTTAAGGGGACTCATTTACCAAGAATACTCATTCTTTCCGTAAATCAGGTAGGGAATTTTATTTTTATACTACATCTGTATCTTTTATTGCTGTGTCAACTCCAATTTAGCTTAGTAAATGCAAATTCAAAATTTTTGTTTGCGTTATTAAATCACTGAAGTTTGAGTAGATACCCAAGAATAAAAGGAAATTTATTCATTTATTTATATATATTTTAAATGTTCTAAAAGTTATGCTACAAACTGGTTTTAACTAAACCTTCAAAAAAGTTGATTGAATTTCTTTGTTATATTTTTAACTATTACTTTGTATCTTCTATTTCTTCTTCGTAGTAAAATTTTCTTCTATTCTTCTTCTATTTCGTAAACTACTAATCATTAAGTAAATGAAGTGAGTTGTATCATTATTAAAACAACCTATCTAAAATATACTACATATGAAAATGACACATAAAATCTATCATTACAAATGATTGTTATTGTATTTAAATTAAACAATGTGACAGATGTAAAATTTTTTTCCCATGTTATTTTTCTTTTCAATAAATAGTTAAGATGAAAAATATTTGGTGGGGGCTTTGGGATCAAATGAGTTAGAATGAGCAAATTACTATATACTTTTCCAAGCTATATTAATTACAATTTTGTATATGAAATAATTATTTAAAATACTCTCTAAATAAGAAACCTAATTGATAATTTTCTTTATTTAAGGGAAATCATTCATCAAGAACTCTTCCAGACGTTTTCGGGTAAGGAGCAGCAAAGAGTTGTTTAGTTCTCCACCTAAGAGCTCAAACCATTCTAAGATCAAAAAGAATAAATCCTCTTCAAGTAAGAAAGCAGCTGAGCAAGAAACTTGGCGAAGTGAGATAGTGCACAGTTCTGAAGGGAAAAAAGTTGGTTCGAATCAAAAAAATCAAGGACTTTTTAGGTTACGTTTTACTAAAATTCAAGGAAAAGAACGCCCAAAATCACGTAAACACAATCATGAATCACATTCCAATAAGACTAATTTAAAACAAAAATCCCACAAAACTGTACGTAGAAAATTAAGTTTAAATTCATCAGAATCAGATGAGAAGCCACAAAAGGATGACATATCTGAAAGTTGGAAATTTGATGACTCAAAAGAGACTTCTCCTCTTAAAGACAAATACAATGCATCTGATCAAATTAAAACTTGTGAAATAAAATCTAGTAAGATTGATGAAGAAAATGATTCAACTTTGTGTGAAAAATCATCAAAAGAAGAAGACACTATCCAAAATGCCAAATCCAAGGAATCAGAAACAGTTGGAAATGAAAATGCAGAAAATCATAATCCTCTTAAAATGAGATTCAAGAAGCTGTCAGCTGAAATAGTAGAGATTGTATGTATTATTTATTTCACTTTATCCACAAATATTTAGTTAATTTAATTAAATTTTAGTTAATTTAGTGACATTTTAATTTTTTGAATATATTTTTATGTTGTGTTTTTTACATGAATCTTTAATTTATTCTTTTCCCTTCAAAATTGGAACAATTTACTTTAAAGTAATATGACAAAACTTAGTATTTGTATTTATTAATTTCATTCTTAGTATCTATATATAATTCTCTTACTTGGCGACAAAAAGGGGTCGAATTTCTTGATCTCTGATGACAACAACATATCTTTTTTAAATTTATAAAGATACTGTGGTCAAAATAAACAAACTTTACCCCGGTTGTCATTAGGCCTGGGCGATGTTCAAATTTTTACATAGCGTAAATCGGCATTCTAACATCACGATATCGCGATACATTGAGATGTTAACCATGCATTTTATGCATAGTGAAAGCAAAATCTTGTTCCTACTTCACTATATATATATATATAATTTTTTAAAAGTTCTTTCTTTTCTTTGCTATATAAAATCGTGGTAGGGAAAAAAAAAGTTCTACATTGTACATTTAAGAAACATGCATGATTTAAAACAAGATTTGCATATATATATATATATATATATATATATATATATATATATATATATATATATATGTGTGTGTGTGTGTGTGTGTATTCCACACACCATATATGATCAAGTAGATTCAAAAATTAGCTTATTTATAAAGAGAAAAACTTCTACATAAATAGCAATAAAGGGGCATTTGATTCCTCTTAGTAATGATGATGGCATATATAACCTAGATTTCCACAGAAGTTCACAACAAAAAGGGATGCAAATGGATTGATTGTAACATCAAGAAACAAGAGATGGTTTTCGGAATTCAACTTGAAATATGCAAAATCATTTTTGTTTTGAAATTTCTAAATTGTACTAAATTTCAATTTCACACACAAAAAAATTCTGGAAACGAAAGTCATCATCAGGACACAAATGATTTTGAGAAATTCCTCATTAATTAAAATGAAATGAAAACAAATCTTTAAAATTCGCAGATTTTAAAATTATTTTGTTCTTAAGTATTTTTAAGCAAAAAAAACATTAACAAATTAAAAAACATAATATAAAGCTTACCTAGATAAATTCAGGAATAGAGTAGAATTATTCGCTCTCTCGCAGTTTGAAACTTTTAAATTTCAATCTTTATGTGTCACCTAATTCCCCCCCCCCCCAAAAAAAAACAATCTGCGCAGAAATCGCAAAACTAAGTACCAAAAAATTTCTCATTAGTAGGCCTTTTATTGTGGTATCGAAAATCTAAGAACCGTTGTGGAAAATCGCACATGCTCATTAATAAACATCGGAATCGTTTTGTAGATCTAAACCCAAATTTCCCCCAATGATAAAATAACACAAAATTTCTGCTAGAAATACTGATTAGGCAATTCAGATATTGCGCATGCGCTATTAAAACATCGAACATCAGGACACCGGAAAACCATAAGATACTCATTAGGCAACTCAACGTGAAAATACCAAAATCGATGTGGTGATGTCGACATCGTTTTTTTAACGATGTATCTCGCATGCGCTATGAAATCATCGATCCATCGAACATCGGGACACTTGAAAACCATGAGATACTGATTTAGCATCTCAATGTGAAAATTGAGTAACCTATATGCCGATACATCGGTTTTTCACGATATATTGTGCATGTGCTATGAAAACATCGATGCATAGATCATCATGACTCCAGAAAACCATTAGATACTGGTTTGGCAACTCAACTTGAAAATAGCGAAATCGATGTGGGGATTTCGATCTCACACCGATTGGCCTAGTGTGTTCCACACACCATATATGCTCACATAGATTAAAAAATAGCTTATTTAGAAGGAGAAAAACTTAAGCATAAAAATAGAAATAAAGGGGCATTTGATTCCTCTAAGAAAACATCAAAATCGTTGGCACTGAGCAACAACAGAGACATTGTGACACCGGAAAGCCGTGATATTTGTGCTCTGGGATTGGTTGCGTGATCGTCATCGTGAAACCGATGTGACGATGTCAACCTCAAACCGGTTTTCCATGATGTATCGATACATTGTCCAGGCCTAGTTGTCATGTGATATCCAATGATTTGAAATGTGATGTTATAATAAATATCTTATTTTTGTTACATTTGCGTTGGATTTCAAGTAAAAGCTTGACGGTTATCAGTTAATTAGGAAATAATTATTATCAGCTGTTGGAAATTAGGAAAAATAATGAATTTAAGTCGTGCTGTCGGATGTTTTATCTGAAATCAACAAAGACAAACTGAATGGAGCAAGGAAACTATTCAGAAATCCGGTTTGAGAAGATCAATTCGAAATGAAGCTGATAATTGCTGTTGTGCAAAATGTGTGTGTATTCAAAATGATGTTGACAAACATAACTGTGGAACGATATGTTAACAGTGCGATTTTAGTGGGACTCTTTATTGGAAGAAAGAGCTCAATAATGCCAATAAGTATACCAAATGTTGCCATGATGGAAAGGTTTGGCTACAGGCATTAACTGATAAACTGGAACTATTAAAAGTATTGCTAACTGAAAATTCTCCAGATGCTAAAAATTATAGCCAGCAAATTCATGAATATAACTCTTTACTCGCATTCACTTCAATGGGAGCACAAATTAAGCTACCACGTGGAGTTGGACCATATTGTTACAATTAGATGGTCAAGTGTACCAGAGTTTTTCCCCTTTATGCAAGTGACCAACATAAAGAAGGCTACGGGCAGCTTTGTATATTTGACTTCAGTGAGGCAACAGAGAAACGCTTGAGTAACAATCCAAATTGCTTGCAACATGTATTTGAAAAACTTGATTTCATGTTGAGACAAATAAATCCCTTTGCTCAGTCTTATGTTCAAATGCACCAACTGGTATAAGAACACTCAACTACACCCGGAAAAATGGTATTTTTGGAAGATAAAAATTTAGAAATGCGGCGCTATAATGCTCCTACTTTGTGCACTGAAGTTGCAGCTGTTTTTGTTGGTGATAGTGGAGAGCTCTCAGCCAACCAAGACATTTGTGTGTACCCAAACGGTGATACATGCCAAAGCATTTCACCACTAAATCAATGCTGTGATCCAATGATCTTTTCTTTGTTATTTCCAAGGGGTGAGTGTAGTTGAACACTGGAATGCAAGAAAAACAGCAATCCGCACCCGAGTCACTCAACTACAATGTTTTGCATACAGACTTTCCCAGCAAAATGGTTTCAGTATTTTGCACAGTAGTAATAAACTTTTTCAGCAATATATTGTTGATGCGTATGGGAAAACTGAAGGCTCTTGTTAAAATTTTTTGAGACAAAATCGAAAAGAATTCAGAATTGAACTTTATCAGGGACTTTAAAGATCCCTTACAATGTCGAGCACGTAATGAAAATATGCACACAGGAAAACTGATTATACTGCCATCTTCTTTCCAAGGGAGCCCACATTATATGCAACAGAATTACCAAGATGGAATGGCAATGGCATGCAAGTTTGGTAAGCCAGATCTCTTTTTGACGTTTACTTGCAACCCATCTTGGCCTGAAATTTTAAATTGCATGGAGGAAGTACAATGTCCAGAAAATTGACTTGATATTGTAGTACTTGTGTTTAGCATAAAATTTTAAAAGAACGTTTAGAAGATATTTGGAAGCATGGAATATTTTGAACTGTTTTGGCCTATATTTATGTTATTGAGTTCCAAAAGCGAGGTTTGTCTCATGCTCACGTTCTTCTAGCATTAGATTCAGAAAGCAAAATTCGCACAACAGATGATATTGAAAAGTTTGTGAGTGCAGAACTTCCAGATCCTAGCACTGATCTGAGACTTCCAAACTGTGACAAAATGCATGCAACATAGGCCTTGCATTTTAAATATATCTTCTCCATGCATGAAAGAGGAACAGTGCTGCAAAAGTTTTTCCAAACAATTCAAGGATGATACCAGGACAATGTTAGTGGATACCCTATTTATTGCAGATGAGCCACTGAACCTGTCCAAGTAGGGAAATATTTCATCGATAATAAAGGGGTTGTTTCATATAATCCTTGGTTGCTTAAAAAATTTAATGCACATATTAATGTTGAAGTTTGTGCTCTTTAGTTAAAAGCGTTAAATACTTATATAAATATGTATACGAAAGACAGTCAAGAAGCGCAAGAAATTGAAAGAGCTGCTTTAAGAAAAACAACATTCGCATCATGGTTTGAACTCAACAAAAATGACCCTGAAGCTCACAACATTTCTTACTTGGATATTCCACAATATTATGTGTTTGATAAAAGTACCACAAATTGGATCCTTAAAAATCACTCTCTTTTGTTGAAATTCTATAAGTTATATCTGATATAAAACATGCATGCCCTTGATTCTGAAAGGGATTTTGGTGCTTGGTTGTTGGACATAGGAGAGAAAAAAGTGGCTCAACGATTAAGTTACTTTTGCAATGCTATCCTTCAATACCAACACCCTATACAGCAATTATACTGTGACATAGATTTTTCCAGTGTGACCCCACAGGAGCTTAAAGGTTGAGCCATCCTTACAATTACAAATGAGCTATCCATGGAAATCAACAATAAAGTGCTGCAATGTATGCTGGGAAATGAAACTGTTTACAAAGCAGTTGATATGGTCATCAGTGAAGATCCTCAAAATCAATTGACATTTCCTGAAGAATTTTTAAATTCTTTGACACCAACAGGTATACTGCCATATGAGTTAAACTTGAAAACTGGTTGCATTTTAATGCTGTTGAAAAATTTAGCTTCCTCTTAAGGACTATTCAATGGCACACGTCTAATTGTCACAAAATTGCAGAAAAACATTATTCAGACCAAATCCACTGAGACATTTCTCATTCCTCGAATCCCTTTAATTCCATCTCAGGCTAATATACCTTTCAAATTTAATTGTTTGCCCATTCATTTAGCCTTTTTCCTTGACAATAAATAAGTCACAAGTCCAAACTTTTGAAAATATATGTTTGTTGCTCATTGAACCTGTGTTTAATCATGGACTACTCTATGTTGGTTTATCAAGAGCACCATTTTTTGAATCAGTTTCTGTAGTAGCTCCCAAATGTGAAATATTTAATCGTGTTTATGTGTTTTCTGTAATTGATTGCCAGGTGTATTTTTTGCTATTTCTTAAACTAGGGGGCTCCGCCCCCTGCTCGCTTACGCTCGCCAACCCTTCTCAACCAAGTACTTTCTCGGGAAACCATCCAAGAATCGAGCTAAACAACACAATTTTCAATCCTGTGTCGTCGGCGGTAACATTTTTTAATATAGAGAGATATGCATGTGCATGCTTTTAGGCAATTCCTTTTTTATGTTATCAATAATCTATGTCATGTCCAGATGCATTAGAGCAGAGGTTCTCAAACTTTTTCAGTCATGAAGCACCTTTGAAATTGAAAATTCAACGTGGAGCACTTATTTTATCTCACAGAACAACAAAATAACATTGACGATACAAGGTAGTTTCCTCATTTAAACTTGCAGGATATTAGATTTCCCCATTTAATTTAATTCTGCACTAATTTCCCATTGCAGATGGAAAACACACATTAAAAAAACATTTGCAAATGAATTCAGTGCAAATATTGCAGATCCACAATTTGTTATTTTATTAATTTGGCATTATTTCATTTGTTACAAATTTTTACTTTGTTTTGTGAAACAAAAATTTAATGAGAAGGATGAGGCTGTTTTGATTTGCACAATGAGATTATATCTGGCTGAATTTCGGATAGTTGCAACTGAGTATCTTGCTCTGCATTGAGATGTGATTTGTATTTTGTTTTAGTAGGGGTGTATGCAGAGAATCCTGTTTCATATAAATAAGTGGTTGTGAAGGGCAGGAGAATAAGTTTCACTTGATCTGATAGGATTTTGAATTCATCTCTTAGCATACACCAAAAATCTGAGATAGATTCCTTAGTTTCAAACTTCGATCTTATCGCTGTATCTGATGTCAAATCAAGCAAGCATTCATATTCCTGTGATGTCAGAGAGGATAGTTTTTGGAATATAGAGTATGGTGTTACAACCCAAACGTTTTATTTTATTTTTTCATGCAATCCTTTTGGAAAATAAGAGTTCAAAGTATCAATCAAGCACAAGAGATGAACTTCAAACTAATTTAAGATATCTGAAGAAATGGCCAATTCGAGTTCTTCTCCAAATCCTTTTGTTAGTGGAAAACAATCCAGGCTTCCGTTTTTGATTGACTACCCAATACTTCAGTTTCATTTTTAAATCCTTCCACTTTATCAGTAGCATCAAAAACAGTTACTGCTTTTACTTGAAGTGAGAGATATAAATCATTAACTTTTGTAAAAATATCTGCTAAATACGCCAATTTTATTAGCCAATGATCATCATGCAATTTCTCTCTCAAAGCAAAATCATTATAACTCATGAAGATTCTGATTTCATTCCTCAGCTGGAAGAGGCGCATTAAACTTTTACCACGGGAGAGACACCTTATTTCTGTGTGATGAAGTAAAGACGTATGCAGACTCCCCATGTCATATCATAAGATTATGATCAATCTGGCATATTTAGGTCGTGATTTTATAAAATTTATTAGTTATCAGTTTCATCCAGTAGTTCTTTTATAAAAGGTGGCATTTCCTTCATTGCAAGAGCATGTCGATGAAGCACGCAGTAGCTACTACTGCACCCCTTGGCTTTTCCTTTTATTTTTGCGATTGCACCAGACACCTTTCCAGTCATAGCTTTTGCTCCATCTGTGCATACATCAACACAGTTATCCCATAGGATGCTTTTCTCCGTGAAAAATTCATCTAATAATTTTAATATTTCACTGCCACTTGTGGTAGTCGGTAATAGCTTGCAGAAAAGTAAAGTCCCCAATTCGTCGTGAGATTGTGTCATTTGACAAAATAATTGTGTTTATCACTTTTGCAGCCAAACATGCAATCAATAATGTCTTTTACACAAGGCTTGATAAGGTTTTCAGCAACGGTATGGGCTTTGCCAGCTTGAGCAATTTGGTAACTGACTAAGTAAGATGCCATCAAAGCCTTTTCGTTGACAGTTTTTGAATGATGCAATATACATTTCTGGACTTCTCTGAGTTCAATATACTTTCTTCTGAAAAAATCAATTGGTTTATCCTTGCATTCTGGATAGACACCCCTCAAAATGACGACACGTTTTTGCTGGAAAAAGTAAACTGTTCGGCAAGACTTTGTCACAAATTACACATTGAGGTTTATTAACGATGGTCTCAGTGAACCCAGTATCCAAATAAGAATAATACTTTCGGTTTAAAGTTTTTTTAATTGTAGAACTTGTATCCAAGGAAGTAGAGCTATGTAACTTGTTCGATAGTTCAAGAAGTTCTGTTGCATCCATCCACAAAGAATAATTCATCCGAAAAACCAGCTTGTACAGCATCTGTAACACCTCTATCTTCTTCCACACTGCAATTAAAAAGTATTATGAACACTATCTGTATATAACAACAGCATAAATTCAGTAAAAAGTTTAAATGAGAAATTGCATCTAAAAAGATTCATTGAGGGGTTTTTAAAAGAAAATGTAGTAAAACTTAAAAAAAACCTATAGTGCACAATCTTATACGTGAATAGTAAAATTTTATTTTTAGGGATTCTAATTTTTCAAGCTTTTAAAATATTGTAATGAGTTTAACCATTTTGATACAGGAATGACAGAGTCAACAGATTACAGGACTAGGTGCACAAAAATGGACAGGGCATATAGTTTTCATATGCTTGAGAAGAAGCAAAACAATGAATTATAAACAACAAACAATTCTTAGCATTTTTTGTTTATTTTACAATTTATGGTATTTTAAATATAAAAATATTAAAAAAAATATTTTAAAATATTTAAATATTTTAAAATTTTATTACTAACAAAAATTACTGTTTTTGGCATTAAAACTTAGTGCAAAATTCATTTTTACTTTTTTAAGATTACTTAATTTAAAGATTTTTTTCCTTTATTATAAAAAAAATAAAGAACTAATAAAAATTGAAGTACAAATAAATAATTAAAATTTTGTTTATTTTTCTTACTTTCTCAATTATGGAATGTTTTAGTCTGCAGCCATGACTTTATATATTTAAAAACTCAAAACGGTTTATTTAAAAAAAAAAAAATAGAAGAACTAAATATCTTAATATATTTGGGGTGCTGTGTCCCATGAAAGATCGAATAAAGCCAAAACGAGTACTTACCTTTAGATGTTGATGCTTCCACATCTATTCCAATTGGCTTGGTAAAAGTTTTGATGTTTTTCAAGGACCCTGTCTCCACACAGCGATCCATTGAAAGAAAATAGACACTATTCCCTGTATCACTAATTTAGTATTTGAAGAAACCTTCACAAGACAGATACTTTGTCATCAAAACAAAAAATCTGAGAAGTTACAGAAAATTGATTTTAAAAAACAATAAATTACATATAATGAATTTTATAATTTGTCGGTTTTCGACTGACTGTTGACTAAAATGCGACTGATTTGAGAAGTGAGTAAACTACGAGTTTCATATGCAATTAAATATTTTCAGATTCTTCTGGAAAGTTGTCAAAGCTTTTAATTGTTTCTGCAAACACGGAGACAATCAGCAGGCTCTGTCTGGCTTCATGTTGTCTGGTTCTGTGTTGTCTGGTGTTGCCTTTAGATGTAAATTTGTTTTGTCGACTGGCGTACAAGAAACTGACACATTGAATGCCGACTACCTTTTTATATAGTCAATGCTTCACCTGATCGGTGATAAATGATTTATACTCTGTTTTTTCTTCCACACCTAGAGCGCAAAAGGTCATAATGTTCAAATATTTTTATCCCATTTTTTTCGTAACTTTAAAATATGTTTAATAAAAATATTTTGAATTTTGAACATGTCCTACCTTTTTACGGAGTACTAGGAATTGTTTTGTGGAGCTCTGCGGTAATTTAGATCTCTTAGACAATTTGTTTTTCCTGCTGCATATTTTTCTGTAAAGAATCTGCCACAAACAAAAACACAACTCATCTACTAGACTAAAATGGTTTAGTACACGGTGGATGAGCGAAGCGAGCTTGGGTCGCTGAGCGATCCTAAAGGAACTACATTAGCAGTTCCTGGGGGTTCGCCTCTATCTCACTTCCGAATGTGTTATGTTATACAGAATGTGCTTTACTCCATTCTATTCACTATTCCAAGAATAAAGCACCTTCTATCGTGCATTTATTAATACATTCTTCAAGTTTTCAGCTTTTATGTTATCTGACATCAGAACAACAAAAATTGTGCTTCAATTTTATGCTGTATGTTCCCTATTTGGCATTCAATGAATGTGAATAAACATGATAAATAATACAAATATACAATAATGTAAAATAAAAATGTTTTAATATTCATATAAATAATCAAATAAATTCAATAAATACTACATAAATCTGATAGCTTTAAAATTGTTTCAAATGTCTTACTTAAGCATTTTGTTTCTCATAATGGAGGTCCGATTATTTAATTCTCAAAAAAAAAAAATTTCCTCAAACTTCTTCTTTTGCATTTTGTTTGTTTTATAATTGAATCTTTTTTCAAAAGATGACATGTCCAGAGCTTTAGATTTTTATTAGCTACAAGAATCTTATTACTAGATGTGTACTAGCTAGTAAAAGGAAAAAAATTATGTGTTGTACAGAATATAATTTTGGGGAAAATGATTTGTTCATATACTTTTGAAAATAAAGCCAAAAAGTATTTTAAATGAACTGAAATGAAGTCGGGTTTTAAAAATATGCACTTGGTAATATTAAAAAACTTATATGAATTTATGAATGATGATAATATGAATTTAAAATAAGGAAACTCGCACAAGGAGCATCTTCATATCATGTTACAACCCCACAAAAAAAATGACACAAAAAAAATATAAGAATCAATAGAATGTGTCCAGTTCAGCAACAAACAGCAATAGCAAAACAGCTATAAATATTGAATGCAGAGAAAAAACAAATCTGGAGAGTAGAACCAAACAAAACTTTTGATGTATATTTCTTTCAAGTGTTTACATTAATGAGTCATAAATCACTGGTGTTTAATATTACTCTTTCCTGTGTTTACTTTACTGTTTCCTGTTTACATATTCTTATCAGTTCATTTGTGTGAGTGCATCCTTTTTATGATATGCATGGTATTAGGCCTTAGGTCAAATTTAGATTCAACTCTTAAGAGGCCTAAAGCCTCTTAAGAGTTGAATTTTTCAAAATCCTTTCTTAGTGCATCTCTGCAGTATCAGAAGAATCACCCTGCAAAATATCTTCTGAGGCCTTGTTGTTCTTAAGATACAGTGATCATGAAAAATAATAGTTTTATGTATCTTATTGTCATATTTTTTAATGAGTAGTATCCTAAATTACAGATTCAAGCACCTTGCTGTCCTCCAAATGAATCACCTTGCCATAAAACATCTGTTGTGACTGAATCTAACACTAACTCTTTAATGTCAGATGGAAGCAAGCAAAAGAAACCTGAAAAAACTGAAAACAAGGTACTTTTTATTTATCTCTTTGGAAAATTGATGAGTTAATTTTCCAGTGGAATATGATAATATTGGATAGTATGTGATTTGCACAAAATGGACTTTCAAGGTGATCTCCTAATTTTTTAATGTAAGGACTTTATTTTACAATATTGGCATTTTTCTGATGTCTTTGTACAGGAAGGAGTTTTTTAGAAAATGTTTTGAGAATAATCCTTATAAGAATTTATGGCATTGTACAATAAATTCATCCTGACATGCCTGCAATGCTCTCTACAGATGATTTACAAATACAAATGCAAATACAAATATTGACGACCAGCTACAGGCTCAAGCCCAACAAGGCTGGTCCTTTGTTTATGAATTCTCCAATTCCCACTGACTATCCAATTGTGTCTTAAATTCGTACACTCCCTTTGAATTAACTATATTTTCTGGCAACGCGTTCCAACTGTCTATTACCCTATTAAAGTAGTAGTTTTTCCTTAAATCCCGATTAAAATGTGTCTTATTCAATTTATACCCATGACCCCTTGTTCTGTTATCCCTATTGAAATTTAAGCCCTCTGTGTCCCCTTGTTTTACAAACTTGAAAAGCTGAATCAAATCCCCCCTCCTTCTTCTTTCCAGTGTATACATGTTTAGCTTACTTAAACGTTCATTATAGTCGAAATTTGCTAGCCCCTTTATTATTTTTGTAGCTCTGTGCTGAACCCTTTCAATTGATTCTATGTCCTTTCTCATATATGGAGCCCAGAATTGTACAGCATATTCTAGATGTGGTCTTACTAAACCCTTATATAACGGCAAGATTATATTCTTATCCCTTGAAGTTACAGTCTTTTTAATATACCCCAGTAACCTATTAGCCTTTTTACCCGCAGCTGAACATTGGTGACCCATTTTAAAATCCCTATGAATTATCACCCCAAGATCCTTGACTGTTTCTCCCTCCTTTACCTTTACTCCCTGCAGACAGTACTCGGCTCCACTGTTCCTGTAACCCATATGCAGAACTTGACATTTCCCTACATTAAATGACATACCCCATTTTACAGCAGATTATTCGGATATCTTATCAAAATCCCCTTGTAAATTTTCTATCTGTAACTTGGTATCCACTGTCCCCCATATTTTTAAGTCATCTGCAAATATACTGATTCTATTCTTGATCCCCTGACCTATATCATCTATGAAAATTATAAATAAAATTGGTCCCAAAACTGATCCCTGAGGCACCCCACTTATAACTTCTGTCCACTGTGAATAATTTCCTTTTACCTGCACTCTCTGCTTTCTACCCAATAACCAATTCTTTATCCATATTAATGTTTTTCCCTGAATCCCCAGCCTTTCCAATTTAAACAGTAATGCCTCATGAGGTACTTTATCAAAAGCCTTTTGAAAATCTATGTACATGATATCCACACTGCTCTTATTATCCAGCTCCTCAGTAATTTTTTCGTAGAACTTCAAAAGGTTTGTAGAGCAGGATCTGCCATTCCTGAACCCATACTGATTCTCTGATAACAGTCCCCCCTCCTCCAAGTATAACATTATATGCTTTTTTAACAGAGATTCAAATATTTTGCAAATTACTGATGTTAGACTTACTGGTCTATAGTTGCCCGGATCACTTTGTATTCCCTTTTTGAAAATTGGAGTTATGTTGGCCAACTTCCAATCCATTGGTACCCAACCTGTGCTATATGTTGAATTAAATATCGTGTGAATTACTTCCCCCAGATCTTCCGCGCATTCCACTAGTACTCTCGGATAAATATCGTCTGGCCCTGGTGCTTTAGATGGCTTAATTCTTTTCAACTGATGTACTATTTCTTCCCTGGTGAATTTGCATTCTTTAATTATACCCCCTGCAAAGGCTCCATCCTTGGGATCCTTTTTTAAATTATAGTTACCATTGAAAACCCCCAGAAAAAAGTCATTTAACACGTTTGCCATTCCCACCTCGTCTTGAATTTATTCACCTCCCTTCCCCTCCAACGGGCCCAGTGTAGTACTAAATTTATTTTTACCACTTCCATATGCAAAAAATTCTTTTGGGTTTATATTTATTTCCCTTGCTAATTTTTCCTCCAAGGACACCTTTTGCTTCCGACTAATATTTTAAAACTCCTTTCTGGCTTTCTGATATGCCTCCTTGTCTCTGTCGTTACCAGTGCTTTTATATACCCTGTATGTTCTTTGTTTTAATTTTAAAACTTTGTGTGTTTCCCCTGAAAACCACATAGGGAGCAATTTTCTAGATTTTCCTTTTTTCCTGAACGTTACGTGTTTTTTTAACACCCTGTCTAACTTATTCTTGAATTCCTCCCATTGTTCAGAATGATGCGGTGCTAATAATCCCCCTCTGAATGTTTCCTTTAACTCTTCCCTTATCTTATGAAAATTTACCTTTCTGAAATTTGGAATTATCCTACTATTGATTGTGTATGCTGACTGAAAATTTATACTTAATCTGATACTTCTATGATCACTTTCTCAAAGTGGCTCACCTATAACCAAATCCTGCACCCTATCCTCATCATTGCTGAAAATCAAATCCAATATTGCATTGTCCCTAGTATCCTCATACACCATATGGTATAAAAAACAATCCTGTATCACTTCCAAAAATTATGCCCCTTTCCCATTTGTAGCTAGATTGTTTGTCCAGTCAATATTTGGATAGTTATAGTCCCCCATTAAAATTAATTCTCCTTTTTGACATGCTTCGTTTATCAGATTGCACATGCCCTTTTCCTGCTCTTCACTACAAACAGGAGGTCTATATATATTGCCCAGAATTAGTCCTTTGCCTTTGTCTGTATTCAGTTTCACCCAGACTGATTCTATCCCCTCAGTTTTACTATTTAACTTTATTTCCGTACAGTTTAAGAATTCTCTCACATAAATCAAAACCCCACCCCCTTTCCTATTCACTCTGTCCTCCCTAAACATTGTGAATCCACTTAATTCTAAAATTTGTGCATCTTCACTGCTTGCCCAACTTTCAGTAATCCCAATGATATCTATATCCTCTGCTTGTGCAATTCCTTTGAGCTCATCCATTTTATTTCTCACACTGCGAGCATTACAATAAAATACTTTTAGCTTATTTTTTACCCTTATATTGCACTTTCCCCTTGTATTATTTGTCTTGGTATTGTTTTTCTCCCTTACATTGCACTTTCCCTTTGTATTGTTTGTCTCCTGCAATTTAGACCCTGTTAGTTTTCCTAAGCAATTAATGTGTAATGTCAACCCTCTATGTCCCACCCATCCCTGCTTGTATTCTAGTTTTTTGACTCCAGAATATTCAAAACCCGCTTGCCAACCTCCCTATTACCTATCAGGCTTAAATGCAAATTGTCCCTGCTTATCCAATCCCTTCTACACTCCTTCTAAACATCTAAAAATCTAACCTCCTCCTTCTCACACAAATCCCTTAACAACCCGTTCTTCTTATTGGCCCTTTGATTTAACCACCCATTACCTAACCCATACCTAGGTAGTAATCCTAATACTGTTACTTCTGCCCCATGAGACTTATTTCCAGATATTTTGCTCTGGAAAACATCCCTGTATTGAATGACACTTTAAATAGCTATTAGAAAAATTAATGAGTCAACAAAGAAATACTTTTTCTTCCCCAAACTCAGTTTTTGTTCATTTTACTAGAAAACATGGGACCAGAAATTTAATCAAAAAGAACTATTATTCCAGAAGTTCCTGATACCAAATTTTCAGGCATATTATTAGACTCATAAGTTAAATTTTGAACCACTTATTAATTTCATCTACTATAATTAGCTTTATAAGTATCAGCAATAAAGAAGGAACTTTTTCAAAAGGTGGCTACTATCAATACAGCTATGTACTGCTACACAAAAGAAACACATACTTGCCTCTTTATTTAGACATCATTCCTAGTAGAGCAAATTCAAAGTTCAATATGAATTTATAAAATACATAAACTTGTACTAGGGGTATCACATCGAATGCAAGCCCACAATATTTATGCAAATACCCAAATTTGAACCTATATTTCTGATCTCTTAAAAATCTTCTGAAACAATCATCCTTTGTTTTGTTATATTTTATTATGTTATATTTTATTATGTTGTATTTTTACTATTAAATAACCTAAATCTATGAATATTATGTAATATTTTTTGTAAATTATTTTTAGTAGCAATATTAGCTGTAAAATTATATTAATTAAAATATATAGAGTTGTTTTTCATATTAAGAAATGAGAATTGGAACCTTGATATTTTTCTAGAAATTGATTCAGAAAGACTTCATGGACTGCAAAATTATAGCTCTTTCCTTCTGGTAGAAATTAGTAATTTCTCGTTGTAAAATAATGAAACAATTAGTGAATATTCAATTTGTTGCTGTAAAAAAACTACCGAGAGGAAATTTTGCAATCTTGCAAAAATTTTTTGTTTATTATGTGTTATTTATATATTGCATTTCATAAAAAGTAATAATGGTTTTATGTATCCTATTTTAATACTGTTTAATGATTAGCATCCTAAATTACAGATTCAAGAACCTTCCTATTCTCCAAATGAGTCACCCAGCCAGGAAACATCTGTTGTTACAGAATCTAACGCTATCCCTTTAATGTCAGATCGAAGCAAACAAAAGGAGCCCAAAAAATCTGAAAACAAGGTATTCTTTATCTATTTGGAAAACTGTTGAGTTTATTTTTCAGTGTAATGTGGGACTCCTGGATTCTATGCGATTCCGCACAAACTAGACCTACACAGCAATCTCCTAATTTTTTAACAACCTTTAGATTGTAGGCGGCGTAAGCTCGATTCCTGTCAAGTGCATTCCTCACTTGGCGTATTTCTCCCTTCTGTGTTAGTAATATTTTCACTGTGTGTGTCTATTACTTTATGTTGCATGTTGTGTCTGTCACAGCATGGCCAAATATGACCCTTGCGCCATAAAACCCCAAAACCTGCCAGCCCAATTTTTTTAATGCAAGTACCTTTAATATTAAAAAAGTTTAAATTTTTTTCTGATATCTCTTCTTCATGGGGGAGTTTATCAGAAAATGTTTTGAGTGTAATTCTTTTTATTATAAGAATTAACTGCAATGTATAATAACTTCATCTTTATCTGCCTGAACACTCTACATATAATTTCCAGATCCTTTACTGTGGAAAACAACCCTTTTATTGTATTACAATATAAAGCTGTATCTTTAATTTTATTCCTAAAATCCACCCGCTTGTATTACTCGCATAGAATGTTTTCTTTACATTAAAGAATTGCAATATTTTACTATCTTATTCTGTGGACAAGTACATTCAAGACAGTGAAAAAGCAGACCTGATGGCAAAAAACAACATTATGTATGAATTTAAACACTACCAACATTGAACCTGTTTTCAATAAAGCAATGGATGCATCATGGCATATTATTTGGAATGGAGATACATAGAATGAGTTCTACACCAGTGCAGTCCAATCTATTGTCCTGGACAGCTAGTAATACAGGCCTAAATTATTGTAAATTTTAATATGTGATTTTTAGAAAAATGTTTTCATGCCTTAAAGACTCATCTTTCCAAATAAAAATATCCCTTGCTTCACAATCATGCCCTACTCGTAGCCTTGCTTTTTGGTAGTTTTGGTGGCATTTGATAGCAACTATTTTCAAGGAGGAAGCAAATTAAAATTAGATAAAACTTTTTTTAATAGCACCTTGAAAACTCACTACGAATTAAAACTATTTCCATGTCAGTGATACAATAATATCAAAAAATCAAAGAGAAATATCCCACTAGTTTGATATTTATGTTGCTCTCTTTTTTGTACTGTTATGTTAAGAAAAATGAAAGTAAAGAACATTTGTTACTTATACATTTCCAATATAATTCTTTATTTGGTCCAAGACAAATTCTCTTCATTCAGTGTCTGTTGTAGCAACCTGTGAGTTGAGGGGGACACATTTTCGATTCCTCCCTGTGTATATTTCTCTCTTCTGTGTTAGTAAAATTTTCCTTGTATATGTATGTCCATTGCTTGACATTGTCTTGGCTCAGCTTGGCCAAATATAGCTCTTGTTCCGTAAAGCCAATGAGACAAGCAACCTCTTCATTCAGTATGTTTCAGACAAGTCGAAAGATTGGATATCCCTGCTCTACACCGTTCAACCATTAATGAAGGGATTCCAAAAATTGATTTTAAGTATGAAACATGTAAAATTGACATGGCTTTGAATTGGCCACTTATTTTATGTAAACGTTTATTACACTGAGAACCCTCTTCCAATCTGTACCACTAGTAGTATCCCCTTTCCCATTAGACACATTTTGACAGAATGCCCAGATTTTAGCGGTCATTAACTTCACTGATTTGGTGTTACTCATCCAATATTGAAGGACGTGTTAGCAGATCCATGTGAAAAGCTTTTTTTTATCACAGCAATGACATAACAAGAAGTAGCATATATAGAATTTAACCTTTGACTTAATTTCACTTCAGTCACAATTTATTAAATTTTATGTTTTACAATTTGTCATACTTTAACTGAATTTCATTTGCTAAATATACTGGGTGTCTGTGTGGTGCAGTTTGGCCATGTCTAGCCCCTGCACCATAAAAATTCACCAATCATTCAATGGGTAACTGTTGTTACTTATTCCTCAATATCAAGTTAAACAGTTAGACCAAGTCCATAAGTATGAGCTTGTTAAAAAAATTCAACATTAGATCAGAACTTCCATAGAGATCCTCCCTTGTCAAGTAATCTAAAATGTAACACTCAACAAGCAGGGAGTGCTTGTTGAGTGTTACATTTTAGACTAGTCCAAAAATCTTATTTACCTGAATGAATGATGGATATCTGATATGCCCACTCACGACTCTAGAAATGGGATAGTTTGACGTTTTCTGTCAACCGTATATTTGAATGTCCTGTGGTTCCAGATATGAGTTCTCTAGGCTCCAATTTTTATTATTTGAACTCTTTATGGTAAATAACTCTTGAGAAGTTAGTGAGAAAATAGTTTACTTTCCTGTGAACCTTTAGAAATTACATAACTTTGCACTTAGACAACCTATGATACTAAGCATTGTGGATACATTTGCATCCTGAATAAATAGGCTGACCATATTTTTTGTGTGTCAAAAACGAGACATTGAGTTGGAAAAAAAGGGGGATGAAGGTTATGTAATAATCTGTATTCCTGGAAAAATAAAGAGATAAATTCTTTCTGAAAATTATATCATTAAATCATTATCATTCTTCATTTATTTAGTACTAAGCAGTGTATTACTTCTATTTCTATCAGTTCAAACATTTCTAATTGTTTTTATAGTCCTTGTACTTAGCTTTTGACTTGTCAAGTAGTCCTAAGTCAAGTCTCGTTAGGCCTGTACCGTCATGTAAGAATTTGACGGACAGCTGATTTAAAATTAAACTATTTATTTACATAAATATTTACAAGATAATTATGGGCACAGCCATCGACAACCGAAACCTGCCTGAAGCCAAAGTAACACAATTGGCAAAACAGAGACGTCTGTCTCTCGTTGAATCTCGAGTCCGAATTCCCTCAAAATCCACGTTCGCTTCGCAGAACCGCCGCTGACAACGAGAGGGGGGGGGGTGAATTCAGAGCCCTCTAGAGATGTTTATGTTCTCTGCCGAAGAGAAACACCCCCACACAGCTGCGAAACCGTCTGTCATGCCGACTTGAGTCCCCCACCGCAAAAACTTGGAGGAGCCGCACGTGCAAAGACTAAAATTGTTTTCGCATTCCGAAACATTCCAGCGTCCACGTGTTAGGGAAAAGGGTCGGCAAGTACCATATGGTACAACCGCCCCCACTACTAAAAAAACTTTTCCCAAAGGTGAAAAGTTTTCAACGTACGCATCCACAGACGCACGGATAATCACCCACTGGCAATTCAGAATAACAGATCACTTACCACCACCATATCCTGAAACCGTGACTCAAGAATATGTGTAAGGCAAGTTAAATCCAATCAATTTAAAATTCATATACCGGAGTAACTTTCTACTCCCTTGCAGTATGGTCACTCAAGGCTCAAATACCAAATTAAAATAAAAACAAAATAAACACCAAACTTTAAGACTTATACCAAATTTGTTAAAACTAAAACCAAATCACATTAACCACATCACATATAAGAATTTCGTTAAGCGAAACCCAAAATTTCAATACACAATACGAACTATACAAATTCCATTAACCAGACAAAAATACAACAAAGCATATTTCTAAATTCAATATTTTCGCTAAGCGAACCCAGAATAAACAAACCATACGAACTATAATAATACTTTCATTAAACCAACCAAAATACACCAAAACATATATAAAATATCAATCTTGTTAAGCGAAAACCAAATTCCTAAGTTTCACTCAACACACGTCATGAGTTGCAATTTTAAAACTACAAATCTTTGACAGTGGTTTAGAATGACAGAGTGAAAACATCCTAAACACAAAATCAATTTCCGCTCTACACAAAGCATAATTTAAATTTGCACGTAGCTTTCAGCGAAAAGTACTCGAATGAAGAACATAGATACAAGAAATCAATTCCACCATACGCAAAACATAGTTTACAACTTTTAACATTTAAAATCCTCAGCAAAAGATACTGATATCATTGAATGAATATTTCATAATTACAACTATACCAATTTCACTCCGAGCAAACATGATTCACAATTTTAGCACTTAAAATCTCCAGAAAGAAAAAGAAACATTTAAGTGAAATGCCATAACTACAAAAATCTCCATTTCACTCAACTCAAAACATGATTCACAATAATATTACACTATACAACACAAATCTTCCTCAATTACATTTTATTTAGCTCTTTGAATTTTCGTGAAAAGCGCGACTCAGACTGTCGGCGTTCAAGTGTTTTTTTCCCGATCGATGGACGATCTCGAAGTTATAGGGCTGGAGTGCCAGTGCCCATCTCATTAGTCGGGGGTTTGAACTGGCGTTGGTGCGCAACCAGACCAGTGGGTTGTGGTCAGTGACGACAACGAACCTTTTCCCATCTAGATAGTAGTGCAGTTTTTTTATAGCGAAAACAATAGCAGCGCATTCCTTCTCTGAAGTACAGTAAGTGCGCTCGACTTTGGAAAATTTTTTACTCATGTATAAAATGGGGTGTTCTTCCCCCTGAACATTCAACTGCGTGAGTACCACCCCCATCCCAAGATCTGAAGAATCGCACTGTACAATAAACTCGCGTTCAAAATCGGGTGCAAATAACACCGGTTCGCTCGTCAGTTTAGCCTTTAATTCCTGGAATGCCTTTTCGCATTCGTTCGTCCAAACAATTTCTCCCTTTCTTACCTTCCCCTTTAGGGCATCGGTTAACGGTGCTGCGACCACTGAATACATAGGGATGTACCTACTATAGTACCCGGCTAAACCCAGGAAAGCCCGAATGTGTGTTTTCGTTTGGGGAGTGGGAAATTCCTGAACACTTCTGACCTTGGCGTCTGCTGGGGATCGGAATCCGCGTCCAACAATGTGTCCCAAGTATTTTACATGGTTCTGCGCGAACCTACATTTTGACGGTTTGATCGTAAGCTTTGCTTTAGATATACGCTGAAGCACGCATTCGAGGTGTTCCAAGTGACGTTCCCATGAGTCGGAAAAAAATCCCGATATCATCCAAATACGGCACTGCAAACGACTCGCATCCCTTCAGTAACTCTGCCATAAGCCGAGAAAAGAAATATGGAGCGTTCTTCAGCCCAAAACTCATTCTTCGGGGACGATAAGTCCCAAAATTTGTACAAAACGCCGCCAATCGTTGGGCCCTAGGGCTCAAGGGTATTTGCCAATATCCCTTCGCAAGGTCTAGAACCGTTATGAAAGAGGCGGAGCTAACGAGTTCGATTCGCTCCTCGATGTGCGGTAGGGGGAAAAATTCTGTTCGAATAATTTCGTTTAGCCTCCTATAATCTACACAGGGCCTGGGGTCTTTCCCCGGGGTTTCTACGAGGATCATGGGCGATGTAAAATCGCTTTCTCCTACTTCGATAATGCCTAATTCCAACATGCGTTGTACTTCTCCTTTCAAAATTTCATTTTGTCTATGAGATGTTCGGTACGGTTTTGCCCTAACAGTTTTATTCCCGATAAGCTCGATATCGTGGACTACTAGGTCCGTTAGTCCAGGGTGATTTGAAAAACTGTTAGCATGCTTGTCTAACAATTTCCGTAATTGTGCTATTTGTCCTGGGTTGAGAAGGTCCGTCAGCTGACTGGACTGAGTAATGTCTTGGAAATCGTAAGCGTTCGGATCTTTTTCCAAGCACGGGAAATCAACTCCGTGATCCGCCAGAGACTCGGCAGCGGTTTCTAACGTCAGCAAGTTTACACATTCCGGTCTTTTATGGTAGGGTTTTAACATGTTTACATGGTAAATTTGCGACCTTTCCCGCTTTCCTGTTAACTCCACGATGTAATTGGTGTCCGATAGCTTGCTCCTAATCGTCCCAGGTCCTACCCATTGGACGGAGAATTCGTTGGGTCGGTTGGTCGCTAAGGTTAGCACTAAATCCCCATTTTTAAATTCTCGTTTAACCGTGTTTTTGTCATACCAATCCTTCCTCTTAACTTGTGACCCTTCCATTCGGGATATCGCCACTTCCTGACATCGTTTGAGTCGGTTTATCAGAGTAAACACATACTCGGTGACTTCATTATCCTCCTCGTTGGGGCCTAACCATCGTTCATACAGCAGAGTCTCTGGGGTCCTTAAGTTCTTCCCGTGCACGAGTTCTGCCGGGGCGTAGCCATGGCTCTCATGCACTACCGTGCGAAGCGCCAACAGTGCCAGAGGGAGGTGTTTTTCCCACTCTGGGCCAGCTTCGAGACATAACGCGCGCAACAATCGTTTAAAAGTCCGATGGAATCTCTCAACTGGGTTCGATTGCGGGTGAGCCACCGAACTGTGCCGGACTTTGATCCCAAAACGTTCGAAGAATTCCGAAGTCAACTCACTGGTAAAAGACGTACCCTGGTCACACTGAATTTCTTGTGGAAAACCCATGCGACCGAAAATGGTCAACAACGCGTCGGTGACGGTGACCGATCGTATGTCCGGCACGGGGATGGCTTCCGGATATTTTGAAGACATGCAAATTACGGTAATTAGGTACCGGTTTCCGCTCGGCGAGGTTTGAAACGGCCCACAGGCGTCCAGGTTTAATTTCGAAAAGACTTCTCGAATAATCGGAACCAATTTCATCGGGGCCTTTTTCCTGTCATTTGGCTTTCCCGCCCTTTGACAAGGATCACATGTCCGCACATAATCTTCCATCTCCCGAAAACACCCGGGCCAATAAAAATACAGCGCAAGCTTATCCTTTGATTTCGTACCCCCCATGTGCGCCGATGTCCCTTCGTGACACAACGCCAAAACCTTTTGCCTTAACGCCTTTGGCACTACTAATAATTTCTGTGCCAGACCCATTCGGTCTTCTCGACCTTTTACAAGTATTCCCTTCTCAAATGAATATGGTTTATCCCTCTGATTTCGTTTTGGGTCGGACGCCATCTCTAACGCCTCTTTCAAACTAGGGCAATTTTCCTGCGCCTTCTTAAATTCCTCTCTCTTTACTTCCAGAAGCTCCAATTCCGTGCCGCTTGCCTCCGCCACGGGAATAACAAGCGGTTCGTCCAACCTCAATTCTGTAGCTGTCTTGTCTATCCCCGGCGAGGGCGAAATCGAAACTACTTGGGGGTTTTCCCCCTCCCCCAAAACATTCGCTTCTGACTGCCGTTTCTGTAAACGCGTTTGAACGACATTAATTTGCTCAGTTTCCGAGAACTCATATCCCGTTAATTCGCGAATCATCTGAGCTGTTCGGTTACCTAAGATGTATCGTCGCACATCGGCGGTGTTTGCAAAGACAGCTGCCTTGGTAGTGATTGACCCAAAACCTCCTTCTACTTTCACTTCCGCTAAGGGTAACGAAATTTGATAGGAGTCTAGCGGTTGCTGAATCCACACGGTCTCTCCCGTGTAGGATTTGGGGTCCACGTAATTCCGGTGTACTAAATCCAAGGTCGAACCCGAATCTCGAAGGATGTTTATTTCTTTAGCGTTTACAGATCCCTTTTGTACATACGGCATCAATAATTCATGTTCGGCTTCCCGTCTGAGTCTATTTACCGATTCAACTGTCACCCTATTCCCCAACCTCGGACAATTTGGCCTTAGGTGGTCGCTCGCGTTGCACTCAAAACACCGCGGCGTGCGTCTCCGGTCAAAAGTGTCGAATTTCCTTCCCTGGGAACTAGGCGGGAAAAAATCGTTTCTCCCTCGAATGGGAGCAGGATGGTATTTCCCCTCTCTTTTCGCTGGGAAAGGCGTACTTCCTTTGGGTTTTTCGAAAGGCTTTCTTTTGGGTTTCCGAATGTTTTCGTAGGAATCTAGCAGTTCGGCTAATTTGCCGGGGTCTTTAATCTTAGCCCAATCATCGAGGAAATGGTCCCTCACCTCCAACAGGACACGTCTTTTGACTTGGTCCGTTATCATTAAATCTTTTAAAGATTCATAGTCCATAACCTCCAACCCTCGAATCCACTCTTCCAGATAATTTCGGGTTTCGAAAATAAAATCCTTCCAAGTGCTATCGGGTTTTCGGCTATGGTGGAGGAATTTTTGGCGAAAAATTTCGGGACTCAACTTATACCGCTTTAGCAGAAGCTCTTTGACGTGGTCATAGTTTTCTGCTACTTCATCTGGTTCGCGTGCGATGATCTGCACGATATCCAGAGGCAATACCGGTTGTAAGCAAGACACCCAGTCTTTTTTCTCAATGTTAGCCCTCTTAGCCTGACGCTCAAACATTATCAGGTACAGACTAATGTCGGTCTGGTCTGAATCGAATTTGGGAACCAGTTTTAAAATATCTATTCGTGGTTTTCCTTGGGAACTTAACGAGTCGACGTGATCGCGGGGTTCTCGTCGGGATGCCTCAATCCGTAGTTTTTCAAGCTCAAAGTTATACTGTCTTTCTTGTTCCCTATCCCTATCCTTACTTGCTTGTTCCCTATCCCTATCCTTACTTGCTTGTTCCCTATCCCTATCCTTACTTGCTTGTTCTTTTTCCTGCCTCTCCCTCTCCCGTCTTTCCTGTATAATCCTTTCTAACGCCACTTTTGTGTATTCCTCATCGTAGGAATCGTGCGAGAGGATTAACTCCTTAAGTTGGGATGTCATTAATCCCGGAGTAACCGTTCTTTCCAAAAATTCCGCTAGTTCCTCTAGATCTTGTTTCCTACCTTTGCCCAAGTATGCCATTTCAAAAATTCAAAATTGCCAAAAAAAAACAAAAAATTCAATTCTTTTGCACAACACCCAATTCAATACTTTTTACGACATACCGTAATCTCACAACATACAATAATTTAGCAATTCTAAAATGCACAATACAGATTCAAAAAAAAAGATACTTAAGCTAAATCAATTCCCTTTGGAGTGACCACACTAATTGAGATTAACAAAATTTTAGCTATTACACAATTCTTGAAACTTAGTCACAGTGACAAAATAGGGAAATGGCACTAACCTGTATCTGCTGACTTGGATCACTTGGCACCACTGTCCACAGGCTGGACCACGGGTGGAAACACTGCACTGCACTGCACTATCTTCGGCTAAAAAGCCCACAAACACACTCTTCGGCTGAAAGCCCACTGGTGTAGGTCGTCTCGACCTCTTCCACAACGCGCACAAATAGCACTGCGCCACTGACGAAAAAACGGTTCACGATGAACCTATAATAGCCGATCAAGATGATCTCTGGACGAACCGGTGGGGAATCTATTCCCCTGATGAACAGGACTTGTCGAGCTTTCCGTCGATTCCGCTCACGCTCCGTTGAAAAGGGCCGGCAACTCGAAACCAAAACCAGAACTTCTTGCGACGAGTTTCGGTGATGGATGGGGTCGGTGACTCCGGTACCTCCTTCTCGCTTTCTCTAAGACAAGGGAAACGGTCTCCAGCGAAAGTGACAATCCGACAGCGGAAATGACAATCAGAACTTCTGGTTTCGAAGTTCTATCGGCCTTCTCTTTCAGGCAAAACGGCAGGTTCGATTTACTTGTCGAGGCTGTTTTAATCTATCAACCCCGCTGCCACCAAATTAATAAGCTGTACCGTTATGTAAGAATTTGACGGACAGCTGATTTAAAATTAAACTATTTATTTACATAAATATTTACAAGATAATTATGGGCACAGCCATCGACAACCGAAACCTGCCTGAAGCCAAAGTAACACAATTGGCAAAACAGAGACGTCTGTCTCTCGTTGAATCTCGAGTCCGAATTCCCTCAAAATCCACGTTCGCTTCGCAGAACCGCCGCTGACAACGAGAGGGGGGGGGGGGTGAATTCCGAGCCCTCTAGAGATGTTTATGTTCTCTGCCGAAGAGAAACACCCCCACACAGCTGCGAAACCGTCTGTCATGCCGACTTGAGTCCCCCACCGCAAAAACTTGGAGGAGCCGCACGTGCAAAGACTAAAATTGTTTTCGCATTCCGAAACATTCCAGCGTCCACGTGTTAGGGAAAAGGGTCGGCAAGTACCATATGGTACAGGCCTAATTCACGTATGTCTCGTTGGGCCTAAATATTTTGTGTCTTGTTTGTTTTCATTCGTATAGTTGACTACTATAAGGTTATAGGATATTTAATTCCAGCTTTTTCTTTATATTTGTTTTAGTGCAGTGCTTTTTCTGTGTATCTGACTTAGTGCTTTTTCTGTATGTTTGATTTTGTTTAGTGTTTTTTCTGTGCATTGATTGTTACTTTGGATTAGAATGGGTTTAGTTAGAATGTTCAAGGAGATGAGGACAGAGGGAGCCAGTGGGGAGTTCTATGTGGAATGTGACTTGTGTGGGAATATGGTTGAGGCAGGAAAGGGTGGTGTGAGTGGAGTTAAAATGTCAGAGAAGGTTGTATTTACATGCAAGAGTTGCTTAGAGGTGGGTGATTTGAGGTAGGAGCTGGAGGCTTTGAAGGTGAGGTCTGCAGAGGGAGTGGAAAAGGGTGTTCAATGTGTAGACTTGGGACACATAGATCAGGGGGATGAGGTTGATAAGGTAACTAGAGGGGTTGTGGTTGGTGATTCAATGGTTAGGGTTTTGGGAGAAATGGTAGGGCGTAAAAAGCGCAATTTTGCGAGGTGTTGCTTGCCAGGTGCCAGGGTAAAACATGTAGTTGAGGCAGTTAAGGCAGGTGTAATTAGAGGGGAGCAAAAGGCAGTAGTGTGGGTGGGAACAAATGATGTAGAGAGGACCACTAATGTTGAGTTTAAGAGGGAAACGGAAACACTTTTTTAAGAGGCATTAAGTCTCATGGGGTAGAGGTAACAGTATTAGGATTACTACCTAGGTATGGGTTAGGTAATGGGTGGTTAAATCAAAGGGCCAATAAGATGAACGGGTTGTTAAGGGATTTGTGTGAGAGGGAGGAGGTTAGATTTTTAGATTTTTGGAAGGAGTGTAGGAGGGATTGGATAAACAGGGACAATTTGCATTTAAGCCTGATAGGTAATAGGGAGGTTGGCAAGCGGGTTTTGAACATTCTGGAGTCAAAAAACTAGAATACAAGCAGGGATGGGAAGGACATAGAGGGTTGACAGTACACAGTAATTGCTTATGAAAACTAACAGGTTCTAAATTGCAGGAGACAAACAATACAAAGGGGAAGTGCAATGTAAGGGAGAAAAACAATACCAAGACAAATAATACAAGGGGAAAGTGCAATATAAGGGTGAAAAATAAGCTAAAAGTATTTTATTGTAATGCTCGCAGTGTGAGAAATAAAATGGATGAGCTCAAGGGAATTGCACAAGCAGAGGATATAGATATCATTGGGATTACTGAAAGTTGGGCAAACAGTGAAGATGCACAAATTTCAGAATTAAGTGGATTCACAATGTTTAGGGAGGACAGAGTGAATAGGAAAGGGGGTGGGGTTTTGATTTATGTGAGAGAATTTTTAAACTGTACGGAAATGAAGTTAAATAGTAAAACTGAGGGTATAGAATCAGTCTGGGTGAAACTGAATACAGACAAAGGCAAAGGACTAATTCTGGGTAATATATATACACCTCCTGTTTGTAGTGAAGAGCAGGAAAAGGGCATGTGCAATCTGATAAACGAAGCATGTCAAAAATGAGAAATAATTTTAATGGGAGACTATAACTATCCAAATATTGACTGGACAAACAATCTAGCTACAAATGGGAAAGGGGTAGAATTTTTGGAAGTGATACAGGATTGTTTTTTGTACCAGATGGTGTATGAGGATACTAGGGACAATGCAATATTGGATTTGATTTTCAGCAATTATGAGGATAGGGTGCAGGATTTAATTATAGATGAGCCACTGGGGAAAGTGATCATAGAAGTATGAGATTAAGTATAAATTTTCAGTCAGCATACACAATCAATAGTAGGATAATTCCAAATTTCAGAAAGGTAAATTTTCATAGGATAAGGGAAGAGTTAAAGGAAACATTCAAAGGGGGATTATTAGCACAGCATCATTCTGAACAATTTGAGGAATTCAAGAATAAGTTAGACAGGGTGTTAAAAAAACATGTAACGTTCAGGAAAAAAGGAAAATCTAGAAAATTGCTCCCTATGTGGTTTTTAGGGGAAACACACAAAGCTTTAAAATTAAAACAAAGAACATACAGGGTATATAAAAGTACTGGTATCGACAGGGACATGGAGGCATATCAGAAAGCCAGAAAGGAGTTTAAAACTATTAGTCGGAAGCAAAAGGTGTCCTTGGAGGAAAAACTAGGAAGGGAAATAAATATAAACCCAAAAGAATTTTTTGCATATGCAAGTGGTAAAAATAAATTTAATACTACACTGGGCCCGTTTGAGGGGAGGGAAGGTGAATTAATTCAAGACGAGGTGGGAATGGCAAATTGTTAAATGACTTTTTTCTGGGGTTTTTCAATGGTAACTATAATTTAAAAAAAGGATCCCAAGGATTGCAGGGGGTATAATTAAAGAATGCAAATTTAACAGAGAAGAAATAGTACATCAGTTGAAAAGAATTAAGAAAGCTAAAGCACCAGGGCCAGACGATATTTATCCGAGAGTACTAGTGGAATGCTCGGAAGAATTGGGAGAAGTAATTCACACGATATTTAATTCAACATATAGCACGGGTTGGGTACCACTGGATTGGAAGTTGGCCAACATAACTCCAATTTTCAAAAAGGGAATACAAAGTGATCCGGGCAACTATAGACCAGTAAGTCTAACATCAGTAATTTGCAAAATATTTGAATCTCTGTGAAAAAAATCTCTGTGAAATTTAAAAAAAGCATATAATGTTATACTTGGAGGAAGCATAGCTGCCAATCCTTCCGGATTACCCGGAAACTTTCCGATTTTTCATAATTTTTCCGGTTTTCCGGCCGGAAGCAAGTTTTTTCCGCTTTTTGCATTTTTTAAAGATTATCGCTAGATTATAGATTACCGAGCATTCCCAACTTACGTGTTACCGAAGTAATGTGTAAATAAATATTATAGCCAAGAATAGAAGTATTATAATCAATAATTGTACATTTAAATTATGCTATTATTAAGATACAAACAGAAACCTGATGTATGTTAAACTGTTACGTATACAACTTAGGGTTTATAGTTATTTTCTAAAATTAGTTTAAATTGAGGTTAGTTTTAAGTTTTCTAAAGGATTGTATTACTGATATTACTAAAATTTTGAATTTAAATCATAAGTTTCTGCCCTTTGGTTCATATTTTTAATAAAATGTTAATGCCAGGTATGAATAATAAAATATTCTGTTTTTTTACCCAAAATCTTCTGTTTTTTTACCTTATCCAGTTGGCAGCTATGGAAGGGGGACTGTTATCATAGAATCAGTAGGGGTTTAGGAAGGGCAGATCCTGCTCTACAAACCTTTTGAAGTTCTACGAAAAAATTACTGAGGAGCTGGATAATAAGAGCAGTGTGGATATCATGTACATAGATTTTCAAAAGGCTTTTGATAAAGTACCTCATGAGGCATTACTGTTTAAATTGGAAAGGCTGGGGATTCAGGGAAAAACATTAATATGGATAAAAAATTGGTTATTGGGTAGAAAGCAGAGAGTGCAGGTAAAAGGAAATTATTCACAGTGGACAGAAGTTATAAGTGGGGTGCCTCAGGGATCAGTTTTGGGACCAATTTTATTTATAATTTTCATAGATGATATAGGTCAGGGGATCAAGAATAGAATCAGTATATTTGCAGATGACTTAAAAATATGGGGGACAGTGGATACCAAGTTACAGATAGAAAATTTACAAGGGGATTTTGATAAGATATCCGAATAATCTGCTGTAAAATGGGGTATGTCATTTAATGTAGGGAAATGTCAAGTTCTGCATATGGGTTACAGGAACAGTGGAGCCGAGTACTGTCTGCAGGGAGTAAAGGTAAAGGAGGGAGAAACAGTCAAGGATCTTGTGGTGATAATTCACAGGGATTTTAAAATGGGTCACCAATGTTCAGCTGCGAGTAAAAAGGCTAATAGGTTACTGTGGTATATTAAAAAGACTGTAACTTCAAGGGATAAGAATATAATATTGCCGTTATATAAGGGTTTAGTAAGACCACATCTAGAATATGCTGTACAATTCTGGGCTCCATATATGAGAAAGGACATAGAATTAATTGAAAGGGTTCAACACAGAGCTACAAAAATAATAAAGGGGCTAGCAAATTTCGACTATAATGAACGTTTAAGTAAGCTAAACATGTATACACTGGAAAGAAGAAGAAGGAGGGGGGATTTGATTCAGCTTTTCAAGTTTGTAAAACAAGGGGACACAGAGGGCTTAAATTTCAATAGGGATAACAGAACAAGGGGCCATGGGTATAAATTGAATAAGACACATTTAATCGGTATTTAAGGAAAAACTACTACTTTAATAGGGTAATAGACAGTTGGAAGGCGTTGCCAGAAAATATAGTTAATTCAAAGGGAGTGTACGAATTTAAGATACAATTGGATAGTCAGTGGGAATTGGAGAATTCATAAATAAAGGACTAGCTTTGTTGGGCTCGAGCCTGTAACTGGTCGTCAATATTTGTATTTGTATTTGTATAATACTGCAGTTTTACCTTTTTGGGCATTACAAGGATAGACATAAAACTTAAAAAAAACATGCAAAATTTAGACTGCTAGCATTGAATAACAAAGCCACTGGTTAACATACAGATAAAATAAATTACTCGTATCCATGACATTGATTTACAATTATAAGTTAATAGTTATAATTTATGATTGGCATATATTTATGGGTTTTATTAAAAACAAGACAATATATATTTTTATTAAAATGATGGTATGACTGAGAAGTATGATGAAAAATCGGTACTGTTTCTTGCAAAACTGTGCATATGATCAGCCTATCATTGAATATCCCCATTAAGCATGCTAAACCAGGGATGAGCAAACTAGTCCATGAGTTCTGAACCAGCTCAACGTGGCCTATGGAAGGTATCGGATATGGGATAAAAAATTCTAACTGCTTCTAAAATGCGCTTTCAAATTCTTTTGATGTTTGCATGAAACATCAGTAAGAAACTAGCGGATAGTATTAGTCTTCCTCTTTGATACTAATTTCTTCCTAATATATTTTTGGTGAGAAATTTTGTAAGTCTCCATTTGGCTCACATTATCGAACAGGCCTTAGATTGTTATTTATCTTTGAAATCAAGCTATATAAATTAGAGGCTAGCACATTTTTGTAATCCACTTAAAATTATACCAATACAACTTTTAATTAAATTATCTAGCCAATATGACTTTTGACGATTGTAAACAATTGTGTGAAGCCAGCTATCTGCTTAGTTGACAATGTTGGAAAACATTTTGGAAGAGTGTTTTAAAGGTGCTTTAATTTTATTTTCACAAAACTGTACCTATGAACTCATTATGATTTTTGTGTATCGTTTCATCTCACATTTGCAGTTCTAAAATTAAATAATCGTGTTTCGAATACAATTTTGTTGGGGAATAAATTGTTCCATTTTTCTCTCATGTGCATTTTAGATCGATGCATTTACAAGCTGTTCCACTTATGTTTACTACAGTTTCATTAGTACAGATAGTGAATAGATGAGTGTAGATGGGTAAATTTTGATCATTCTTTTTAAATTAAATTTTAGATTGAGATTACTGCTTTAGAAAAAGACCTTGATGAGGTTAATCTTACTACAACAGAAATATTCACAAAAGAATCACTTAAGAAGAGAGATACAGATAAAAGTGCAAAATCCACAGAAAAATCTGAAATTTCAAATGAAATTTCTGAGCAAAGACCTATTAGAAATTCTGATGAAAGGTTGGATGTAAGTATTCTTACTTCAAATAACACATTTTTACTAAGTATTTTATTAGCCATGGTACCAATTTATGTGAGATGAAGCAAATAAATTAATTTGTTTTTTAAAGATTTCTTTTTATCTTATTTTAAAAAAAATTATATGTTTTCATGTACATTCTTGTTTGAAATGATCTGTGTTAAATGAAAATTATAAAACAAATTTTGTTACAAATTTGAAAAAAAAAAAAAAATGGGGTTGAAATATTTTTATTCATAAAGACTAATGTTTTTTCAATTGAATAAATTTATTTATCAGAGATAAATATATTCTAGTTTTTTCTTTGGCGTACACTTCCAAAATGTATGTTGCATATAGGAAATCTTTTCTTCTGGAATGGTTATTGGAAATTAATGAAAATTTAATACCAAAGATATACACAGTCCAGTCACATTAATGTGACCACTGTCAAAAGCCAGAATAACCACCTTTGGCTGAGCGGACCGCTACGAGACGTGCAGGAAGAGAGTCAATTAGGTTTCTGAAGGTGTTCACAGGGATGTTGAGCCATGCCGACTCCAGTGCCGTGGCCAGCTGCGATAGATTACGCGGTTGAGGATCCATGGCGTGAACAACCCAACCCGATCGAGGTGGTCCCACAGATTCTCGATAGGGTTTAACTCAGGTGAGTTTGCTGGCCAGGGGAGTATGGTAAACTCATTCTGGTGCTCTTCGAACCACGCACATACAATGCGAGCTGTATGACACCTCGCATTGTCCTGCTGGCAGATGCCATCATTCTGAGGAAAAATAATTCACATGTAGGGGTGGACATGGTCTGCAAGGACAGATGCGTACTTGTGCTGATCCACCGTGCCTTCTACAATGATGAGTGCACCCAGTGAATGCCAGGAAAACATTCCCCAAACCATAATGCTCCCTCCTCCACCCTGGATCCTTCTGGCAATTGTTGCAGGGTGTTTGCTTTCAGATATTTCACGCCGTATACGCCAACGTCCATCTGTCCGATGGAGCATAAAACGTGATTCAGCGGAAAAAGCCACCTGTCGCTACTTTGTGGATGTCCAGTTGCGGTACTGGCGTGCAAATTCCAGCCTTCGTTGCCGATGAACAGCAGTCATCTTAGGTGCATTAACCAGGCGTCTGCTGCAGAGGCCCATGCGCAGCAACGTTTGCTGAACCGTTGTTGAGCATACACTCTTGGTAGCCCCTTGGTTCATCTGGGCGGTCAGTTGCTCAACAGTTGCACGTCTTTTCGCCCGAACGCATCTCTGTTGCCTTCGGTCGCCTCTGTCATCTATAGCCCGTGGTGCACCACATGTGCCACGCTGCTGATTTTGGATCGTGCCATTTTGCCTTGCACTGTATACTTTTACCACAGTGACACGTGAACAGTTCACAAAATTAGCCGTTTCCGAAATGCTTCCACCCTTGGCCCGAAAGCCAATAATCATTCCCTTTTGGACGTCGGCTAAATCGCTACATTTCTGCATTACGCCAACGATTGAAATGCTTTCCGATGCCCTAGGACATCCTTTATATACACTCCACTGCAATATGCTGCCACCTGCCTTTTGTGATTGGTTATTTCACGTTGACGTCGAAAGTAGGTGGTGGTCACATTAATGTGACTGGACTGTGTAGTACAAAACACTGTTAAAAGGTGTTAAAAACTTCATACATTGATATTTACCGTTTAATTTTTTAATCCTGAACAATTCTTAAATTGACTAAAGTTAACAAGTGAAAACAATTTAAAAAGCTTTAAAATTATTAATGCTATTTATTTTTCTCAAAGGTTTAACTTTAATCAAGTTGAAAAATGTAATATAATGTAAACAAATAAAAACTAATAAAATGTATAAAATTTAAAATAATATTTGTAAATTGCATCGTGTTTCTGTCATTAACACATAAATTATATTCACTTCATTTACAAGTTATCAGTGGCACATGTATACAAGAATGTTATTGGTAGTAACTAAGAACAAATCTTTGAAACAAAGTAGGCTGCTATTTTCGACTGGTGTAACTAAATAACACTAGAAAGTTGGTATTCATGTATTGGTATTTACTCGCCAGTCTTCAAAATCGATATTTGAATGCCGTTTTTGAGACTCGACTACACATCAAGTAACTTAAATGATTCTCTGCTAGAGATTTTACTGTTATTGTTATAAAATTTAATGTTAAAATTAGAAGTCAAATTGATTTGTTGAATGGTTTCTTTGTTCCTTGTGAAATAAAAAATTGTTGAAAAGAATCGAACATTTTCTGTGTGATTTTAAAATGTCTTCATGGATTTCACTTCTTTTTCATGAACTTTTTATTTTGCCATGCTAAACATTGAATGACTAAATTAATGCATCTATTGGCTGAGAGAATCTTTAGGAACAATATATTCAAGAAAGCTGTAACTGGTTTGAAGCCATGCAGTTTACAGTATAGAAAATATACATGATCCGGAGATTAATGAAAGAAACAAGCATACATTTACTACTTTTCCTATAACTTTTTTGACCTTCACATATTGCAGTATTTATACTACTTTCTGCATTAAACCCCATGCAATTTACAGTATTAACTTTTAAGTATAGTTGCATATCTAATAACATTTAATTTACACTATATTTGTAAAATTTTTTGCATCTGACAAATAATGTATTATAAAATTAACAATTTAATTAATTTCAGATAATAAGTTCAAGTCACAGCAATAAAGATTCTCCTAGTAAGAAAGGCCCTAAGAAAATTCCAGATGATGTATGTACTTTCTCCTATTGTAATCGAATGGAATTAATTTATGGAATTAATAAGACCGTTTTTTTTATAAATATCTCTAAATTTTCATTTAATAAACATTGAGTTAAAGCAGGGGTGGGCAATTGTTTTGGTTCAGGGGCCACTTTGTGGAAGCGGGGTTTGATGGAGGGCTGCACCTTTTAAAATGATTAAATGAACAAGTTAACTTTGCATTCCAGATAATGTATAAATTGTACTATAAAAATCATGAAGTATAAAATAATAATATATAATGTATAGATTGAAGTGCATATTATTAGAATTAGTTTAATGAGACAAATGTAACCTATCGCACTTCTCTAAAAATTTTTTGAAATCAGGAGTTAGATTGCTTGTTGATATTCTTATTGCAGCATTCAAGTTAATATCCATCAAAGAATACCTATACTTTTGTTGATATTCAAACAAGAAAACCTTTGCTCAGAAATATACGTTAAGCCAAATATTGCAAACATTTTCCCAGGAAATTTCTTCATGCAGGGAGATTTTAAACTTACAAGGATTTATAAAAGTCAACCAATATCTTATTACTAAACATTTCTTTCAGAGTATGATCTGACTGCAAGTCAATAAGTTCAAGCTGCAGCTCTTCAGGTACTGTTTCAATATCAGCAGTGATCGGGTAGGAGAGCAAATTGAATTCAGGCTCAAATTTTTTAATGTCCTGAATTCTCGTTGTGATTTCATCCTCCAAACTCTGCAGGTGATCTTTACATTTGTTAGAAACACTTTCAGGCACTTCCTGGTTTTTAATAGAGGGAAATGACAAAAATTGCCTTCCTCAGCTTGCTTTGCAAATAGGCATAGTTTTGTGTTGAAAGATTTTAGGTGCTTCCACATGTCATAAGCAAACAACCCTTTCCCCTGTAATGTGACATTAAGTTAATTTAATTTCTCAAATATATCAGCTGCAAACATCATCTCATATCTCCAATCATTGCATCCTATTTTTGTAACAAAATCACGAGATATCCCCTTCATGTCCAGAAATAGGAGAATTTCATTCTGCAATGCCTAGACTCTTATCACTCTGCCCAGGCTCAACCACTTTATATTAATGTAGTAAATTACGTCTTTATACTCCACCACATCTTCAAGAAAAGATTTATACTGTCAATGGTGGAGATCTTTGGCTCTGATTGTGTTCACCACACTAAGGATCTACCACATGCTTCAAGTTTAGTGCAGCTTTACAAAGGCTTTCCTGATGCAAAATGCAATGAAAAGACAAGATGTCACTCTTTGTGTCATGTGCTTGTAACTTATTTTTTAAAAGCTTAACCATGCTTACATTTTTTCCAATGAAGGCTTTGGCTCCATCTGTTGTAATGCTTGCCATTTTGTTCCATGACAAGCAACTTTTCTCCACACAATTCACAGCACACTTAAGCAAGTCCTGACCAGTGGTTCTATCTTTCATTGATTCTAAGCCACAGGGGTGAAAATCTTCCGCGTTTACGCGGATTTCCGCTTTTTTTTTTCTTTCAAGAATTTCCGCTTTTTTACTCCCTTTTGAGAATTTCCGTTTTTTTTTCTTCCGAAAATTTCCGCTTTTTTTCTTTGAATTAATTTATGTCATGGAATTACAGCCAAAGAATAAATAAATAAATATAAAAAAACAATAAGGAGAGTGTGTCCTTACTTCAGGTAGTAGATTCTTCCGACTTTTCGTAAAATTTGAAAAAAAAGACCGATTTTTATCATTTTTTACAAAAAAAAATCCTATTTTTGCCCTTATCAGCTTTTTTTTTACGTTTATAGAAGACAAATAAGTCTTGCTATTCCTTTTTGAAAAGAATCCTTTGTGAGAAGCTTATTAGTTTAAAGGTAAACCTGGAGAACTTGGATTTTGAACTAGTTAGCGTACGTTGTTGCATATTTCGTAGGTAAAGCTACGGTTTCCTAAAAAAGCGGAGCTGTTATCTAAAGGCCGTGAAACGTCATGATGCGGCCGAAAAGGTATAAATGAAATATTTTAAGTTGATCAGCTTTTAATGTGATTTTTCTTTCAACTAGAAAATAAGATGCCTTGTTATTTCGTCTTTCATGGCAACCTCGGCAAGCGGAAAGTTTAAATTTTCATTTTGAATATTCTAGAAATTACTTTCAAAATCCGTGCCGACCAACCGGTATAGTGGTTAAGGTGTTAGCCTCTAGATCGGAAGGTTCCTGGTTCGAATCCGGGCCCGGGCATGGATGTTTGTAAACGTATGGTGTAGAGGCGGCTGGTGCACCTTAAATCTGTCGTGGCCGAAAGTCCTCACGTTGGGTTGGCGTGGAAGTTTGGAGAGTGGGGTGCCAGCTCAGGTGTTGCTTCGTCATCTGACCGTGGTTCAAAATTACGAAGCGTTGTCCTCGGATATTTCCCTTAAGGGACTGATCCTGGATCGTCGTCAATAGCCCGTTGTGTTGCTCTAGTACGACGTTAACTAAAATTACCAATTACCAATTCAAAATCCGTTACAACTTCTTTCTTTGGCGACTTTAGAAGTACGCCAAAGCAGTGGCCATCGTTTTAAACATAGACTGCAACTATTTTCAAAATGATGCTTCTTTTAAGGGCAATATTTATGATTGTTTTAATAAGTTAAATTGTTTCTTGGATAATAAGAGTTATTAATTGTAAGTTTATTTGATTCAAATAGAAAATAAGAATATTTACGGAAAAATATAGAGATTTTGAAAAAAAAGTTATTTTATATTCGAAAATAGGTTGTAAATTTAAACTGAACTAAGAAAAATTTTTCCTACCACATGGTTTCAGCTTCAGTCTACGTTTATAGCTGTGCCAACGACCTGCCCTTGGCGCACTTAGGCCCGGTGCACACATCCGGTTTTTCAACGTGCGGCGCCGCTGTCGCAACGCAAGTGCGGTCTGAGATACATTAAATCCAATGCAGCAGTGCGTACATGCCTCCAGCGCCGCTGGGGCGACGCACGTCCAACTTGCGTGCAATTTGTACCGCAGTTTGAACCACCGTTCGGAAGTACCTTGTTTTCATAAACAAATAGATTATAAATAATAATTAATAAATGGTTGTATCCATTAACGTCTATTTTGTTTCAAAATATACTTTTTTTTTACGCCAAGTAAGCGAAATAAACTCGTTTTCTTCGATAGAATATTTATTGCAAATGGCGCGAAATGAGTTCGTGTGTCATTTCACGGTTATGTGTGCATAGTTGGGCTTCGGTGCCGCAGTGGCGCCGCACGTTGAAAAACCGGATGTGTACCGGGCCTTAAGTCGCCAAGGAAAGAATTATTTCGAATGAACCAATGAAATCAAACGACAGTTTAACGGAATTTGAAAGATTTTTCTGGAATATTCGAAATGAAATTTTTAAAATTTTCCACTTGACCTGGTTGTATTAAAATCCGCAATAACCGTTATACATATGGGTTACCTTAAACTGTAATTACTCGCTACTAGAAGTGCGCCAAAAAGCGCCAAGTCCGTTGCCATTTCTATAAACCAAGACTGAAGCTGTACCATTTTTATTTTTGGTGTCTAATTATTTTTTTAAATATAAAATTTATGCTATTTAATAAAAATAGTATATATTTGATTTATTCTTTTGTAACAGCATTTTGATTTCCTGTTAATTTCATTTTTGGTATCAAGGTTTTTGAAAAATTGCAACTCTTAAGAAAATCTTACCATTGGTGAATTGTTCAAAAATATTCATAAAAATAACATTTTCAACTTCATCCAACTTATCTATACTGTTTATAGTTGCCTAGATATTTTTTCTCTTTTACAAAATTTGAGTTTGCACGTAAGGTGCCCACTCCTACTTTTCCAGACAAATTTCATTGTTTTTAGTGGACTTTATAGGGTTTTTATCAGACTAAAAATTTGCCTACCCCCTCAGAAAAAAATTTCTGGCTGCACCACTGTTTTGTACACACATTAGTACACAAATATAGTAATCTTATTCAGCTATTTTTGTACTTCAAAATAACGCTGCATATATTTTCCTCTTTTTTTCATTTTGACTGTTTTCACCCCTGAAGCCAAGCAAATCCTCTTATGACGAAGTTTTAAATTCCATAAATAAAGATGAGTAATTGTGCAGTGTCTTAGTCATATGCGCTCTCATATAGTGCCATAGAAAACCAAACAAAATCTTTGCTTGCAATCTTCAGCTGTTCTGCGAGTTCATCACTAATTGATTCAATGCGCCGCACTATAGTCCTTCTTGACAACGAAATGCTTTCAAATTTGTTTTTCATATCAAGACACAATATGCTTGTACACTCTACCATACACTGCTTAATAAACTCGCCATCCGAAAAAGGCTAGTTGCATTTAGCAAGGTTGTAGACAACCATAAAACTTGCTTCTGTAGCACTATTTTGAAGTGTTGATTGCTTTGTAAGTAATGTTTGTTGCTTTTTCATCCTTTTCACACACTCTGCAGCTCTTATTTTGCGTATTACAAAAGAAATATTTGTTTGTCCATTCTACATTAAACATACGACACTTCTCACCAACTACGTTTTTTCGGAGGGGTCGTGGTTTCATTAAAGTTGTAAATTTACTGTAGCAAAGAAGATCAAAATCATAGACCAGAACCAGAGGAGAGTTTACCTGATGCTTCGAGTAGGGAGTTAGGTATGGTCGCCCAGTTGACCTTCTAAGGATGGGGTGCAGCTGGAAGACCAAGAGATCTGAGATTGGTCGCAACGTTGACTAACTCAGGAAAGTTAGAACATAGCAAGGAAGGTGGAACGGTCCATCGATTGACCTTCTTTAAACAGATGGTGCGAAGTGAAAAAAAACAGGCCGCCTGGTTGACCAACCGTGGGTGGTTGTGCCTAGTATAGCACTGCAACTACTGCTGTTTTGAGTGGAAAAGATAACGCTTTATTTTTGATTCAAAGGGTGGTTCCAACAGGCAAGTCCTCTGGACATCTTAAGAGATATACGCACCAGAAAAACGGGAAAAAATCAGAAGATGGAAGAAGCGATGAAAGGGAGACATCTGACTCATGAACCAACAATGCCTGAGGGAAAAAACAAAAAGATGTAAGGTTGTGGAACTCATAACCACAGGTGGATTTTTCTGACTGTCTTGGCGGGCCACCAAAAAACTGTCTGCGGGCTGATATTTACCCACCTCTGAGTTAAAGTATATAAATTCCAAACAATGCATAATGAGTTGAGTATATAAAAACAATTGTATGATGCAAAGTTACCTAACTCTCAGGATTAACTTAATTTTTTCAATTGCTGAAGAAGTGTGAGCTTTCATTCTAATTTTATGGGTTTTTGACCCCCTTGCTTTTTTGATGAACTTAATTTTCATTTACAAATTGTATGCTTGTCATAATGCGCATTCCTATATGTTTCTAATTTTAAAAGATTAATTACTTTGATTAATTTGGTTAGACTATTCTCTGTACAAAAAAAGTACAGAAAACCCTCGTTTATTATAAAATATTTATTTACCTTTTCATAGAAATACGGAATCATGTATATTTTACTAATTTAATATCATTATCAGCTAATGCACCTAGATTCATAGTAGCCACATTAAATTAGTTCTTGATGTAGTGTTTACATTTGTACAATTAAGAGATTAATAAATTATTATTGAATATAATGTGTAACATAAGAGTATTCTATTTTAATTTTTGGTATTTCAGGGGAATGAATCAAGTCATAACCATAAAGTTTCATCAAAGAAAATATCTGACAAAAATGAGTGCAAGAAGTCAAAAACTGATCGGAAAAATGTGACATTAGAAAATACCTATACAAAAGTTTTTGAAAAATCTTCCCATAAAGTGTGTATTTTTTATTCCTTTGTATGGACAATGTATGCATTCTTTTAGTCAGCATTTTTATATAAGACGATTTAAACGTGTTTTTTTTGTAAACTCCTGCAAGTTATTGTATGACACTATTTTTGAACACAATATTTCATAGCCAAAACATATTTTTATGTTCATTTTAATATAACACCCATTTAATATCACATAATTGCTTTTACTTCTACTTTCTTAATTTCTATAGTTCCTTTTTCTTGTTCTTTGCTTAGTGACAATAATAGACTTGTATTTTACTTTTAAGTATTTGGCCTAAAAATGAACAACCCCAGGGTTGTCACATTCATTGAAAAGATTGATTTTTTTTTCCGAACTCAGAGGACTTGGAAAGTCCTTGAGAATCACAGAACTTGGTAAAAAGTCATTGAAAGTATTTGACTTTTTAAAAACTAGTACATAATTGTGTAATTTCGTCTTGTGTTCTTACCAGTTTCAGTTTTCTCCATGGCAGGTGCGCCACTTGAGCGTCATTCTAAATGACACTGGTGTTTTGCACTTTGACACCACATGATATATATCAGAGCAACCACAGTTGAAGACGTGGGTGAGGGTCATAAGCGATGTTTCATTGTAGTGTCGTCCCATCGCTGTTTTCAATAAACTATTCAGACATGAAAGAGTTCATGTTCTGTGAAGAGACTGTTGACAGAAGTCCCATATTACGTATTAGGTATTCTGGTCCCATGATGTCAGAACGCAATGTTAATTATATTTTATTTATTACTATGCTTTGTCGTTTTATAGTCATATTTTACTACACAAGAGAACATCTAATAAATGTAAGACAGGTATTAGAACACCATGGCCTATTGAATGAAGATAAGGAACTAATCACTATTGTCAAAATCTATTAAATATCTACTGAATAATCAATTACAAATCACACAGACCAAATAGTGAAGCTATGCTATGCATAGTTATGGAAAGATGACATTCTTTTTCTTTCCACAACCTTTTTTGATTAATGCATTTGTCCCCAAATACTATTTTATCATGAGAAATTTAAGCTAAATACAGAACCTTAGTGTTTTGGGGGTTAGATGAATATGATTTCATATCTATAAGCATTGTAAATTGAATTTATATATTATACAGCAGAAAGTTTACTAAGAACAACTGTTACACTAGATGAGTTACAACTCGTGATTATCTATAAGTAAAGGCACATTTATCTGGATATGAAACAGAATAGCCTTTGCATACTTGCTCACAGTGAAAACATGTTTAGATTCTGTTGTTACCAGTTGCTCATTACAGAACTATTTGGCATCACGAAGACTATACAGAACAAGATTTTAACTTCTAATTCAACAAATTTTCAGTTCTTCATAGCTAAAATCTATTTTAATAATATGTTATTCAGTATAAAGAAGTCTAACTTCAAGTTCTTGCTATCAAGAGTCAGGGTATAATGTTTTAAACCACTCAAAGCTACTAGGAATTGTGTTTAATTTTACTTCATATTTTCTCTTATTTCTTCAGTAAATTGCCCGACTCTAGTGTTGAAGAGTATGTATAACTTTAAAATATTTCAAGGTGACATGTTTTAAAATTTCAGTTGTTTTATGGTATAGTTTTGTGTATGCAGTATAGTTATCTGAATTTCCCAAAATTGAAGTTACACAAAATAGATGCAAAATGTATGTATAGGATATGTTTGAAATTTACTCTGGGATCCATTAAAATTCATAACCTTTAACTAAACTGCACCTTATTTAACCCTACCTGCTTTACAAGTTCCTCTCCAAGATAGTAAACTCTAGGTGTAAACGAAAATTATTGCAAAGTAATAATATTCAATGCAAAAGGGCATCATACAAGTTTACATGGTGTATGTAGTTTTCACAGAATCGAAACTAAACAACCATAATTAAATTATGCTCTTGTACAGATCTAAAAATCAAAATCTATCTTAATTGAGTGTCTTTGAATTATCATTTTCATGAATTGCAGGTAAAAGGATCAAGAGACAGCCAGAAAGACACTTCTAAAGAAAAAGGTCATACAAAAATATTAGAAGATGTAAGTAGTTTTAATTGTACAATAGTTTGACACATATAACTCTAATATTAGCTGATCCATTGTTCCTGTCTCATCAAATTTGAAGTATAACCCCATTTGTCAAAGACTGCTTTATAATTGAATGGAAATGAATTTCAGGTACATGTATCAAGCCTAAGCCGTAACAACTTATCGAACAAGAAAAGGCCAGAAGAAAGTGAACATAAAAAAAATAAATCTGGTGATGGTAAAACTATTACAAAGCGGGTTTCTTCAAATTCCAACACTTCCAACGTAGAAAAAGACAAAACAAAAATTGCAAAGAAATCTGAAGAGGTACAGTTATTAAATGCATGTAATAAAGTGAAAATTTTTACTGTGTTTGAAAATTGTTGTTCATACAATGGTATTTTCTTTTGAACGCAATGGATTGTTTCACTTCAAGCGGGTGTCTACTGGTCCCGAATGTCCCGAAAATATGCTGAAAATGGTAAACTGGTCCCGAAATCATAACTTTTGTCCCGAAAATTCTTCTCTTTATTATCAGAAAAAGTCCATTTATGTATGGAAGTAAAAAAAATTCAAGGCCGAAACAAAAGATGGCTGCAGCTGAACTTAAACAAATGAAAAAAAATCAAAATTGCAAATAATGTAATCTGCAAATGATAAAATTGATGCAAATGATGAAGTAGACAGAGAAATTATGCAAACTGAAAATAAAATAAAAATGTTGTTACTCAATCCCACCACATTCAGACACAGTTTTCTTAAATATTGAATTTTGAATTGAAAATTTTTTATACCAACTTCATTTAATGCATAATAATAAAAAATTTACATTAAAAAATCTTTTTAAAGTAATTGTTAATTATTTTGCTCAATTTTTATTAAAATTAAAAGTATTCAGAAAACTAAAATAAAGAATATAATATGGAGTATTTGTTTGACGTCCATCTACTTTGACATAATTTATAGTTTGTCTTTATTTTTAAAATTTTTTTTACAAAACAGCTTATATTAAAGCTTAAATTTTATACTAGAGTCCTCTTTTCTCAAGATTAGGCCAAGCAATAAAGTAAAGTGTGATTTTAAAGCATAATTGCATCTAACTGACCCACATAATCATTTAAAATCAGATCATGCATTATTTTAGAAAGTCCCTAAAAGGTTCCCTAAAAAAGTCCCTAAATGGACCTACAGAAATTTAGTAGACACCCTGTGTTAGTTTTGTTCTTTGAATAAGTAAAGATATGGTTCTCTATCTCATGTGTTTGCAGGTTAAGCTTGAAAGGAATATACCTTATTATCATAAACTTTTTCAGACTCCTATCACACAAACAGAATCTATATCAGTCCTCAGAAATTTTATTATATTATCTTAATTTTAATAATTATGAAATATCAATGCAGTTCACATTTCCCCCTAAATGCCTGTACATTTTATTTGATCATAATGTTTTTCTGAAGTGTTAAATTATCTTAAAAAAATTTAAGGAATTCCAAAACAATTTTGTAATTCTTTAATCTTCAAAAATATTTTTTGATTTTAAACAAGCAAATTGAATATTGTTAACATTGATTTCTATGATGTAATGTTTTCTTTTCTGCTCTTTAAAAATACTTGAGGGTAGCTGCCAGAGATGTGCATTTAAGGGATTTTGAATCTCCTATTATGTATGTTTTAATATATATGCAACTTGACAGTCGATTTAAATAGTAGATATGATTAAAAAATGAGTGTGTTTTGTTTACATTAATTAACCATTGTTTACAGTCTGAATTCAATTGTGAAAAATTTTCACTATTTTAAAAACCTCAGGTTCTAACAACATTTTACTGAGAATCTTTCTATCAACTCATGTTTCTTCAATTACTATCTTGTGTGCTTATAAAGTTGCGTTTTTGTGTTCATTATTCTCGAAATAATAAGCATCAGCAACTTCGATACTACTTAATGATTAACAGAAAAAAGAATAAATGTTTTGGTTTAGATTGACCCTGTTTCTGTTCAAGTGAAGGCAGCCTTACTTTTGGAACAGAATTTCTCAAAAGCTCCTAAAAGTTGTTCCTTGGTTAGGCATCTACTCTCTAGAATGACTGCATTTGCAAGTCTTTTCAAATAAGATATGTATTACTTTCAGGTAAAAAAAAAAGTTTACATCCAGAAATGCACTTCTAAAGATAAAGGAATAAGAAAACTGGAAATTTATGTATTGTATCTATATATATATTTCTCTTACGTGGTATGCAGAAAAGACGTTATTTGTTATCACGTTTAGGCAACACTATACGATTTCCCATGAAGCCTCGCGCCTCAATTGAATTTAAAGCGTTATCGGATAAAATTTTATTGAAAAAAAAAACTAATATTAGTAGAGCTGTTGTAGCTTACTATCAACATGATGGGTATTCGATTTCCAAAGCATTGCTCACATTTCGAGTCAAAATTTGCTCAAAGTTTTCATTTGAATTCCAAATTGTTTGAGTTCTGATTCCACAGGAACTGTAATTTTTTCTGTAGTACAACAAAGTTCACATCCAGAAAAGCATTTCTAAAGATAAAGGAATAAGAAAAGTGAAAACGGATGTATTATATATGATATATTTCATTTATTAATAATAGTTATTATACATAGTTTTGAAATGTTTATTCTTATTAAACTGTATATATAAAATCCAAATACCACTCACTGACTGATCACTGTATCATGAACAACAAGGCCTATGGTGCTGAAATTTTGCAGGGGGATTCATATAGTGTAGACTTGCACTTGGAGAGGATTTTGAAAAATTTAATTCCTTAGAGCAGTGCTCCCCAACCTTTTTATCGCCGCGGACCGGATCAACGTTCGATAATTTTAACGCGACCCGCTGGGGAGGGGGGGGGGGGTTGATTGTTTATATTTTAGATTGTTTTAATTTAATTGGATTTAAACATGCCTTCAAAATAAAATACAGTTGCACCAAGAAATGAATATAATGTGATTTAACATTTTAACTCACTAGAACGCTAAATCAATAAAATAGTTTCCCAACCACAAAAAACCCACGAACTCTTTTAAAAGCAAAGACATGTGATCGTGCACCAACTAGGAGAATGAATGTTTAGGTTCAGACTCGCCTAAAATCCCCGCTAATGTCTGAAACATGTCCAATATGCCTCTGTTCACGCGCCGTCCCCACAACTTGAGTTTGGATTTAAATGCAGCTACTTTGTCTGCCAACTTGAAAACAGTTGTCACATTTGTCAAAATTAGAAAATAGAGACATACAGAATTCAGAAATCATAATTGAAGCTCTAGTAACAGAACAAATTTCAAGTTCTGATTTACCGCCTCCTAATTTGAGTGGACATTTCATAGATTAGAACCGCACAAACCCGAGATAAATACACCAAAGTAAATAAAATGGAAATAATTTAATATTTCTTGGACGGCCCGGTACCATTTGGTCCACGGACCGGTACCGGTCCGCGGCCTGGGGGTTGGGGACCACTGCTTAGAGGAATAAAATTGAAAGAAAAGTGGGCTTTCACTCTATGACTTATTGTATGTTTTATCGGATACAACGAATCAGATCAAGTAAAATCGAGTGTATAAACAGCATAATCACGTATCTTATCCAAACAGAATTTAATCAAAGATTGGATCAAAAGATTGAAAAGGGCATCATTTTCTGAGAATCGTTCCGTCTTTACCGATGACAAAGTAGTGAGAGTCTAGTAGTGGAATCTATCAACATCTCAAAGTAGTGGAATCTATCAATGCTTATGATTCTTTTGATATGTCTGGCAAACTTGTTGCAAATCGACTTTGACAATGCAATGTTATCCTGCATCAAATCAAATTTGTACAGATACTGATAGGTGGTGTTTTATTTGAGGCTGAAATGGATTTCTTCAATAAGAAATTTAAGAATAGTGGATGTTCATTTTCACTTGAATGGGTCTGGAATGACTGAAAAGAAACAAACATTTTCACCTCCCTGTCAGACATTTCCATAACAATCTGAACAGTATGAAGTACCTTAGCCATGTCTACCTTAACTGAAAATTGAAGCTCTGTATCAGCATGCTTTCCAACATACCCCTACATTTCAGCGAACTCCTTAGTAGCATTAAGCAACATGCTCTTCCTCTACCATCTGCTCGTGATTCTGCCCTGACACAGTTCATCAACAATTTTTCAGTCCAAAATGTATAAACTACCTTCCTTGCAAATGTGAAAAAATATTTCATGCTATTTCTCTCAAAGTCAAGTAGATAGTGTAATAGAATTCAAGAGTTATTTTACTCAATGCTTAGATAAAATTGTTGTGAACTCCAAGTCCTTATATTGTCTTCCAGTTTCATAGAATCTTGAAAGCTACTGTAAGTCTTTCATGTGGTGAAATGGCCTTTCTAACGCAAGTATCCCCTTTTTTAATGTATAGCATTACCAACTCCAATAATCGACTACCTGCGCTGGAGTCCATGTTCAAATAATTTCTCCAGTTGTCAGGTTCGTCACATAATTCATGCAGTATACTAATGTGGGAGTATTGTCCTATTTTTAATAGCCATTCTCTTGACCATCTCCTGCTCTTTTGCAATTTAATTCTCTGCTGAAGCTGATGAACTTTCAGAAGGGCAACATTGAACCACACTAATGCTTCCTCCATATTGAATGTTACGAAACTGAAGGAAGCAAAACTTGATTTTAATGTGTTAAACGGATAAAACGTTGCTACTAAATTAGACACAGTTTTGTCCTCTATCTAAATTGTCTGATAAAACGTTCAATAAGTCATAACTTGTAAACCAGCCTAAGCCCATGCATATCATGAAATGGATGACACCACACAGATGAACTGATAAGAATATGTAAAGAGGAAAGAGTAAAATTAATCACCAATGATTTACAGCTTGTTAATGTAAACGTTTGAAGGAAATATGCAACAAAATTTTTTTTTGATTATTTTAGATTGGAAGGAGTTGTTCTCTCGCAATTCGTTTTTTTCCAAGCATCTAATAGTTATAGTTGTTTTGCTATTGCATTTTGCTGCTGAGCTGGACATTTTCTACTGATTCTTATTTTTTAATTTGTGTCATCTCCCACCTACATAAAAATGCACAGATTTTTTCGTATAGCTTCCACTTTTCTTCTCTTCCCAATACACAGTAGGCATGGAGCTCATTGATATTGACAGCATGATGGTACCTAACCTTGTGCCTATGTAAGGGGTCGATTCATGCTTTTTCTTTTCCCCATCTTACTTCATGTTCGACACTTACTAACTAACGCCTTAGGTGCAGGACAGTAGTGTCATACTGTTGTTATATACCCTGACAGTCTTGTGGTGTACTGTGGAGGGCCTGTTGAGAGTAGTCCCATCTTGCATATTAAGCGTTCTGGTCCTATGATGTCAGAACGAAATGTTAATTTTTTTATTTTATTACTATGCTTTGTCGATTTATAGTCATATTTTACTACACATCTAATAAACGTAAGACAGGTATTAGAACCCCATTGCCTCTTGAATGAAGTTGAGGAACTAATCACTGGTTAAAATCTTATTTAATATCTATTGAATAATCAATTACAAATGACACCGACCAAATAGTGAAGCTATGCTATTCATAGTTGTGGAAAGGTGCCATTCTTTTTCTTTCTAACACCTTTTTTCATTAATGTGTTTGTTCCCAAATATTTTAAAATGAGAAATTTTAGCCAAATACAGAACCTTAGTGTTTTGGTGGTTAGATGAATAGGAATTCAAAACTTTCAGTATTGTAAATTAAATTTATATATTACTAGCCACTGCGTGGCTAGCCCAGCATTGCCCATGCCTTTGGTGTAAGTTAATTATCTGGTGTAAAATTTTCCGCAGATTTCAAATCCGTTGAAATTTTCTATATATCTTTAACAGTTCTAATTTTACGAAAAATAATTAAAAATCCCAGTCAAAATGTTTTATATTTTTGGTTTCATTCACTGAGATGGAATAGGACAGGAAATGTAATCTATTTCCTTTTTTTTTAATGCGAAGGGGAGAAGATGCAATCTGTTTCACGTGACGTCACAATCTCTTGCGTAAATATCAAAGATGCACTCCATAACAAAAGAAATCGACGCACCAAGAAGGAATCATCCGATTGCTTTGAAATTTCATATGCGAAAATGTTTTGACCAAATATGCAAATGATTAAAATTTGGTGTCCAATGAATGAATAGTGTGATCTCCAGCGCATCGGAACTGCGCATCCAGCAGATGTATGTAAGGAGTTGTTCTTGAACTGTTGTTAAAAATTTCTGCTGCATTGCGATTTAGGATACCTTTCAACGACTGAAAAATGCCTCGCCGCAGGATTCGAGCTCATTACGAGCAACTTTCAGAGTTTGAAAGAGGTTGTATCATTGGATTGAAAGAGGCAGGTTGGGCAAATCAGAGAATCGCTCATCATGTGAGTCGAAGCGATACGGCGATTAGAAGATGCTGGCAAGAGTGGGTGAACAATAGCAGATTTCACCGTCATGATGGTAGCGGTCGGCGTAGGGCCACAACAGATTGCGAGGACAGAGTGATTGTCAGATCAGCTGTCACAGCGCCTGATTCATCGCTATCAACCATCAGTCGTGCGACCCACACAGGAGTGTCCACCATGGTTATTCACAGACGGCTGAGAGAGCGAAATCTACGCTCGTACCCACCGTTACGCCACCTGCCACTCACGCTTGCACACTGTCGATCCAGATTACAGTGGTGCTTGGCTCGATCAGGCTGGAATGATGCTGACTGGGGACGTATAGTCTTTAGCGACGAATCCCGCTTCCAACTGTGTCCTGTTGATCATCGAACACTTGTCTGGAGACACCCAGTGCAGCGAGCCGATCCTGCTTTCACTATTGCACGCCACACGGGCCCTCAACAAGGAGTTATGGTCTAGGGTGCCATTTCCCTTGATAGCAGGACCCCTTTGGTCGCCATTAGAGGTACACTTACTGCACAGCGGTACATTGACAGCATTCTAAGACCTGTTTTGCTACAGTTCCTTTCGCAGTACCCTGGGCTTATTTTTCAGCAAGACAATGCCAGACTACATACGGCACGTGTTGCTATGAACTGTCTTCAAGCTTATCAAAACTTCCTTGGTCAGCCAGATCACCAGATCTCTCTCCCATCGAGCATGTCTGGGATATGATGGGAAGGCGACTGCATCCGGTAGGGAATGTTGATGAAGTAGTCCGACAATTGGAGCAAATTTGGCAAGAAACACCACAGGATACCATCCGGGAGCTTTATCGGTCTCTGCCACGCTGTGTGGCAGCATGCATCCAGTCTAGATTCGGGTCAACACCTTATTGAGCTCGATACTGTAACTCTGAAATAAATCATTCAATTGTTCTGAAATTTTAATCATTTTCTATTCTGTACATAATTTTACTATCAACCAATTTTTGTCTCCATCGGACAACTCCTTCTTGGTGCGTCGATTTTTTGTTATTGAGTGTATATTCAATTTAAAAATTGTTTATTTAAAGAAAATCCTATTTTTAGGTATCGATCTAAAGTGAAATTTTCTTCAGATTTCAAATTAGTTAAAATTTTTACTCTATGGTTAACGGTCGAGGAGATGGAAAAAAGAATTGAATCCAGTTAAAAGATTTATCGTCTGGCAGTAAAATATTTCCTCTGCGCAAAATCAAAGAAAAAAACGGAAAAAATAATTTTCTCTGAATTCCCCCACGATGAAAGACTTGGCATGGTTCCAAAAGCTGATTGCAATTTCATGTGGGTAGAAAAAGTCCAGATTCTGGTGTTTTTTCTTCCGAAAGAAACGCGTTGAAAAACCGATAGAGAATAAAACTATTAAATTTATTCTAGATTGAATTTTAAAATTCTCCTAGACCCAAAAGTTGCACAAAATTTGGACTACCTGTGTGCCAAATCTCATTGCTGTAAGTGCTATAGAATCGTCAGGATTTCGTGGCTATAAACAGACAAACAAACAAATTGACAAACACTTCTTTTTATAATATTAGAGATACAGCAATTTTATTAAGAAAAATTGCCATACTAAATGAGTTTCAACTCTTGATTATCTATAAGTAAAGGCACATTTATCTGGATATGAAAAAGAATGGCTCATGCACTCACGCCCACAGCGAAAACATGTCTAATTTCTGTTGTTACTAGTTGCTTATTACAGAACTACTTGGCATAACGAAGACTGTAGAGAACAAGATTTTAACTTCTCCAAATTTTCAGTTCTTCATAGCCAAAATCTGTTTTAATAATATTTTATTCAGTAAAAGGAAGTTTAATTTCAAGTTTCTTATTGCTATTAAGAATCAGTATATGTTTTAAACCAGTCATAGCCACTAGGAATTGTGTTTAATTTTACTTGATATTTTTCTCTTATTTCTTCAGTAAATTGCCTAATTCTAGTCTGAAAAGTATGTTTTTCTTTTAACGTTTCAAGGTGACATGTTTAAAAATTTCAGTTTGTTTAAATATATGATATTTTGTATTCAGTTTAATCTGAATTTCCCAAAATTGAAGTTACAAAAATTAAATGCAAAATGTATGTAGGATATTTTTCAAATTTCTCTGGGATCCATGAAAATTAACAAGCTGATACTTTAACTAAATCTGCACCTTCATTAACCCAACTTGCTTTACAAGTTCCTCTCCAAGATAGTTAACACTAGATGTAAAAGACAATTATCGATAAAAAAACATCATTACCAGTATGGGCTTATAAAAGTAAAGATGAGTATAAAATATGGGCTTGCCCTATTAATTATGAGTATAATTATTTCCATAAAGCCACCAGGTTGCTTGTTAGATCTTGGAAGCATATTCACTTTCAGATACATAGCTGATGAGCATCTTTAAATTGTTTGGCTATTAAATACATTGATTCATCCTTCTTCTTTTGTGATGACCAGTGTTTTGTACTGTGTGGCTTGGCAATTAATGTTTAAGAAAGCAACCATGGTTGTAGTATAAAAAAAATGAAATTCTTAGGAATGGTAAGAATATATTTTGGGTATTGTGACAAATTCTGTGACGAGGCAAAAGCAAGCACTCGTAGGAAAAACTTGAAAGAAGGTAAAGCTTAGATGCCGAGAGATCAAGCCAGATGCTAAGAGGTCACGCTGCATATGAACTCAGACCGTGAGAGTTAACGAGTTAGCAGTGGTTCGAGGTATTTAGTTTCAACGGAGAGGAAGCAAAGTGTCTTTGTCGTGATGACTCGAGGGCAGAAGTTGATTTCTGCCTCTTCCACATGATCAGAGGAGACCGCGGATACTTTTTGTTCAGGCCGCCATCTGCTAATGAAGCTACCTGCGAAAGGAGAAAATTAACCTCCAATGAACAGCCCGATTTTGAACCAGCCAACAGCGAGAGGAAAAGTGTGTCGAATGAAACGAGGGGGGGGGGAGGGCAACAACCCTCTGGAACTTTCAGAGTCGTGAGAGACGGGAGAAAACGTGCAAGAAGGAGGTCAACAGACCCGAGGGATCAAACTGATCCGGCTGAAGGGAAGCCAGTTCACGGTTTCCTATACCCCGTTCTCTGGAGACGTGCCGAGTCGCTACAGCTGTTTGTGGACTCGGAACCAATTGCCCAAACTGGGATTCCGTCTATCATACATGAGGGAAGCTCAAGCCTGAGCTGCTGTTTTGCTGACTTGCGTATACGTGTGCAAGAACTTTTGAAGAAGCTCACCCGAGCTAAAAACAGTTATTCGCCCGAGTAAAGTCTGGAGAAGGGCTCATCCGAGCCGGATAGTCCAATTGGAGTCCTGAGGTCAAGGACAATTAACCATATTCGGTAAAGATTTATCACCTAGACTCTACCTGCCTCTATACACTACTTACCAAAATCTGTTAAGGTTATTCTTTTATGTAAATAAAAATATATTAATCGAGACCGCTGCGAACGATCTTATATAGTAGACGACGCTTCCATCCCCAATACCTTACAATCTATAGAATTATATTTTGGCTGGTCAAGTTATCACAAGATACTTCCAATACAAAAGAGCATCAGACAAGTTTACATGATGTATGTGATTTTTATGTAATCGAAACTAAACAACCAAAATTAAATTTATGCTCTTGTACAGATCTTAAAATCAAAATTTTGTTAATTGAGTGTCTTATAATTAATATTTTCATGAATTGCAGGTAAAAGGATCAAGAGACAACCAGAAAGACACTTCTAAAGAAAAAGGGCATAAAAAAGTATTAGAGGATGTAAGTAGTTGTAATTGTAAAATAGTTCCACCCATCTGACTCTAATATTAGCTGGTCCATTGTTCCTGTCTCATATCAAATTTGAAGTATAACGCCATTTGTCAAAGACTACTTTATAATTGAATGGAAATGAATTGCAGGTACATGTATCAAGCCTAAGCCGGAACAACTTATCGAATAAGAAAAGGCCAGAAGAAAATGAACATCAAAAAACAAAAACTGGTGATGGTAAAACTATTACAAAGCAGGTTTTTTCAAATTCCAACACTTCCACCATAGAAAAAGACAAAACAAAAATTTCAAAGAATACTGAAGAGGTATGAGAGTTAATAAATGCATATAATAAAGTGAAAAATTTTATTGTGTTTGAAAACTGTTGTTCTTACAATGTTATAGTATGCTTTTGAACGCAATGGATTATTTCACGTCAAATGTTACCGGGTGTCTACTGGTCCCATATGTTACGAAAATATGCCGTAAACGGAAAACTGGTCCCAAAAGTCCTGAAATCATAAATTTTTTTCTGATAAATTTTTTTCCTTTTTTACTATAAAAAAAAGTTCATTTATGGATGGAAATAAAAAAAATGGAAGGCGGAAACAATGTGGCTGCAGCTGAACTTAAACAATTGAAAAAAAAATTGCAAACTTCAAATGAAGAAATTGGACAGGTAGACAAAGAAATTATGCAAACTGAAAGGAAAATGAGAATGTTGTGACTTCCCCATTCCAACCACATTCGGAGTCATTTTTCTTAAATACACAAATTGATATATAATTTTTTACCAACTTGATGCATAAAATAAAAAATTTACATTTCAAAATGTTTAAGCAATTGTTGATGCTTTTCTTCTTCAGCATTACCAACTCCAATAGTCGACTACCTGCGATTTAGTCCATGTGCAAATAATTTCCCCAGTTGTCAGGTTCGTCACGTAATTCACACAGTATACTAATGTGGGAGTATTGGCCTCTTTTTCAAAGCCATTCTCTTGACCATCTCCTGCTCTTTTTCAATTTTCTTCTTTACTAAATCTGATGAACTTTCTGGAGGGCAACAGTGAACCACACCAATGCTTCCTCCGTATTGAATGTTACGAGACTGAAAAAAGTAAAACTTGATATGAATGTGAAAATGAATGCAAGTTGCTACTATAGGAGACACAGTTGTGTCCTCTATCTAAATTGACCGATAAAACATTCTATCAGTCATAACTTGTAAACCAGCCTAAGCCCATGCTTATGAAATGGATTGCATCACACAAATGAACTGATAAGAATATGTAAACAGGAAACTAATTTAAACACGGGAAAGAGTAATATTCAGTAAAAGGAAGTCTAACTTCAAGTTTCTTCTTGCTATTAAGAATCAGGATATAATGTTTTAAGTCAGTCAAAGCTACTTGGAAATGGGTTTAATTCTACTCGTTTTTTCCTCTTGTTTCTTCAGTAAATTGCCTGATTCTAGTTTTGAAGAGTATATTTTACTTTTAAATGTTCAAGGTTACGTGTTTTAAAATTTCAGTTTGTTGTATTGTTTGGTTTTGTGTATTCAGTAAAATTATCAGAATTTCTCAAAATTGAAGTTACAAAAATTAAGTGCAAATGTATGTAGGATATTTTTGAAATTTACTCTGGGATCCATGAAAATTCACAAGCTGTTACTTTAACTAAACTGCATCTTCATTAACTCAACCAGATTTACAAGGTCCTGTCCTAGATAGTAAACACTAGATGTAAAATAAATTTATCGATAAAAAAATTTACATACCTGTATTTCTCTGTTGGAAAATATGGGCTTGCCTTATGAATCCTGAGTATAATCATTTCCACAGAGCCACCAGTGTTGCTTGTTAGATCTTGGAAGCAAATTCACATACACAAACATTTGTAGCTAATTGAACTCTGCTCCACTGTACTTTTCATTGTGTGGACATGAGAACATAACTGATGAGCATCTTTACATTGTTTGGCTATTAAATACATTGATTCATCCTTCTCCTTTTGTGGTGATTAGTGTTTTGTATTGTGTGGCTTGGCAATTAATGTTTAAGAAAGCAACCATTGCTGTAGGATAAAAAAAATTTGAAATGTTAGGAGTTTAAGATTTATATTTTGGCTGATCAAGTTATCACAAGATATACTTCCAATGCAAAAGGGCATCAGACAAGTTTACATGATGTATGTGGTTTTCACGTAATCAAAACTAAACAACCATACTTAAATTATGCTCTTGTACAGATCTTAAAATCAAAATCTTAATTTAGTGTCTTTGAATTAATATTTTCATGAATTGCAGGTAAAAGGATCAAGAGACAGCCAGAAAGGCACTTCTAAAGAAAAAGGGCATAAAAAAATATTAGAAGATGTAAGTAGTTGTAATTGTATAATAGTTTGACACTACTGACTCTAATATTAGCTGGTCCATTGTTCCTGTCTCATATCAAATTTGAAGTATAACCCAATTTGCAATGACTACTTTATAATTGAATGGAAATGAATTGCAGGTTCATGTATTAAGCCTAAGCCGAAAGAACTTATCATATAAGAAAACCCCAGATGAAAGTGAACTTCAAAAATCAAAAACTGGTGATGGTAAAAGTATTACTAAGCGGTTTTCTTCAAATTCCAATATTTCCACTGTAGAAAAAGACAAAACAAAAATTGCAAAGAATTCTGAAGAGGTATGAGTCAATAAATGCATGTATTAAAGTAAAAATTTTTACTGTGTTTGAAAACTGTTCAAACAATGTTATAATATGCTTTTGAACGCGATGGATTATTTTACTTCAAATGTTACTGGATTTCTACTGGTCCTAAATGTCCCGAAAATATTCCGAAAACGGAAAACTGGTCCCGAATCATGAATTTGTTCGAAATCATGACAGCCAGAAAGGCACTTCTAAAGAAAAAGGGCATAAAAAATATTAGAAGATGTAAGTAGTTGTAATTGTATAATAGTTTGACACATCTGACTCTAATATTTGCTAATCCATTATTCCGGTCTCATATCAAATTTGAAGTATAACCCCATTTGTCAAAGACTACTTTATAATTGAATGGAAATGAATTTCAGGTACATGTGTCAAGCCTAAGCCGTAACAACTTATCGAATAAGAAAAGGCCAGAAGAAAGTGAACATCAAAAAACAAAAACTGGTGATGGTAATACTATTACAAAGCGGGTTTCTTCAAATTCCAACACTTCCACCATTGAAAAAGACAAAACAAAAATTGCAAAGAATTCTGAAGAGGTATGAGTCAATAAATGCATGTATTAAAGTAAAAATTTTTACTGTGTTTGAAAACTGTTCAAACAATGTTGTAATATGCTTTTGAACGCGATGGATTATTTTACTTAAAATGTTACTGGATTTCTACTGGTCCTAAATATTCCGAAAACGGAAAACTGGTCCCGAATCATGAATTTGTTCGAAATCATGACAGCCAGAAAGGCACTTCTAAAGAAAAAGGGCATAAAAAATATTAGAAGATGTAAGTAGTTGTAATTGTATAATAGTTTGACACATCTGACTCTAATATTTGCTAATCCATTATTCCGGTCTCATATCAAATTTGAAGTATAACCCCATTTGTCAAAGACTACTTTCTAATTGAATGGAAATGAATTTCAGGTACATGTATCAAGCCTAAGCCGTAACAACTTATCGAATAAGAAAAGGCCAGAAGAAAGTGAACATCAAAAAACAAAAACTGGTGATGGTAATACTATTACAAAGCGGGTTTCTTCAAATTCCAACACTTCCACCATTGAAAAAGACAAAACAAAAATTGCAAAGAATTCTGAAGAGGTATGAGTCAATAAATGCATGTATTAAAGTAAAAATTTTTACTGTGTTTGAAAACTGTTCAAACAATGTTATAATATGCTTTTGAACGCGATGGATTATTTTACTTCAAATGTTACTGGATTTCTACTGGTCCCAAATGTCCCGAAAATATTCCGAAAACGGAAAACTGGTCCCGAAATCATGAATTTGTTCTGAAAATTTGTCTTCTCTTTATTATCAGAAAAAGGCCATTTATTAATGGAAGAAAAAAAATTTGGGGGCGAAAACATAAGGTGACAGAAGCTTAATTTAAACAAATGAAAAAAAGAAAATTGCAATTAATGAAATTGAACAAGTATACAAAGAAATTATGCAAACTGAAAATGATGTAACTGCCCCAATCCAATCACATTCAGAGACAGTTTTTTTTATATACACAAATTGATATACAATTTTTTTTACCAACTTCATTTGTTGCATAAAAGTAAAAAAATTATATTACGAAATGTTTTAAAAGTAATTGTTAATTTTTTTCTTAAATGTTAATTAAAATTTCAAGTATTCATTAAACTAAAATAAAGAATATAATATTGAGTATTTGTTTGACGTTCATCTACTTTGACATGATTTATGGTTTGTCCTTATTTTTAAAATTTTATTTACAAAACAGCTTATATTAAAGCTGAAATTTGATACTAGAGTCGCATGATGTCAGAACAAAATGTTAATTTTATTTTATTTATTACTGTGCTTTGTCGATTTATAGTTATTTTTTACTACACAAGAGAACATCTAAAAACATAACACAGGTATTAGAACCCCATTGCCTCTTGAATGAGGATAAGGAACTTTTCACTATGGTCAAAATCTATTAAAGATCTTTTGAATAATCAATTATATACAAATCACACAGACCAAATAGTGAAGCTATGCTATTCATAGTTATCGAAAGGTGACATTCCATTATTTTCCAACGCCTTTTTTCATTATTGCATTTGTCCCCAAATATTTTATGAGAAATTTTAGCCAAATACAGAACCTTTATGTTTTGGGGGTTAGGAATTCAAGGTTGTAAGCATTGTAATTTAAATTTATATATCATACAGCAGAAATTCTATTTAGAAAAATTGTCACACTAGATTAGTTTCAAATCTTAATTACCTATAAGTATAGGCCCATTTATCTGGACATGAAACAGAATAGCACTTGCATACATGCCCACAGCAAAAACATGTCTTGTTTTTGTATGTTACCAGTTGCTCACTACAGAACTACTTGGCATAACGAAGTCAATACAAAAAACATTTTAACTTCTAACTACAAATTTTTTGGTTCTTCATAGCCAAAATCTCTTTTAATATGTTATTCTGTGGAAGATTTATATTTTGGCTGGTCAAGTTTTCACAAAATATACTTCCAATGCAAAAGGGCATCAGACAAGTTTACATGGTGCATGTGGTTGTCACGGAATCGAAACCAAACAACCATAATTAAATTATGCTCTTGTACAGATCTTAAAATCAAAATCTTAATTGAGTGTCTTTGAATTATCATTTTCATGAATTGCAGGTAAAAGGATCAAGAGACAGCCAGAAAGACACTTCTAAAGAAAAAGGGCATAAAAAAATATTAGAAGATGTAAGTAGTTTTAATTGTATAATAGTTCCACCCATCTGACTCTAATATTAGCTGGTCCATTGTTCCTGTGTCATATCAAATTTGAAGTATAACGCCATTTGTCAAAGACTACTTTATAATTGAATGGAAATGAATTGCAGGTACATGTATCAAACCTAAGCCGGAACAACTTATCGAATAAGAAAAGGCCAGAAGAAAATGAACATCAAAAAACAAAAACTGGTGATGGTAAAACTATTACAAAGCAGGTCTCTTCAAATTCCAACACTTCCACCATAGAAAAAGTCAAAACAAAAATTGCAAAGAAATCTGAAGAGGTACGAGTTAATAAATGCATGTAATTAAGTGAAAATTTTTATTGTGTTTGAAAATTGTTGTTCATACAATGTTATATGCTTTTGAACGCAATGAATTATTTCACTTGATATGTTACTGGGTGTCTGATGGTCCCGAATGTTCCAAAAATTTGCAGAAAACGGAAAACTGGTCCTGAAATCATAAATTTTGTTCTGAAAATTTTCTACTCTTTATTATCAGTAAAAGTCCATTTATGGATGGGCCGACCAACCGGTATAGTGGTTAAGGAGTTAGCCTCTAGATGGGAAGGTTCCTGGTTCGAATCCGGGTCCGGGCATGGATGTTTTTTAAGTGTATGGTATAGAGGCTGCTGGTGCAACTTAAATCTGTTGTGGTCAAAAGTCCTCACGTTGTGTTGGTGTGGAAGCTTAGAGAGTTGGTTGCCAGCTCAGGTGTTGCTTCGTCATCTGACCGTGGTTCAAAATTACGAACTGTTGTCCTTGGATCTTTCCCTTAAGGGTCTGATCCCGGACCATCGTCAATAGCCCGTTGTGTTGCAGTAGTACGACGTTAACTAAAATTACCAAGTTACCATTGATAGATGGAAGAAAAAAATATTATTGTCGAAAAAATTAGGTGACAGGAGTTAAGTTCGCAAATTGATATATAATTCTTTTACCAACTTCATTTTATGCATAAAAATAATAAATTTACAAAACAAAATTTTTTTAAAGTAACTTGATTTTTTTGCTCAATTTTTATTAAATTTTAAAGTATTCAGAAAACTAAAATAAAGATTATAATATGGAGTATTTGTTTAACGTCCATCTACTTTGGCAAAATTTATGGTTTGTCTTTATTTTTAAAATTTTATTTACAAAACAGCTTATATTAAAGCTTAAATTTTATACTAGAGTCCTCTTTTCTCAAGATTAGGCCAAGCAATAAAGTAAAGTGTGATTTTAAAGCATAATTGCATCTAACTGACCCACATAATCATTTAAAATCAGATCATGCATTATTTTAGAAAGTCCCTAAAAGGTTCCCTAAAAAAGTCCCTAAATGGACCTACAGAAATTTAGTAGACACCCTGTATTAGTTTTGTTCTTTGAATAAGTAAAGATATGGTTCTCTATCTCATGTGTTTGCAGGTTAAGCTTGAAAGGAATATACCTTATTATCATAAACTTTTTCAGACTCCTATCACTCAAACAGAATCTATATCCGTCCTCAGAAATGTTATTAAATTATCTTTATTTTAATAATTATCGTGAAATATCAATGCAGTTCACATTTCCCCCTAAATGCCTGTACATTTTATTTGATCATAATGTTTTTCTGAAGTGTTAAATTATCTTAAAAAAATTTAAGGAATTCCAAAACAATTTTGTAATTCTTTAATCTTCAAAAATATTTTTTGATTTTAAACAAGCAAATTAACATTGATTTCTATGATGTAATGTTTTCTTTTCTGCTCTTTAAAAATACTTGAGGGTAGCTGCCAGAGATGTGCATTTAAGGGATTTTGAATCTCCTATTATGTATGTTTTAATATATATGCAACTTGACAGTCGATTTAAATAGTAGATATGATTAAAAAATGAGTGTGTTTTGTTTACATTAATTAACCATTGTTTACAGTCTGAATTCAATTGTGAAAAATTTTCACTATTTTAAAAACCTCAGGTTCTAACAACATTTTACTGAGAATCTTTCTATCAACTCGTGTTTCTTCAATTACTATCTTGTGTGCTTATAAAGTTGCGTTTTTGTGTTCATTATTCTCGAAGTAATAAGCATCAGCAACTTCGATACTACTTAATGATTAAAAGAAAAAAGAATAAATGTTTTGGTTTAGATTGACCCTGTTTCTGTTCAAGTGAAGGCAGCTTACTTTTGGAACAGAATTTCTCAAAAGCTCCTAAAAGTTGTTCCTTGGTTAGGCATCTACTCTCTAGAATGACTGCATTTGCAAGTCTTTTCAAATAAGATATGTATTACTTTCAGGTAAAAAAAAAGTTGACATACAGAAATACACTTCTAAAGATAAAGGAATAAGAAAACTGAAAATGGATGTATTATATCTATATATATATTTCTCTTACGTGGTACGCAGAAAAGATATTACTTGTTATCAAGCTTTGGCAACACTATACGATTTCCCATGAAGCCTCGCGCCTCAATTGAATTTAAAGCGTTATCGGATAAAATTTTATTGAAAAAAAAAACTAATATTAGTAGAGCTGTTGTAGCTTACTATCAACATGATGGGTATTCGATTTCCAAAGCATTGCTCACATTTTGAGTCAAAATTTGCTCAAAGTTTTCATTTGAATTCCAAATTGTTCGAGTTCTGATTCCACAGGAACTGTAATTTTTTCTGTAGTACAACAAATTTATATTTAAAAAATATTTTTTTGGAATATCAGATTTTGTAATCAATGTCTTCATTGATGCGAGCAAAGCGAACCAATATGGATTGCAAAGCAATCCTTCGGAGACGGCGAGTGGTATCGAGCCCCCTAGTATATATTTCATTTAATAATAATACTTATTATACATAGTTTTGAAATGTTTATTCTAATTAATCTGTGTTTATAAAATCAAAATATCATTCACTGACTGATCACTGTATCATGAACAACAAGGCCTAGGAAGCTGAAATTTTGAAAGGTGATTCATATACTGTAGAGGTGCACTTAGAAAGGATTTTGAAAAATTCAATTCCTTAGAGGCAAAAAATTGACCTAAAAGTGGGCTTACATGCTGTGACTTGTTGTACGTTTTATTGGATATGACAAATCACGGAAAGTAAAACAGAGTATAAACAGCAAAACGCATGTCTTATCCAATCAGAATGTAATCAAAGATTGAATAAAAAAACTTAACAGGGCATCATTATCCAAGAATCTTTCCATCTTTACCAATGACAAAGTAGTGAATCTAGTAGTGGAATCTATCAACGCCTATGATTCTTTTGACAAGTGTGGCAAACTAGTTGCAGATCGACTTCACCAGATTAGCCAGCATCAAATCAAATTTGCACACAAACTGATAGGTGATGTTTTCTTTGAGGCTGAAATGGAATCCTTCAATTTGAAACTTCAGAATAGCAGAAGTTGGTGTTAATAGAGACATTCATTTTCGCTTGAATGGGTCTGGGATGACTGAAAAGAAACCAACATATTCAACTCCATATCTGACATTTCCGTAACAATATTGACAATAATAAGTACCTCAGCCATGTCTACCTCATCTGCAAGCTGAAGCTCTGTATCAGCATGCTTTTCAACATATCCCTACATTTCAGCGAACTCCCTAGTGGCATGAAGGAACATCCTCTTCCTAAACCATCTGCTGGTGATTCTGCCCTGATGCAGTTAATCAGCAAATATTCAGTCCAAATGTATGAGCTACCTTCTTTGTGAATGTAAAAAAATATTTCATGCTATTTCTCTCAAAGTCATGTAGATAGTGTAATGGGATTCAAGAGTTATTTTACTCAATTCTTGGATAAAATTGTGATCTCCAAATCCTTATATTGTCTTCCGGTTTCATAGAAACTTGAAAGCTATTGAAATCTTTCATTTTGTGAAATCGCCTTTCTCATGCAAGTGTCCCCTTTTTAGCGTTACCAACTCCAATAATCGACTACCTGCGCTGAAGTCTATGTGCAAATAATATTTCCTGTTGTCAGGTTCGTCACATAATTCACACAGTATACTAATGTAGGAGTATTGGCCTCTTTTTAATGGCCATTCTCTTGACCATCTCCTGCTCTTTTGCAATTTTCTTCTCTGCTGAAGCTCATGAACTTTCAGGAAGGCAACTGTGAACCACACCAATGCTTCTTCCATATTGAATGTTCAGAAATTGAAGGAAGCAAAACTTGATATTAAAGTGGAAAACGGATGGAAAGTTGCTACTAAAGTAGACACAGTTTTGTTCTCTATCTAAATAGACAGATAAAACTTTCAATAAGTCAAACTTGTAAACCAACCTAAGCCCACGCTTATCATGAAATGGATTGCATCACACAAATGAACTGATAAGAATATGTAAACAGAAAGCAGTAATGTAAACACAGAAAAAAGTAGTATTAAACACCAGTGATTTATGGCTTATTAATGTAAACGTTTGAAGGATATATGCAACAAAAGTTTTGTTTAGTTTTAAGATAGGAAGGAGTTGTTCTCGCAATTCGTTTTTTTTCTAAGCCTTAAATATTTACAGCTTTTTTGCTATTACATTTTGTCGCTGAGCTGGACACTTTCTACTGTTTCTTATTCTTTAATTTGTGTCATCTCCCACCTACATAAAAATGCGCAGATTTTTTCGCATAGCTTCCACTTTTCTTCTCTTCCAAATACACTTTAGGCATGAAGCTCATTGATATTGACAGCATGTGAATCTAACCATGTTGTGCGTATGTAGAGGGTTAAATCGTGTTTTTTCTTTTCCCCATCTTACTTCATGTTTTGCACTGACTCACTGACACCTCAGGTACAAGCCAGTAGTGTCCTTCTGACATAATTTACCCTGACTGTCTGGTGGTGTACTGTGTAGAGCCTGTTGAGAGAAGTCCCATGTTACGTATTAGGCGTTCTGGTTCTATGAGGTCAGAACGAAATGTTTATTTTATTTTATTTTTTACTATGCTTTGTCGATTTATAGTCATAATTTACTACACAAGAGAACATCTAATAAACGTAAGACAGGTATTAGAATCCCATTGCCTTTTGAATGAAGATAAGGAACTAATCACTATGGTCAAAATCTATTGAAGATCTATTGAATAATCAATTACATGTGACATACACCTAATAGTGAAGCTATGCTAATCATAGTTATGGAAAGGTGACATTCTTTTTCTTTCCAACACCTTTTTTCAGTAATGCATTTGTCCCCAAATATTTTATAATGAGATATTTTATTCAAATACAGAACCTTTGTGTTTTAGGGGTTTGATGAATAGAAATTCAAAACTAAGCATTTTAAATTAAATTTATATATTATGCAGCAGAAATTGTATTAAAATAAATTGTCACACTAGATGAGTTTCAACTCACAATTATCTATAAGTAAAGGCACATCTATCTGAATGTGAAATAGAATAGCACTTGCATACTTGCCCACAGCGAAAACATGTTTAGATTATGTTACCAGTTGCTCATTACAGAACTACTTGGCACTACAAAGACTATGCAGAACAAGATTTTAACTTCTAATTCTTCAAATTTTCAGATCTTCATATCTAAAATCTATTTTAACTATATGTTATTCAGTAAAAGGAAGTCTAACTTCAAGTATCTTCTTGCTATTAAGAATCCGGGTATAATGTTTTAAACCAGTCAAAGCTTCTAGGAATTGGGTTTAATTTTACTTGTTTTTTTCTCTTATTTTTTCAGTAAATTGTCTGATTCTAGTTTTGAAGAGTATGTTTCACTTTTAAATGTTTCAAGGTTACATGTTTTAAAATTTCAGTTTGTTTTTGTGTTTAGTTTTGTGTATTCAGTATAATTATCTGAATTTCCCAAAATTGAAGTTCAAAAATTAAGTGCAAAATGCATGTAGGATATTTTTGGAATTTACTCTGGGATCCATTAAAATTCACAAGCTTTAACTAAACTGCACCTTCTTTAACTCTACCTGCTTTACAAGTTCCTCTCCAAGATAGTAAACACTAGATGCAAAAGAAAATTATCAATAAAAAAACTTCATTACCAGTATGCCTCTGTTAAAAAATATGGGCTTGCCGTATGAAACATGAATATAATCATTTCCACAGAGCCACCAGTGTTGCTTGTTAAATCTTGGAAGCAAATTCACCTTCACATGATTTGTAGCTAATAGAACTCTGCTCCACTGCACTTTTCATTGTGTGGACATGAGAACATAGCTGATGAGCATCGTTACATTGTTTGGCTATTAAATACATTAATTCATCCTTCTCCTTTTGTGATGACGAGTGTTTTGTATTGTGTGGCTTGGCAATTAATGTTTAAGAAAGAGACCCTGGCCGTAGGTAAAAAATATTGAAATATTTAGGAATGGTAGGATTATATATTGGGTGGTCAAGTTATCACAAGATACTTCCAATGCAAAAGGGCATCAGACAAATTTACATGATGTATGTGGTTTTCATGTAATTGAAAATAAACAACCAAAATTAAATTATGCTCTTGAGCAGATCTTAAAATCAAAATCTTAATTTAGTGTCTTTGAATTAATATTTTCATGAATTGCAGGTAAAAGGATCAAGAGCCAGCCAGAAAGACACTTCTAAAGATAAAGGGCATAAAAAAATATTAGAAGATGTAAGTAGTTGTAATTGTATAATAGTTTGACACATCTGACTCTAATATTAGCTGGTCCATTGTTCCTGGCTCGTATCAAATTTGAAGTATAACCCCATTTGTCAAAGACTACTTTATAATTGAATGGAAATGAATTGCAGGTACATATATCCAGCCTAAGCCGGAATTACTTATCGGATAAGAAAAGGACAGATGAAAGTGAACATCAAAAATCAAAAACTGGTGATGGTAAAACTATTACTAAACGGGTTTCTTCAAATTCCAACACTTCCACCATAAAAAAAGACAAAGCAAAAATTGCAAAGAATTCTGAAGAGGTATAAGTTAATAAATGCATGTAATAATGTGAAAATTGTTAATGTGTTTCAAAACTGTTCTTACAATGTTGTAGTATGCTTTTGAATGCAATGTATTATTTCACGTGGAATGTTACAGGGTGTTTACTGGTCTCGAAAGTCCCCGAAAATATACCTAAAATGGAAAACTGGTCCCAAAAATCTCAAAATCTTATATTTTGTCCCGAAAATGTTTCTCCACTTTATTATCAGGAAAAAAGTCCGTCTATGGATGGAAGAAAAAAAAATTAAGACGAAAACAAAAGGTGGCTGCAGTTTAACATAAAAATAAAATAACACAGTGGACACAGTTTTGTCCTCTATATAAATTGACTGATAAAACGTTCAATAAGTCATAACTTGTAAACAAGCCTAAGCCCATGCATATGAGCTGCAGCACACAAATGAACTGATAAGAATATGTAAACAGGAAACGGTAATGTAAACACATGAAAGAGTAATATTAAACACCAGTGATTTATGGTTCATTAATGTAAATGTTTGAAGAAAATATGCAACAAAAGTTTTGTTTAGGTTTAAGATAGGTAGGAGTTGTTCTCTTGTAATTCGTTTTTTTTCTCTGCCTAAATATTTATAGCTGTTGTGCTATTACATTCTGTCGCTCAGCTGAACACTTTCTACTGATTCTTATTTTTTAATTTGTGCCATCTCCTACCTACATAAAAATGCATTCCCAATACACATTAGGCATGGAGCTCATTGATATTGACAGCGTGATGGTACCTAACCGTGTTGTGCCTATGTAGGGGGTCGATTCATGCTTTTTCTTTTCCCCATCTTACTTCATGTTCGACACTTACTAACTAGCGCCTCAGGTGCAGGACAGTAGTGTCATACTGATGTAATATACCCTGACTGTCTGGTGATGTTCTGTGAAGAGCCTGTTGGAGAGAAGTCCCGTATTGCATATTAAGTGTTCTGGTCCTATGTTGTCTGAAGGAAATGTTAATTTTATTTTAGTTACAGGTATGATATCTCTTTATATAAACCTTTTTATTTTGACCATCTTTCTCTAAAAGACCGTTTTACGACCACGCTTAAATTTATCAATTGACTATTTCTCCCATGGCCAGTATTACATAGCCTGTTCACGTGTGAGCTCCCCTGACAGCTGCATGATTCTGCAGCCAGAGAGTCAAATGGAAAATGTAGTTTACTAAGAAATTTTATAAAAGCCTATCAAAATTTACAATATTTATTTAAAATATATGTTGCTGATTATTTTTCTTTCCCTTATAAATATTGAACAAGTTTATTAGAATTTCTTAGTACATAAAAGCAATTTTCTGTTATGATTTTAAAGAGTTCTCCATAGCGTTGCATGGGTATTTAGCTAATTTTAGTATAATCTTTTTATTTTTCAATCTCGTATGAGAATTTTTCAGAAACTAAAATGTGAGGCATTAAAATCTGGCATACATTTATAAAAGGAGTGGATATATTATGTAGAGAGGCTTTTTTATATAATTTGATATTTTAGTTTATTCCACGCTATACTATTGTTTATCTTCCTTTCTATGTACAAAGTATGGGTGTTTGGGGCAGTCCTATGAAATTTGCTTTTTTTTCTAAAGACAAACTCTGAGGAAAATCTAGAATAACTGAAACAAGAATTTGTCAAAAGTACAAGATTATATATTCTTAATGAGAAAAAAGTTGTGAATGATAGAAATTCAACAAAAAAAATAAAATTTAAAATAATATGGACATAGATTATGTAAAGTATGCCTTTATGGAGTATGTAAAGGTACAACTTGTGTATTTCAGGTTAAAAAATATAACAGATTTAAATGAAACCCAGCATTTTTAAAGGAATTTTAATTATTTCTTGAAATACAGTAAAACTCCGATTATCCGAGTTTCCGCTTTAACTGTGTTTTCAAATATTTCTAGGATTTTTTTATTTGGTTCTACATTTTCCATTTTTAAAATTATCGAAAAAAATTCTGAACTAGAACTTACAAACACTCAGGAAAACGAAATCCGTGACTGCTGATCCAGATAAATGTGGATAAATGTTGACAAACAACAAGAGATTACAGATAAAAGTGATCGTCAATAAGGAAAATGAATCTAGCGATGATGATGAGAGAAGACAGTGATGATGAAAATCGACATATGAAAATCTCCCTTACAGAAAAGCTATCGAAAGTGTTATTGAATGTATAGAACAAGAAGCGACACCAGCAATCCTATTATCCGTAAAATATGACGAAACATTGCTGCAGAAAAACGCTAAAATAACGTTAAAAAAAATTAAGGACTTTTTTAAGTAAGAACTCTTTAGTTATCATATCAATATGAATTGCATGTGGTGTATCTGTATAACTTTTGTAGTTGTTAAAATATACATTAAAACCTTCACGATTTATTTTATTTTCATTTTTAGCTTTAACCGAGTTTTTTGGTTACCAGAGTTAATCTTGGTCCACATTAACTCAGATAATCGGGACTACTGTACCTTCAATTCAGTATGCTTTCTATGCAACTTAAAAGTTTTTTCAGTATTATTAATATAATTATTTCTACCTATTTTTATTGTTATTAAATTGCGAATTTCCTTTCTGAGAAAAGTTCACCAAAGCAATTGATAAGTATTTTGTTAATTTCATTTGAGGAAATGGGGTTATATCATGTGATTAGGGTTGGGTTATCCTGATTTTGTATGATAGTTGTTACCTCTTGACAATTGTAAAAAGGCCAACTGTTGGGAGATACAATAGTTAATTTTTTTGTTCCATATTTTTTTAAAAAAAGAAATTTGGTATTTTTTAAATGTACTTCAATTTCTTCAGTTACGTATTCAACTAGTTACCACCATCCCAGCCTAAGCCATTCAGTGTCTTCAATTAGGTATAAGTAACTAAGTTACTATTCGATTTGGAAAGCTTAATATTTTAGAATTTTTTTCAAAGTTTTTATAGTGTAGTGAATGGCAGTGTGCAATTAAGACTCCAAGAATTACATCATAATAATTTAAATGACGAGACAAAGAAAACACACACGACGAACAACAATGGAAACGTAAAAATTAAGTAGAAAGAATATTTTCACCTGCTCTGTGTGTTATACTTCGCGCATGCTCATTACAAACTTGTGCCGTGTGAGGGATAACATGCATTGTCTGCTCTTGGCAAGGAGCCACGATTTTCAATGTATATTCTCCATAGTGTATAGTTTTTATTACTACTTGTTATAAAGTGTTTTAACTACATCTGGCTTGTCTAGTTTAAGCTGTTTTATTGTTTGTGTTACGTATGATACTTCATGCATAACTGCATTTGCCGAAGATTACTTTTTAATCATATATTAATAAATTGCAGGTTAAAGGATCAAGTTATAGTTTGAAGGATACACAGAAAGGGAATAAATCTGATGAAAATGATTATCAAATATCAAAAGCTGATGAAGATAAAAGTAGTACAAAGCATCTTTCTTCAAATTCCAACACTTGCATGTTAGAAAAAGTCAAGACCAAAGTTTCTAAACAGTCTGACCAGGTGTGCATTAATAAGTTTACATAATGAAATGAAATAATTAAAAAAATCTCTTTGTGTGTGTGCGTGTATATATATATATATATATATATATATATATATATATATATATATATATACATATATATATATATATATACATATATATATACATATATACATATATATATACATATATATATATATATACATATATATATTCATATATATATATACATATATATATATATATATACATATATATATACATATATACATATATATATACATATATATATATATATACATATATATATTCATATATATATATACATATATATATATATACATATACATATATATATATTCATATATATATATATACATATATATATATATATATATATATATTCATATATATATATATATACATATATATATGAATACCTGCATGTCCGACCCCTTTTACCTAATTACCTAACTTGAGTGATAGATCCTTGAGTGGCATTTGCAACTGACGCTTTCCTTTCATAGTATCGTGTGGTGTATCATTTGGCGCGAGAGAGATATCACCGGCGCAACTTTCTGCCTTTCCTCCAAAGCATTCACACCTCACGGTCGTCAGGGTTGAACAAAAGGAGGAACACTCTAGAATGTCTGTCGATGGCAGCTCGTAAATGGTGATCGATGCCAGCGGTCACTTAAAAGTTGGATAACATCCACTGCACGCAGATCTATACAGTGTCACCGGTATAAACGAAATTTTAGTGGTAACAAAAGTCCATCTGTTCTAGTGTAAAAAGGTTAACCAATGAACATCCCAGGTTGGAACCATCCAATGTCAAGAGGGCGATTGCGTCAAATCAAGCGAAGAGGGCAGTCTCAGAAAACAGAGATGTCAAGTGACCGGATGAATCGAGCCTATATCAACTGAACTTTAAACATTAAAGGAGCTTACGAACATATTGAAAATCGCAATCTGTTATCATCAAAGTTGATTATTTTATACTTGAATAGATTTGAAGTTAATATTTTATTTACCTATTCATTTAACAGAAATAATTGCGCATTTCATTAATTTCTGTCTGTCTTATATCTGTCATTTGTATTTACTTGTAGAATACAGTGAATTCTCAGTATAACTTACATCCCAAAAATATTTAACTGATATTTTATTTTCAAAAATACTTTGTATTGAAAACAGATATGCTTGGATTTGTATTATTGTGAGTTTTAGCTGGGATTTTAAAGAAATATGTACTTTAAACTGAGAAACAACTCAGATTTCAATGTATAAGAACTGTTTACAGTAACATCCTAGATAAAACAGCTCCAGCGAGCACGGGGGAAATGAACTTGTGTTGAGTTGAAATATCAAAGTATTATTTCATTGTTTTGAGTTTTTAGTAACATAGTAGTAAGTGGAATTTAGTTCTTAAAAATGTTGAAACATTTTTATTTTTCACACTTGAAAATGTGTGTATAAACCTTCTATAACTCCTTAAAAATTTAGAAAGAACTCGTTAAATACTCCTTAATTTTTATATTCAAAATTCTGTATGAACCTTATAATTATCCTTCATCTTATCAAAACAAATCAAACTAAAGGAACAAAAAATTGAATTCTTCTCTGAGGTTCAAGGAAAATTAAAAGGTACAAGGGTCATCCAGAATGACACTTTTGAAAAAGCTCTTCTATATTGAGGAATGTGTTCAGGATCTTGTTAATTTAGAAGCAATTTCTTTAATATTTAAATACATTTCAGGTAAAACAATTAAGCCACAACCAGAAAGACAATTTCAAAGAGAAAGGACATGAAAAATCTATGCATGATGTATGTATTTTCCTTTTTCTAATCAACACAAATCAAACTAGTTAAACAAAACATCAAGTTTTTTAACTGTGATGAACATATTCAGGATCTTGTTCATTTTAAAACCTGTTTCTTTTTATTAACTTTTAAATAAATTTCAGGTTAAATTATCAAATCAAAGCCAGAAAGACGACATTTCCAATTTGAAACGGCTTACGAAAAGTTTAGATAATGTAACTATTTTCTCATTTATAATCTGACCAACACAGTTTCATTTTTTGTTGTGATGAACTTATTCATGATCTTGTTAATCTAAAAAGCAATTTCTTTGACAGGTAAATGAATTTCGTGTAAAAGATTCTAGTCACAGCCAGAAAGATACACCCCAAGAGACAGGGAAGAAGAACAGTTTAAATGATGTATGTATTTTTTCCTTCATTTAATCAAAACATTTGATGAAACCTGTGTATTTCAGCTTATGAAAATTAATGAATACTTTAAATACCAGTTTTGAATATTTGATTTCAATTATATAATGACCCATTTTCATGAACCCGAGAAGATTGCTTGCGAAAATAAAAAATTGTATTTACTATACGTTACACCTTATAAGTAACTATCAAATAGATAGGATCTATAAGGTGTTTTTATTAGCCAGGTTCTAAAATTTTAAAATTTTCTGTAAACTTATAATAAGTGATAAAAACTTTTTTGATCTAAGTACAGGAATGACTGTAGTGGTTTATCCGCAAACAATTACAAAATAAATTACATTAAAAACAAATCTTGTTCCTGGAAATTCACATTATATTTTTGAAACTATTGTTGAAAATGCTTCAGAAGTGAGAAGATTTTAAAAGACAATATTTTAATTTGTAAAATAAGTTATAAAAAGTCAACCTCACTGATTCAGACAAAACCAAATTAAACAGTAATAAAAAAAAATATCATAAATGATGAAAACTAAATGTCGCTATACTTTCAAAAAAATCTAAAATATAAAGAAAAATGCAACTAACAAAATTGCAGAAATTATGCATATTCAAAAGTAAGTTATGTTTTTTTAAAGTCTTCATGCTAAATCTCACTGATTCGTAAACACAAACAACGTAAGTCAAAACCAAAGTGATATAAATTCAGTAATCCAAATTAAACAGAAATAAACAAAAATTGCATAAATGATGAAAATTAAATGTCGCTATACTTTCAAAATGTCTTAAATCTAAAGAAAAAAAAGCAAGAAAGTTAACTCTCTCTATATTAAAAAAAGTTCAGATGTGAGTTTTTTTAGTGTACCTCTAAGTGGAAATTTTTGCATCTCGCCGAGTTTTTTTGGAAATTTCAATTTGGTTCCTGATAATATTTTTTTGAAATTCAGGAAAAATCGGGACATTTTCGTTACTTTTTTGTTAAAACTGTCATCTATAGCTTATTACTATTAGTTTTCTAATTTGAAAACATCACTGGAAACCTTAGAATGTACTCTTTCTTATGGTATAATTATTTTTTAATTGGTTTATAAATAAATTTGATTTGATTAAAAGTTGGTCTCACAAATTTCATATCTTTTAGATTGTAATTTCCGATACAAAACTAAAACTGTCACATATATAACTTGATACTATTAGTTTTAAAATTTGAAAACAGCACGTAATAGCTTAGAATGTACTCTTTCTTATGGTAAATTATTTTAAAAATTCGTTTATAAATAAATTTGATGCGATGAAAAGTATAATTTAAAAAATTAACGAGTGCCATTTTTCTTTACGGAAAGGAAAGGTAACATTTATATCTTATGGGTTTTTAGATTACTGTTTCCTGTGTATGTATTCTTCTCAGTTCATTTGTCTGATGCAATCCTTTTCATGAAATACATTGGCTTAGGCCTTAGGCCAATATTTGGCCTCAGGAGTAGAATTTTTCAAAACTCTTAATGTATCTACACTGAGAAGACTCACCATGCAAAATTTCAGCTTCCTTAGGCCTTGTTCTTGAGATACAGTGATCATTCTGTGAATGGTATTTGAATAATACAGGGTGGTCCCAAATTCATGGTACAAACTTTAATGGTAGGTACAGGACATTGTAACAATGATTTATTGTATAGGAATGTATAGTCGCAAGTGACGCGGTGAGGCGTAAACAGGGGAAATAAAAGGAAAGAGAAATGGAGTGATCGGTTGGTATCATTGCCGGTAGAGGGCAGTAGATGTCTAGCCGCTGTTGAACATGATGCATCGCAGTAGGGAAAAGCGCCATTCACAATTGTGCTGCCGTAGACGATGGGTGACTTTACGTATGCAGAAAAAGCAGACATGCATTACATGTACGGCCGTGCAAATGGTAACGGCAGAGCTGAGTTACGAATGTATCGCGCGGAGTATCCTGATCGACGAATGCCGGATCATAGAATTTTTCAACAGTTACATCGTCAACTTTGTGAAACAGGTGCGTTCGACGTCAACAGACATGGCGCTGGTCGAGTAAGAGCTGTACGCACTCCAAGGCTGGAAGAAAGCATCTTGAACATTGTGGCTGATAGACCCGAGTCAAGCACAAGAACTGTTGCGCGTGACGTAGGTGTGAGTCATCAGACTGTATGCAGAGTGTTAAACGAAAATCGCTTACACCCCTTCCATTTTCAGAAAGTACAAGCATTGAATCCGGCAGATTATCCTCGCCGCGTGAACTTCTGCCTGTGGGTGATGCAGCAATGTGCGTTGCAGCCGGATTTCGTAGATTATGTGCTATTTACAGATGAAGCGACATTTTCACGCGAGGGTGTCTTTAATGCGCACAATTCCCATGTGTGGGCAACCGATAATCCACATGCAACGCGTCGACATGCGTTTCAACAACGTTTCAGTATTAATGTGTGGGCTGGTATTGTGAACGACTTTTTGATTGGCCCATACTTACTACCCACGCGGCTCACTGGCGGAAGCTATCTTATTTTTCTGAAAGAAGTGCTACCACAACTGCTGCATGATGTTCCGATCGCCATTCGTAACCGCATGTGGTTTCAGCACGATGGGGCGCCAGCACACTTCAGCATTGATGTACGGAATTACCTGAATGCCACGTTTGGTACTCGATGGATTGGGCGTGGTGGACCAGTCCCTTGGCCACCCCGATCTCCCGATTTATCGAGCCTCGATTACTTTTTATGGGGACATCTAAAGCATCTTGTTTATGAGACTCCAGTTGACTCAGATGAGGATCTCGTCGCTCGCTTATCTGTAGCTGCTGCAGGTGTGCGTGAAATACCAGGCATCTTTGAACGTGTACGCCAATCGCTCCACCGACGCTGTCAAGCATGTATCGATACTGGTGAACGCAATTTTGAACAATTACTGTAAACATGACACTTGTCAACAACGCTTTCAATAAAATCTTTGTTTTTCCTTTCGGCCGTTATTTCCCCTGTTTTCGCCTCACCGCGTCACTTGCGACTATACATTCCTATACAATAAATCATTGTTACAATGTCCTGTACCTACCATTAAAGTTTGTACCATGAATTCGGGACCACCCTGTATATAGATAGGATTTGAAACATGACTTTTGCCAAAGACTGTTTAGTTAAATGTTAATGAATTACAGTTAAAGTGATCAATTTGTAACCAGAAATACACACCTTTCATAAAAATGGCTTTTGAAAATGAATGTCAAAAATAAAAAACTAATGATAAAAGTAGTGCAAGGCTTTTCCCTTCAAATTTCAGCACTTCCATATTATACAATTCTGACCTGGTATGTTAAGGGTACATAATCAAATGAAACTTATCTATGTAATCGTGTTTGAAAATGTTATATTGCATGGATTATGCAATGAAATTTTTATTTCATATGAAATATTAGTTGATTTTGCTATTAAGAATAATAAGTACATGAGCTTCTTTAAAGCTTAAGGCTTCAAATGTATATATCAACAAGCATTCAATTTCTTACACTCTTTGGACCAGAATTTCTCAAAAAGCTTGAAATCCTTCTTCCCATGTTATGCATCTTATCTCTATAATGAATGCATTTGTCAGAGTCTTTTGAAATAAAATTGAAATTTATTTCAGGTAAAAGGATCCATTCAAAGCCCAAAAAGCACTTCCAAAAGGAAAGGACGTACAAAAACTATACTTGATGTAGGTATTTTCCCTTCATCTCATCAAAACAAACAAATCAAACAATACATTTAATTCTTTGTACTTAACTTATCCAGGTACTATTTAAATTAGTTTGTTTTATTTTACATTTAATGAATTTCAAGTAAAAGGATCAAATAATAGAAACAAAGACACCTCCAATGAAAAGGGAAGTTTAGATGATGTATGAAGTTTTCATCTAATCGAAGCAAATCAATTCATAAAATTGAACTATTTTATGAACTTGTTCCAGATTTTGCTAATTTAAAAAGTACTTTCTTTAAATTAACATATAAATGAATATCAGGTTAAACAATTAAGTCTGCTAGAAAGATGCTTTCAATGAGAAATGGCAGAACAAAAGTTTAGATACTATATTTAATTTTTCTGTATTTAATCAAATAAAAAAAACCTCTTCTGTAGTGATAATTTTTAAGGATCTTGTTAGTTTAATAAATAGTGTCTTTAAATTAACATTAAAGTAATTTTAGATGAAGGAATCAGGCAAGGAGCAGGATGAGACTCCCAAGGAAAAATGTCAGGAGCCAAGTTTAAATGAAGTATGTAGTTTTCATTTATTTGAAGCAAATCATGTGTAATATTTAATTCTTATTGCCATGTTCTTCGAAATTTCGTTATTTAAAAAGTATTTGTTCTGTAAATTAACAAATAAATAAACTTCAGGTAAAAGGTTTAAGTCACAACCAGAAAGGTACTTCCAAAGGAGAAGCACATACGAAAATTATAGATGTATGTCTTTTTCATTAATCTATATGAAACAATGCAAAAAATTAAATAATGCTGTCGTGACAAACTTATTCAAGATCTTAATTTATTGTGCGAGTTAATATTTAAATAAATTTCACTTAAAAGGATCAAGGGACAGCCAGAATGACACTTCCAATGAGAAAAGCTGTAAGAAAAGTTTAGAGGACCTACGTATTTTTCCTTCATCTGACACATTTGTATTATTAATTTAGGATAAGAGACATTTCTTTTGAACATTACTAAATGTCTTTCAGTTTTTAAGTTTGAATTTTTAATTTTGAAATTTTGTTATATGCATTTTATTTCAAAACGAATGATATAAGAAGGTGAAACCAGAGAAGAAAAAAGCTTTGGATATGTACTTCACAGAGAAATTATTTCTGGTGAATTTACCCTTCTTCCATTTGTAGGTACAGAGCTAATACATCTGGACCATTTTAATGTTACATTTCTTTAACTTTTGTGATTTTGAATGAAAGTGATGTGTATCATATATTTTATTTATTAATACAATTTATTTAGTGCAGTGATGGTATATTAGATTTTTATCCTCCTTTCGTTTCTTAGTAAGTTTAATAAAATATTAAGTCTACAGGGCTTTGAATAAAACCCAAAGATTTTTAAGAGGCATGTATTGGTTAAAGTTATTCTTTTAATATGTAAAGTTTCAGTCACGGAAAAAACCCAAACCACTTCTCTTCATTTGAGCAATTTTTAAAAGTATAGAAAATTCATCAATGGTATTTTACAAGGACTAACGTTTTCTATAATTCAAATTCATAAAATTTGCGTAGGACACCATCTTCATATTAAATTGAGCACCAACTTCATAATTTCCAATAGGACCCTATATTTCGACTCAAAATTTCAAATCTATATATCAAAATTTAACTTCAGATAGCAGATTTCATGCCATTAAATCTTAACGTTTTGAGGTTATGAGGACAGAAAGATTGTAGCTCCTAATGTTGAATCATTTTCTCATATTTTTATAGATAGTTTTCAAAATAATCTTTCTCTAGTTTTGATAATTTGTACCTTGTTAATGTTATGATATTTTATACAAGAAATAGTTTTAGTATGCAATAATAATTATTAAATTAATGTTTGAAAAATTATGAATTATAACTTTGATATTTTGATGGGAATCAATTCAGGACTTCTACTATGACTATGCAATATTTTGACTCCTTCCGATAATTATTTTTTAGCTACATGTGCGGATCATCTTGATATAGAAAGTAGCTATTCGTAGATCCGAGATTAAATGTAGTTATAGCTACCCAAATTTCAAATTTGAACAATATTTCAAATGTATTTTTCAGCGATCCGAGAATTAATATATTTAATAGGCAAGTGCAAACGATTTGATTCTCTACAGGTATATTTAAGTTGCCTCCATTAACATTACAATACATGTAATTCTTATTTCATATGAAATATTAGTTGATTTTGTCAATGAGAATAATAAGTATGTGAGCTTGTTAAAAGCTTAAAGCTTCAAATGTATTTATCAACAAGCATTTAATTTCTTACACTCTTTGGACCATAATTTCTCAAAAAGCTTAAATTCCTTTTTCCCAGGTTATGCATCTTATCTGTATAATGAATACATTTGTAAGAGTTTTTTAAAATAAAATTGAAATTTATTGCAGTTAAAAGGATCAATTCAAAGCCAAACAAGAACTTCCAAAAGGAAAGGACGTACAAAATCTATAAATGATGTATGTATTTCCCCTTCATCTCATTAAAATTTAATAAAACAATAAATTTAATTCTTTGGAATTAACTTATTCAGGTTTTATTTAAATTAGTTTGTTTTATTTTACATTTTAATGAATTTAAGGTAAAAGGATCAAATAATAGAAACAAAGACACCTCCAATAAAAAGAAAAGTTTAGATGATTTATGTAGTTTTTATCTTATTAATGTAAATCAATTCATAAAATTGATCTCTTTTATGAACTTGTTCCAGATTTTGCTAGTTTAAAAAGTATTTTCTTTAAATTAACATATAAATGAATGTCAGGTTAAACATTTAAGTCATCTAGAAAGATGCTTTCAATGAGAAATGATAGAACAGAAGTTTAGATGCTATATTTTATTTTTCTGTATTTAATCAAATAAATAAACTCTTCTGTAGTGATAATTTTTAAGGCTCTTGTTAGTTTAATAAATAGTGTCTTTAAATTAACATTAAAGTAATTTTAGATGAAGGAATCGGGCAAGGAGCAGGATGAGACTCCCAACGAAATATATCAGGAGACAGGTTTAAATGAAGTACGTAGTTTTCATTTATTTGAAGCAAATCATGTGTAATATTTAATTCTTATTTCCATGTTCTTCGAAATTTCACTACTTAAAAAGTATTTTTTCTGTAAATTAACAAATAAATAAACTTCAGGTAAAAGGATTAAGTCACAACCAGAAATGTACTTCCAAAGGAAAAGCACATACGACAATTATAGATGTATGTATTTTTCATTAATATATAAGAAACAATGCAAAAAATTAAATTATGCTCAGGGTTCCCACAGGTGCTTATAAAGTGCTTATAAGTGCTTATTTTGACCTTCCATTTCTAATGGCCCTTAGAAGTGCTTATTTTTCATCAGTAGTCCTTAGAAAGTGCTTATTTTCCTTTGAAAACAAAATTCAGTTTTCAAATGACGATATTTTTTCACAATATTTCCGATCTCTTTAGCGGCTGATCGGCAATAAAACTGCTTACAAGTACGGTTTTAGTGATGATTCAGGAACTGGCTTGCTTGAATGGCAACCCTTGATACGCGATATACAAATTATCAATCGGACTCTTGATAAGCACATAATGCAATTTAAAAACTTGAAAACCCATGAAAATCGGTCTGTTTTCGACTTGTGAGTGGCTCTTGCAATGCACAAAATAGTAGTTGCCCTGATAGAGGAAACTAGAATACAATAATCAAATATTAATTTATTTTGTTTTATTCAGTTACCAGCGAGTGCAATGTTTTAAATTTATTATAATTATGGGGAAGTGTATTTTTAAGTTTGTAGGTGAATCGAAAACAATATAAAGATAATTAATTTTAATTAATACTGCTATCTAAGTAGCAACCCGATGTGTTGCGATTTTTTTTTAAATCTAGCTTTTTTGTGTGCTTCTAATTCTTTGTAAAAACTATCCCAGAAAAAAAAAAGAAAGTTTGAAGATTTTCAGAGGTTATTCTGCTTTGAAAATTTGAAACAATCGGTTATGAGTTCCGAAAAAAAAACCAACCCGTTCGATTAAAAAAATGTTAGAGGAGAAGATCACAAAAACTTAAACCAGAGTTCTGGAGAACCAAGAATAGTCGGGAAAAGTTGTTTGAAAACTGGAAATTTCGAGCTATCATCGTATTTGGCCACTGACCGAAAGCGAAAGTAATTTTTCTATGCTTTGTAATTTTTTCTCTTTGTATCCGGGTGACAAATACTCAATGGCCGACTGTGCTTGAATTCATTTTGCTTTTGTTATGCCATGCACAACCTACTTCCATTATCAGCTTCAGATGATTATTTTCAAATTAATTTTGTTTTATTAAAATGATGTTTGTAAGGATGTCGAATATGGTGTGGATGCGGCTGGTGCACCTTAAATCTGTCGTGGCCAAAGGTCCTCCGTTGGGTTGTAGTGGAAGTTTGGAGAGTGGGGCACCAGCTCAGATGTCTCGGCATCTGACCGTGGTTCAAATGATGTGGCAATACACCGAATGGCTTAGACTGGGACGGTGGCAACTAGTTGTATATCTATTCAATAAAATTGCATAAATTTTTTTTTTTTAATAAATTTATCAAAGTTTTTGCACAATTCTTATGATTTCTTTTGGTTCACGGGAAAATATTTTCTTCAAAACCCATTCAGTCTCCGATCCAGTCATATTTGACTCTGATGTATGCAACTTGCAATCCTTTTAGTAAATTAATAGTTTGCCTCTAATTTTATTTTATTGAAACCTCCGATGTGGCAATAAATGAATTTACCTCATATTTTCATTATGAATTTATATTGTAAAATTATTACCGGGTGAGCAGGCTGAAGCTGCAGACACAACAAGGTAAGCTCTGTAATTTCAAAAACAAAAAGGAATTAAAAAAAAAAAAAATTAGGAAATTTTCGAAAATGAAAGTTGGTGGATCAGATAGGAGCCTGACCCAGGCAACACAAATTGGTGTTTCCTACCCAAGAGCAGCAACATGCTAAAAATTTGCTCATACACTCCCCTAAAGACCATTAAAAAGCAAAAACAAAACAATATGAAAAGAATAAGAAAACGAAATCAAACTCGCAACAGCAGCTTTGAAACCGACAGAACCAAGTCCGATCCTCATCAAACTTGACTCTTTCTCTCCCTTTTTATAAAAGCAAATGCACTGCAAAGAGATAAAAGAAAAACATCCAAGGATTTTTTCTTGCGGTCTGCATTCTATAATTTGTTTATGTACTTACTCATATTACTAATACGTGTACACGTAAATGCACATATAAAAACTGCTGAATTTTGTAAAAATCAGACGGCTTATTTTGAAAAATCTCATTTTTGTGTGGCATTATTTGTGTATAATTGTTAGAAAATAGACTTGAATGTTAAAATTTTTATATACTACCGTTCTTATTAACTAATCTGTAAGAACATCCCATTTGGTCGAAATACAGGTATTTCATTGTATAATACGGTTTTTCAATGTTTTATTTAAGTTTTTATAAAGTCCTTATTTTGTCCTAGAAAGTGCTTAGAAAGTCCTTATTTTTAGTTAGAAAAAAAGAGTGGGAACCCTGTATGCTGTTGTGACAAACTTAATGAAGATCTTAATTAAATGTGCGAGTTAATATTTAAATAAATTTCAGTTAATAGGATCAAGGGACAGCCAGAATGACACTTCCAATGAGAAAAGCTGTATGAAAAGTTTAGAGGATGTATGTATTTTTTCTTCATCTGACACATTTTTATTTTTAAATTTAGGATGTGAGGCATTTCTTTTCAACATTACTGAATGTCTTTCAGTTTTTAAGTTTGGATTTTTAATATTCGAAACTTAGAAATTTTTTTTAATGCATTTACTTTCAAAACGAATAATTTCAGAAGTTGAAACCAGAAAAGAAAAAAGCTTTGGATATGTACTTGACAAAGAAATTATTTCTGGTGTATTTACCCTTGTTCCATTTTTAAGTACAGAGCTAATACATCTGGACAATTTTAATGTTCAATTTCTTTAACTTTTGTAGTTTGGAATGAAAGTGATGTGTATGATATATTTTATTTATTAATAAAACTTATTAAGTTATATCATTGCAATGTTGCAATATTAGACTTTCATTCTCCTTTTGTTTCTTAGTAAGTTTTAATAAATAATTTAGTCTACAAGACTTTGAATAAAACCCACACATTTTAAAGATGCATGTATTGCTTAAAATTATTCTTTTAATATGTAAAGTTTCAGTCACGGAAAAAAAACTCCACTTATCTTCATTTGAGCAGTTTTAACACTAGAATATTCATCAATGGTATTTGACAGTAACTAATGTTATCTATAAATTACAATTCATAAAATTTGCGTAGGGGTCCATCTTGAAATTAAATTAAACACGAACTTCTTAATATCCAATTGCAACCTCTATTTCGACACACAATTTCAAATCTATATCAAAATTTAACTTCAGATACCAGATTTCATGTCATTCAATCTTACTGTTTCAAAGTTATGAGGACAGAAAGATTAGTGCTGATATTTTATAACTTGTTGCTGTTATGATATGTTATTCTAAAAATAGTGTTAAGTATGCAATAATAATTATTAAATTAATGTTTGAAAAATTATGAATTATAACTTTGATATTTTGATGGAAATCGATTCAGAAGGACTTCTACCATGACTATGCAAAAATTTAACTCCTTCCAATAATTATTTCTTAGCTACATTAAATTTTCCTCACTATTGCGATTTTAGGAAGCAACCAAAAGTTTAAACAGCATCTGACAATCCTCGGATAGTAATTGTCTGATCGTATGCTCTTTCAAAGTAAATTTAATACTGTCTACACTTGCCTATTAAATATAATAATTCTCGTATCGCTGAAAAATACGTTTGAAATAGTGTTCAAATTTGAAATTCGGGTAGCTATCAATACATTTAATCTCGAATCTACGAATAGCGACATTCTATGTCAATATGATCCCTGAAAATTGACTCCAATTTTAAGACTGAATAACTCAGGAAATAAAGGTAGAAAAGACATGAAATTTCATAATTAGACAAATTTAACGTTGCTGAATCGAATTATGGCTTCAAAACAAGTTGTTTATATTAAAAAATGTTTTTGTGTGTGCAAACTTTGATATGAAGATGTCCCCTTATGAATTTGTTTGGATTTGAATTTGTAGAGGACGTTATTTTCTATTGACTGATACCTTTGAATTTGCTCTAGTATGAATAGTGCTCTAAATAAAGGAGGTGGTTCGTTTTTTTCTGCGACTGTACAACGGTTTTTGTATTGAAAATTTTAATGAATTTAATTGAGTTTTGAAGCATTCTTAAAACCAAATTTTCATTTATTTAACAACTGAAATCAAATGTCTATCAAGCAGTCAAGTGTTCTCCTGCAAAATGATAGTATGGTTTTGCATAAAGTTTTTTCTCTTTTCCTACAAATCTATACTCTAATAAAATTATAGTTATACTGCACAGTCTGTTGGTGACATGCACATAGGGTTAAATTTTGCAGCTCCAATTTAAAAATATTAGTACTAAACAAATGTGTATAGACTGTTCATGTTTCAGTTACTTCAGAAGTGTATTTAGTGGATAATTCATGTTACAAAACGTATCCTAGGTAATACAAATTATATGTGCAAAGGTGGCATTAACTTGCATTTCTCTGCATTTCTATATGAGTTGCCACCATTAACATTATTAGCCGCCCAGCCAGTATGGTGGTTATGATCCTCGGTTGTCACCGAGTGGGCCCGGGTTCGAATCCCGGATAAGGCATGGATGTAAAACCTGGGAAAGAAGTCGGACTTTCGCCTGGAATGGATTCCCGTCTTGAAAGGAAAGCAGCGCACACCTTCTGTTCTTTGCTGGGATCATCGTTTGTTATAATAAAAAATATTCTTCTTCTGTATTGTCTTGAATGTTTCTGTTCACCACTTGCTTTCATATGCATCCCAGAAGAACATACGACAACAACAACAACCATTAACATTACAATGCATGTAATTGTTATTGCATATGAAATATTTGTTAATTTTGCCAATTATATAATAAGTACAAGAGCTTGTTTTAAGCTTAAGGCTTCAAATGTATATACCAACAAGCATTTAATTTCTTACACTCTTTGGACCAGAATTTCTCAATAAGCTTAAAATCCTTCTTTCCAGGTAATGAATCTTATCTCTATAATGAATGCATTTGTCAGAGTTTTTAAAAATAAAATTGAAATTTATTTCAGGTGAAAGGATCAATTCAAAGCCAAACAAGAACTTCCAAAAGGAAAAGAAGTACAAAAACTGGAAATGATGTATGTATTTCCCCTTCATGTCATTAAAATAAATCAAACAAAAAATTTAATTCTTTAGAATTAACTTATTCAGGTTCTATTTAAAGTAGTTTGCTTTATTTTACATTTTAATGAATTACAGGTAAAAGGATCAAATAATAGAAACAAAGACACCTCCAATGAAAAGAAAAGTTTAGATGATGTATGTAGTTTTCATCTAATCGAAGTAAATCAATTCATAAATTTGATCTCTTTTATGAACTTATTCCAGATTTTGCTAGTTTAAAAAGTACTTTCTTTAAATTAACATATAAATGAATATCAGGTTAAACATTTAAGTCAGCTAGAAAGATGCTTTCAATGAGAAATGATAGAACACAAGTTTAGATGCTATATTTAATTTTTCTGTATTTAATCAAATAAAAAAAAACCTCTTCTGTAGTGATAATTTTTAAGGATCTTGTTAGTTTAATAAATAGTGTCTTTAAATTAACATTAAAGTAATTTTAGATGAAGGAATCAGGCAAGGAGCAGGATGAGACTCCCAAGGAAAAATGTCAGGAGCCAAGTTTAAATGAAGTATGTAGTTTTCATTTATTTGAAGGAAATCATGTGTAATATTTAATTCTTATTGCCATGTTCTTCGAAATTTCGTTATTTAAAAAGAATTTTTTCTGTAAAATAACAAATAAACTTCAGGTAAAAGGATTAAGTCACAGCTAAGAAGGTAATTCCAAAGGAAAAGCACATACGAAAATTGTAGATGTATGTCTTTTTCATTAATCTATACTGCTGTTCTTAAAAGCTGCAACACCATGAAGGAGTCATCAGAATGAAATAAAATTTAATACACAAACGGCTTGTATTAGTACAAATAAATAAATAAATTTTTGAAAAAAAAAAAAAATTAAGTGTCTAAAATCAGTATTTGGTGTAGGCACCATGCGCTGCAATAAGTGCTGCTATACGACATGGCATGGAGTGAAACAGATGTTGAATGTCTGCTTGTAGAAGAGAATTCCATATTGTTTGTATGCACACCCAAAGTTCGTCTTTTGAAGCTGTAGGACGCGGATCACGAGCGAGACGCCGACCAACCTAATCCCACACATGCTCAATAGCCGACATATCCGGCGAATAAGCAGGCCAAGGAAGAAGTTGCATGTGTTGGGCTGAAAAAAGTCTCGAACATTCCTTGCAACATGTGGGCGTGCATTATCCTGTTGAAAGATAGCTCCAGGGATGCCTTGAAGGAAGGGAACGACTTCGGGCTCTAGCACTTCACGGACGTACCTGTTGCTATTCAGATTACCCTCAGTTCGTAGCAGCTGAGATCGTCTATGATACTAAATCGCACCCCAGACCATAACTACGGGTGTTTGGCCACTATGACGTTCGATAACGCACTCTGGAAGGCAGCGTTCACCGGCATAGCATCTAACACGAAAGCGGCCATCATGGTTCCACAAATTAAAGCGGGATTCGTCAGAAAAGACAACTTGTTTCCAATCAGCCCGCCAGGCTCTGTACTCGTGAGCCCATTGCAGACGCAGCCGTCGATTGTTTGGTGTGAGGGGGATCCTGTATAAAGGAATCCTTGCACGCATTCCACGGTGCAGCATACGTCGGCGAATTGATTGAGCCGACATTAGTACACCTGTAACAGTATACCAAGGTGCTGCCAACTGCCTGGAGGAAGCTGTATGGTCATTCACTGCCATGTGGACCAGGTGTCTATCATCGCGCTCTTACGTCACCTTCCATCGTCCACTCCCAGTTTTTCGAGTCGTCCGGTGCTCGTCGGTCCACTGCTTCCAATCTCGCATCACTGTGGAACTGTTCCGATGCACACAAGCTGCTATTGCACGATAGAAAAATCCTCTTTCACGAAGGCTGATGATTCTCCCCGTTTGAAACTCCGTAAGTTGTTGAAATTTCACCCTATTTCGTCGTTGAGGCATACTTAGGTCTCACTACAGTTCGCCACTAAAAAATAACCATGCACTATTTTCAACGTCCCGCTACAGCCCTCTATTTATACGCTTTTAGCATCAGTTCAGAGGGTGCTGCCCACACCATGCATGCATGGTGGCTCTGAAACTTTCCTACTTTGCATAACATCCTATAATTGACATTTACTGCAAATTTCATTTAATTCATATGATTCCTTCATGGTGTTGCATTTTTTACAAACAGCAGTGTATATGAAACAATGCAAAAAATTAAATTATGCTGTCGTGACAAACTTATTCAAGATCGTAATTTAATGTGCGAGTTAATATGTAAATAAATTTTAGTTAAAAGGATCAAGGGACAGACAGAATAACAATTCCAATGAGAAAATCTGTATGAAAAGTTTAGAGGACCTACGTATTTTTCCTTCATCTGACACATTTGTATTATTAAATTTAGTATGTGAGACATTTCTTTGGAACATAACTAAATGTCTTTCAGTTTTTAAGTTTGGAAATTTTGTTTTATGCATTTTATTTCAAAACGAATAATATCAGAAATTGAAACCAGACAAGAAAAAAGCTTTGGATATGTACTTGACAAATAAATTATGTCTGTTGAAATTACCTTTTTCCATTTTTAGGTACAGAGCTAATACATCTGGGAATTTTAATGTTCAATTTCTTTAACTTTTTTTTTGTGGTTTTGAATGAAAGTGGATATGTATGATATATTTTATTTATTAATAAAACTTATTAAGTTATATTATCGCAATGATGCAATATTAGATTTTCATTCTCGTTTTGTATCTTAGTAAGTTTTAACACACACACTTTGAATAAAACACACAAACCAGTTATCTTCATTTGAGCAATTTTAACACTAGAATATTCATCAATGGTATTGGGCATTAACTATTGTTATCTATAAATAAAAATTCATTAAATTTGCGTAGGGTCCATCTTGAAATTAAATAGAGCACGAACTTCGTAATATCCAATAGCAACCTCTATTTTGACGCACAATTTCAAATCTATATCAAAATTTAACTTCAGATGCCAGATTTTATGCCAGTCAATCTTACTGTTTCGATGTTATGAGGACAGAAAGATTAGCATTTCTATAGTGCTGATATTTTGTACCTTGTTTCTGTTATGATATTTATTCTAAAAATAGTATGCAATAATAATTATTAAATTAATGTTTGAAAAGTTATGAATTAATACTTTTATATTTTAATGGGAATCGATTCAGAAGGATGACTGCAAAATTTTAACTCCTTCCGATATTTATTTTTTACTTACATTAAATTTTCCTCATTATTGCGATTTTAAGAAGCAACCAAAAGTTTAAAAGGCATCTGACAATCCTCGGATAGTATTTGTCTGATCGTTTGCACTTTCAAAGTAAATTTAATAATGTAATTCTCAAATCGTTTGCACTTGCCTATTAAATATAATAATTCTCGTATCGTTGAAAAATACTTTTGAAATAGTGTTCAAATTTGAAATTTGGGTAGCTATAAATACATTTAATCTCGAATCTACGAAAAGCGACATTCTATGTCAATATGATCCGTGAAAATTGACAGAAATTTTAAGACTGAATAACTCGGAAATTAAAGGTAGCAAAGTGATGACATTTCATAATTGGACTATATAAACGTTGCTGAATCTTATTATGGCTCAAAAAAGCACGGTGTTTATGTTACAAATCTTGTTTTTTTGTGCAAACCTTGATATGAAGATGTCCACTTACTGAACGTTATGGGATTTGAATTTGTAGAGGGCGTTATTCCCTATTGAATGATACCTTTGAATTTGCTCTAGTATGAAGAGTGCTCAAAATTAATTTGGTGGTTCGTTTTTTTCTGTGACTGTACAACGGTTTTTATAAAGAAAAATTTAATGAATTTAATTGAGTTTTGAAGCAACCTTAAAACCAAATTCTTATTGAGTTAACAACTGAATTAAAATGTCTAACATGAAGTCAAGGGTTGTCCTGCAAAATGATAGAATGGTTCTGCATAAAGTATTTTCTCTTTTCATCCAAAGCTATACTCTCAAAAATTATAGTTATATTGCACAGTCTGTTGGTGACATGCACGTAGGGTTAAATTTTGCAGCTCCAATTTTGAAAATATTAGTACTAAACAAATCTGTATAGACAGTTCATGTTCCAATTACTTCAGAAGTGTATTTAGTGAAGAATTGATGTTACAAAACATATTCTAGGTAATTCAAATTATGTGTGCAAAGATGACATTAACTTGTATTTCTCTACAGGTACATTTATTAAGTTGCCTCTATTAACATTACAATGCATGTAATTCTTATTTCATATGAAATATTAGTTGATTTTGCCAATAACAATAATAAGTACATGAGCTTGTTTAAAGCTTAAAGGCTTCAAATGTATATATCAACAAGCATTTAATTTCTTACACTCTTTGGACCAGAATTTCTCAAAAAGCTTAAAATCCTTCTTACCAGGTTATGCATCTTATCTCTATAATGAATGCATTGGTCAGAGTTTTTTAAAATAAAATTGAAATTTATTTCAGGTAAAAGGATCAATTCAAAGCCAAACAAGAACTTCCAAAAGGAAAAGAAGTATACAAACGGAAAAAAATGTATGTATTTCCCCTTCATCTCATCAAAATTAATCAAACGAAAAATGTATTTCTTTGTAATTAACTTATTCAGGTTCTATTTAAATTAGTTTGCTTTATTTTACATTTTAATGAATTTCAGGTAAAAGGATCAAATAATAGAAACAAAGACACCTCCAATAAAAAGAAAAATTTAGATGATGTATGTAGTTTTTATCTTATTGATGTAAATCAATTCATAAAATTGATCTCTTTTATGAAGTTGTTCCAGATTTGGCTAGTTTAAAAAGTACTTTTTTTAAATTAACATATAAATGAATATCAGGTTAAACAATTAAGTCAGCTAGAAAGATGCTTTCAATGAGAAATAATAGAACAAAAGTTTAGATGATATATTTAATTTTTCTGTATTTAATCAAATAAATAACATCCTCTGTAGTTATAATTTTTTAAGGATCTTGTTAGTTTAATAAATAGTGTCTTTAAATTAACATTAAAGTAATTTTAGATGAAGGAATCAGTCAAAGAGCAGGATGAGACTCCCAAGGAAACATGTCAGGAGCCAAGTTTAAATGAAGTATGTAGTTTTCCTTTATTTGAAGGAAATCATGTGTAATATTTAATTCTTATTGTCATGTTCTTCGAAATTTCGTTATTTAAAAATACAAATACAAATATTGTGAAACAGATACAGGCTCAAGCCCAACAAGGCCGGTCCTTTGTTTATTAATTCCCTAATTCCCACTGACTATCCAATTGTATCTTAAATTCGTACACTCCCTTTGAATTAACTCTATTTTCTGGCAATGAGTTCCATTTGTCTATTACCCTATTAAAGTAGTAGTTTTTCCTTAAATCCCGATTAAAATATGTCTTATTCAATTTATACCCATGGCCCCTTGTTTTGTTATACCTATTGAAATTTAAGCCCTCTGTGTCTCTTTTTTTACCAACTTGAAAAGCTAAATCTAATCCCCCCTCATTCTTCTTCTTTCCAGTGTATACATGTTTAGCTTACTTAAACGTTCATTATAGTCTAGATTTGCTATCCCCTTTATTATTTTTGTAGCTCTGTGCTGAACCTTTTCAATTAATTCTATATCCTTTGTCATATGTGGAGCCCAGAATTGTACAGCGTATTCTAGATGTGGTCTTACTAAGCCCTTATATAGATTATATTCTTATCCCTTGAAGTTATGTCTTTTTAATATACCCCAATAACCTATTAGCCTTTTTACCCGCAGCTGAACATTAGTTACCCATTTTAAAATCCCTGTGAATTATCACCCCAAGATCCTTGACTGTTTCTCCCTCCTTTACCTTTACTCCCTGCAGACAGTACTCGACTCCACTGTTCCTATAACCCATATGCAGAACTTGACATTTCCCTATATTAATGACATACCCCATTTTACAGCCCATTTGGATATCTTATCAAAATCCCCTTGTAAAATCTCTATCTGTAACTTGGTATCCACTGTCCCTCATATTTTTAAGTCATATGCAAATATACTGATTCTATTCTTAATCCCCTGACCTATATCATCTATGAATATTATAAATAAAATTGGTCCCAAAACTGATCTCTGAGGCACCCCACTTATAACTTCTGTCCATTGTGAATAATTTCCTTTTACCTGCACTCTCTGCATTCTACCCAATAACCAATTCAATCAATCCATATCAATGTTTTCCCCTGAATTCCCAGCCTTTCCAGTTTAAACAGTAATGCCTCATGAGGTACTTTATAAAAGCCTTTTGAAAATATGTGTACATGATATCTACATTGCTCTTACTATCCAGCTCCTCAGTAATTTTTTTGTAGAACTTCAAAAGGTTTGTAGAGCAGGATCTGCCCTTCCTAAGCCCAAACTGATTATCTGATAACAGTCCCCCCCCCCTCCTCCAAGTATAACATTATATTATTTTTTAACATAGATTCTAATATTTTGCAAATTACTGATGTTAGACATAATGGTCTATAGTTGCCCTGATCACTTTGTATTCCCTTTTTGAAAATTGGAGTTATGTTGGCCAACTTCTAATCCATTGGTACCCAACATGTGCTATATATTGAATTAAATATGATTTGAAGTACGTCCCCCAATTCTTCCGCGCATTCCACTAGTACTCTCGGATAAAATCGTCTGGCCCTGGTGCTTTAGATGGCTTAATTCTTTTCAACTGATGTACTATTTCTTCCCTGTTAAACTTGCATTCTTTAATTATACCCCCTGCAAAGGCTCCATCCTTGGGATCATTTTTTAATTTATAGTTACCATTGAAAACCCCCAGAAAAACACGTTTTAACACGTTTGCCATTTCTTCCTCATCTTGAATTAATTCCGCTCCCCTCCCCTCCAATGGGCCCAGTATAGTACGAAATTTATTTTTACCACTTGCACATGCAAAAAATTCTTTTGGGTTAATATTTATTCCCCTTCTTAGTTTTTCCTCCAAGGACACCTTTTGCTTCCGCCTAATATTTTAAAACTTCTTTTTGGCTTTCAGATATGTCTCCTTGTCCTTGTCGTTACCAGTGCTTTTATATACCCTGTATGTTCTTTGTTTTAATTTTAAAGCTTTGTGTATTTCCCCTAAAAACCACATAGGGACCAAGTTTCTAGATTTTCCTTTTTTCCTGAACGTTACATGTTTTTTTAACACATTGTATAACTTATTCTTGAATTCCTCCAATTGTTCAGAATGATGTGGTGCTAATAATCCCCCTTTGAATGTCTCCTTTAACTCTTTCCTTATCCTATGAAAATTTGCCTTTCTGAAATTTGGAATTATCCTATATTGATTGTGTATGCTGACTGAAAATTTATACTTAATCTGATACTTCTATGATCACTTTCTCCCAGTGGCTCACCTATAACCAAATCCTGCACCCTATCCTCATCATTGCTAAAAATCAAATCCAATATTGCATTGTCCCTAGTATCCTCATACACCATCTGGGACAAAAAACAATCCTGTATCACTTCCAAAAATTCTGCCCCTTTCCCATTTGTAGCTAGATTGTTTGTCCAGTCAATATTTGGATAATTATGGTCCCCCATTAAAATTAATTATCCTTTTTGGCATGCTTCGTTTATCAGATTGCACATACCCTTTTCCTGCTCTTCACTACAAACAGGAGGTCTATACATATATTACCAGAATCAGTCCTTTGCCTTTGTCTGTATTCAGTTTCTCCCAGACTGATTCTATACCCTGAGTTTTACTATTTAACTTTATTTCCGTACAGTTTAAGAATTCTCTCACATAAATCAAAACCCCACCCCCTTTTCTATTCACTCTCTCCTCCCTAAACATTGTGAATCCACTCAATTAAAAAATTTGTGCATCTTTACTGCTTGCCCAACTTTCAGTTATCCCAATGATATCTATTATCCTCTGCTTGTGCAATTACTTCCCCTGAGCTCATCCATTTTATTTCTCACACTGCTAGTATTACAATAAAATGCTTTTAGCTTATTTTTCACTCTTATATTGCACTTTCCCTTTGTAGTATTTATTGTGTACTGTCAACCCTCTATATCCTACCAATTCCTGCTTGTATTCTAGTTTTTTGACTCCAGAATATTTAAAACCCTCTTGCCAACCTCCCTATTACCTATCAGGCTTAAATGCAAATTGTCCCTGCTGATCCAATCCCTCCTACACTCCTTCCAAACATCTAAAAATCTAACCTCCTCCCTTTCACTCAAATCCCTTAACAACCCGTTCATCTTATTGGCCCTTTGATTTAACCAACCATTACCTAACCCATACCTAGGTAGTATCCCTAAGACTGTAACGTCTACCCCATGAGACTTAATGCCTCTCAAAATTGTTTCCGCTTCCCTCTTAAACTCAACATTTGTGGTCCTCTCTACATCATTAGTTCCCACCCACACACCTGCCTTTTCCTCCCCTGTTCCTAAGCAATTATTGTGTACTTTCAACCCTCTATGTCCTAATGTCCTCTATGTTAGTAATAAAAAACTGTTCTGTATTTTACTATTACTATTTTTTCTGTTAATTAACAAATAAATAAACTGCAGGTAAAAGGATTAAGTCACAACCAGAAAGGTGCTTCCAAAGGAAAAGCACATATGTTAATTATAGATGTATGTCTTTTTCATTAATCTATATGAAACAATGAAAAAAATTTAATTATGCTGTCATGACAAACTTATTCAAGATCTTAATTTAATGTGCGAGTTAATATTTAAATAAATTTCAGTTAGGATCATGGGACAGCCAGAATGGCATTTCCAATGAGAAAAGCTGTATGAAAAGTTTAGAGGATGTATGTATTTTTCCTTCATCTGTCACATTTGTATTATTAAATTTAGTATGCGAGACATTTCTTTGGAACATTACTGAAAGTCTTTCAGTTTTTAAGCTTGGATTTTTAATTTTGGAAATTTTGTTTATTTGCATTTTATCTCAAAACGAATAATATAAGAAGTTGAAACCAGAAAAGGAAAAAGCTTTGGCTATGTACTTGACAAAGAAATTTATTTCTGGTGAATTTACCATTGTTCCATTTTTAGATACATAGCTAATACATCTGGGCAATTTTAATGTTACATTTCTTTAACTTTTGTGGTTTTTAATGAAAGAGATGTGTATCATATAATTTATTTATTAATAAAATTTATTTGATATATTAGCGCAATGAAGCAATATTAGATTTTCGTCCTCCTTTTGTTTCTTAGTAAGTTTTAATAAAAATTTTAGTCTACAAGGCTTTGAATAAAACCCCAAGATTTTAAAGAGGTATGAATTGCTTAGAGTTATTCTGTTAATATATAAAGTTTCAGTCACAAAAAAAACCGAACCACTTATCTTCATTTGAGCAATTTTAACACTATAGAGTATTCAACAACTGTATTTGACAGGAACTAACGTTATCTATAAATTCATAAAATTTGCTTACAGGACCATTTTCTAATTAAATTGAGCATCAACTTCTTAATTTCCAATAGGAACCTCTATATCGACACACAATTTCAAATCTATATCAAAATTTTACTTCAGATACCAGGTTTCATGCCATTCAATCTTACTGTTTCAAAGTTATGAGGACAGAAAGATTAGTGCTGATATTTTGTAACTTGTTGCTGTTATGATATTTTATTCTAAAAATAGTGTTTAGTATGCAATAATAAGTATTAAATTAATGTTTGAAAAATTATGAATTATAACTTTTATATTTTGATGGGAATTGATTCAGGACTTCTACTATGACTATGCAAAATTTAACTCCTTCCAATAATTATTTTTTAACTACATTAAATTTTCCTCGTTATTGCGATTTTAAGAAGCAACCAAAAGTTTAAAAGGCATCTGCCAATCCTCGTATAGTAATTGTCTGATCGTTTGCACTTTCAAAGTAAATTTAATAACGTAATTCTCAAATGGTTTACACTTGCCTATTAAATATAATAATTCTCGTATCACTGAAAAATACGTTTGAAATAGTGTTCAAATTTGAAATTCAGGTAGCTATAACTACATTTAATCTCGGATCTACGAATAGAAACTTTCTATGTCAAGATGATCCGTGAAAATTGACACAAATTTTAGGACTGAATATCTCAAGAAATAAAGTTAGTAAAGTCTTGAAATTTTATAATTAGACTAATTAAACGTTGCTGAATCTGATTATGGCTTCAAAACATGTTGTTTCCATTAGAAATCTTGTTGTTTGTGCAAACTTTGATTTGAAGATGTCCCCTATGCAACTCTTTTGGATTTGAATTTGTAGAGGACGTTATTCCCTATTGCAGGGCTTGAAATACCCAGGTGCACTGTGCATATGAAAATAAAATTGTGCACCTATTTTTTTCACGCTAGGTACACTTTGTGAACCTAACGTTAAAAAAAGGAGGGAAACGTGTTTTATGTTAATTTGATGTTGGAACAAAATATTAGTATCGACCTCTCTCGCTTTAACCCTCTAGCGTCCACACGGTTCTCAAGACGATGTCTTCAAAAACCCAGAACGGCCGAGAAACCATTAGGAAAATCGAATAATTTCTTCCCCCTTTACACATCATCTATGGTCATCTAGGTACTTTCTTAATGCACGGGACGTCCTGTGCTTTGTAAGGGGGTGTATATGAAGTGCTTGTTTCAACTTGTAAGTCGCATTGGGTATTGGACATCAGTTACTTATATGTATCTATCACGCATTTTATTAGTTGTGAAGAAAATATAGCAAAAAATTATTGACTACAATTTATATCTTATCACTTGTTAATTCTTTATACTTAAATATGGTTTTCCTAAATAATGTATTCCTCAATCTTTGATTAGACTAACACATTTTTAAAGAACAAAAATTAATTAATATATTTTCTAATACTTGACTGCTACTTCATCATAACGTATATCTTAAAATTCTCTTGTATCTCCGACTGTCTAATACATAAGCAAGCATGCGATTAAAAAGCGTTTTCAAGTCTGTTAAGTCCTATGTATATTAAAAATGTTTTGCGGTAGAACATTTAGCGTTATAGTTATAATTTTGCTATTCGTATAAAAATCAAATTAATTTTATTAAAAATTCTCCTATCCAGTGTAGTCATATTAATTATTATATATTTGTGTGTAAAATTTTATTTGAAAGTACTCATCTCTACGATTATAAAAGTAAGCGTTTGTCTGCGTGCGTGGACTGTCCTGATGAATCTATGGCAGTTATTAGAATGAAATTTGGCACACAGGGAAGCCCGAATGTTTTGCGATTTTTGTACGAAGCCCGAATTTTAAAATTTAATCTAGAACATTTTCAAATTAATTTAATAGAATTGAATTATTGTTGTTTAGAATTGAATTATTGTTGTTTAGAATTGAATTATTGTTTTAAATTATTGTTGTTGATTTTTTTTAATAAATATTTTTTCAATTAAATCTTAACATTTTTGCAAGAGATATGCGTCACCACGAAAAGAACTCACGGGCAACCTCGTGATGAACAAACCCCACTAAAAGAACTGTCATGTGCTTGCCATGCAGTGGCCGTAGTGTTGGTTTGCGAAGCAAACCAAATTGGAATTCGTAGTAAGAACTTTTCATAAGGGGCGAAAAATGATTATTTTATGTTTCACATAAATATACTCATTTTATAAGATATTCTCAGTTCATAAAGAGGAATTATTAATTTGACCGAGAAACCTATGCTAAAAGAATAGCATTGACATAATTATGTTCCTAAAATGCTTCATTTTTTAAGTAAAATTATTAACATGCTATACAAGAAAATTACATTTCCAAATTGTAGGTTTGAAAATAACTCTGTGATATTAATTACCGTGAAAATATGTGATTTCTCGCGTCCGTCAGGAAGAGTTTCAAATAGTTTAATGGTGAAGACCCAGGCGGCAAGTCATGAACAGGACTAGCATGCGAATTAAAGTTTGGAATGGATATATCATCGTTCCGTATATTGTTCGATTCCCATTCAAAAAATATCATCGTTTCTTTCAATTTCCGGGACTTCATCTACGTCACTGTCACTATCGGAGACACTATCCTCTTGGATTGAATTCTCCAAATCATATTTTGTTAGATCGTCTTCGTCGCTTGAATTTAAATCGCACTCATCCGTATCATTTAAAAGAATTCTTTCTATTTCTTCTTTCGACAATGTTTTCCTATAACGAGCCTGTTCGATTGTGAAGAAACCAAATTCTCTATTCAATAGCCACACAAAACTGTCCGGTCCAAAACCAAGCTTGGAAGAAGTATGTGAAAGGGCGCAGTTAAAAGCCGATCCCTAACTTGTTGTTTGTCATTAAGGGAAACTACCCTACTGCTTCAGGCGAAAGGAGGGAGCATTGTAGTGAGGGAATGACGGATTGCCCTTCTCTGGGTTAGGGGGATAGCCAGTAGCTTTAATGACTTAAGCCGGTTCGGGCGGGTGCTGGGCTTTTGCATGTGAAGCCGTTTCGGCCGTCTTGGGCGTTAGAGGGTTAAAGGAACATATTTAAGATTCCTAAATACACACTATGTAAAACAAAATCACTGGGCCTAACGTGTTTATACAGGAGGAATGTTTACTTGTGCCACTGCCACCAGAACTTTCCGATGATCGAAACATTTTCCAGATGGTGCTGTTGAAGCGACTGTTGCAACAGCTGTGCGCCAGAGAAGGGAGATATTAGATGTTTAAATAATTTATTTACTATCTACTACTGACCTTTATAAACACACCCAACTAAAAAGCAGTTTACATTACATTAATGCTCTTATATTACGTTTTTTTGTAATATGCACCTAAAATATAACCTATGCACCTAATTTAAAAACTCAGGTACACAAAGTGCACCTGTATTAAAAATTCTATTTCGAGGCCTGCCCTATTGAATGATACCTTTGAATTTGCTCTAGCATGAATAGTGCTCGAAACAAAGGTTGTGGTTTGTTTTTTTCCGTGACTACAACGGTTTTTGTAAGGAAAAATTTAATGAATTTAATTGAGTTTTGAAGCATTCTTAAAACCAAATTCTCATTGAGTTAACAACTGATTTAAAATGCCTAACATGCAGTGAAGTGTTGTCCTGGAAAATGATAGCATCGTTCTGCATAAAGTATTTTCTCTTTTCCTCCAAAGCTATACTCTACTAAAATTCTAGTTATACTGCACAGTCTGTTGGTGACATGCACATAGGTTTTACAGCCACTTTATCTCTTTTTTTTTTAAATATTAGTACTAAACAAATGTGTATAGACGGTTCATGTTCCAATTACTTCAGAAGTGTATTTAGTGGAGAATTCATGTTACAAAACGTAGCCTAGGTATTTCAAATTATGTGTGCAAAGGTGGCATAAAATTGCATTTCTCTGCAAGTCTATATTAGGTGCCACCATTAACATTACAATGCATGTATTTAAAGCTTTCTGATACATGAAAGCATACAAAATATTCAATGTTTGAAAATCTTTAAATCTTTATCTCTTGTATCTTGGACCTGCAATTGTTAAATATGTTCTTTGTTTTGCTATCCTGGAATATCAATATTTTCATGCTGCACCAAAGTGTAAATATCTGCATCACACTCATGCAGTAAATAATAAATCTTATTTTACTAAGAACAAAATCTATGTTTTTGTAGTTAGTTTGATGTTTTTAAATATAGTTATCATTTGTATAAATGCAAATGCACATCAGAAGTTTATGTAGAATTTCCATATACTAACTTATTTATTGGTTTTTGTGTGGATATTTACCATTCATCTATCAATTTTCATAAATAAATTTTTAAATATGTTTAGTTACATTTTTTTGCATATGTCATAAACTACACTTAATTGTAATTATTTTTGAAACTACTCAACAATACAAGCTTCATTATTATAGGAAATTCCTATCATATATCAAAAGAAAAAAAGGCAGTATCTGATATCTAAAGTATGGGTATGTGAATTTTGTATAAATAAAATTACCTACAGTGATGTATTATCTATGTAAAATGTCTGAGAATGTGTTTGTTTATAAAAAGATAGATCTCATAATAAATGCATTTTATCTCTAACTTCTTTTATTATCATTTTATGGTAATGGTATTAAAATTTATTTAATAAAATTTATAAATTTTTTTAATGTATTGAATTAAAATTTAGATCGTACATTTAGATCAGATTATTCCATATGTCAATAACTCGAAATTACCCTTCAGTTTGTCCTTCTCTTTGAGCATTCTTGTCATATTTTGGTGTTTTTAGAGGACAACTAATGAGATTTTATAGAATGTTTCTTGCTTGTATTGATTAAACAAAGTTGATTTTGAACTAGTTTAATTATTATACTGATGTGAATTATTTAATTATCTTAAGAATTTCTTTTACTAACCTTCAGAAAGGATTGAAACATTTATAATTCATCTCAGAAATTATAGTGGTACTAGGGGGTCGCTTACACTCGCCAACCCCCGAAGGATTGCTTTGCAATTCTCATTGGTTCGCTGCGCGAACATGCTCGCCACGCTCTCATCAATACAGACGTGTTCTAGCAGAAGGGATTGCTTATAAATATTACATTCCAATTTTTTTTTTTTAAATATAATTTTTTTGTATCATTGAAAAGTTAAAACAGTACCTCTGGAATCAGAATTGAAATGAAAACTTTGAGCAAATTTTGACTCGAAATGTAAGCGATGCTTTGGAAATTGAATACCCAACATTTTGTTTGTGTGTACATTTCCCCAGCACTTGAGCCACCTTCACTTTTTCATTGAGTTTGTTGTTGAAGGTTGTATTGCAAGTGTCTTTTTGAACTATAATTGTTGGCCCTGAAAAGGGCTGTATTTCAAATGGCCCTGAAAAGATCCTGTGCTTTCTTTGATTTCTATTATTCGCTGCAACAGCTTGACTAAAATTTTTTTTTTTTTTCAATAAACTTTCATCCTATTACGGTAAAAATTCAATCGAGGCGCGAGGCTTTGTTGTAAACAAACAATCGTACAATGTTTTGCCAAAACGCGATAACAAATAACGTCTTTTTTGCGTGCCACATAAGATAATTATATATATATATATATAGATATTCTGATTTTTTTGTCTTCATGTATTGCAATAAAAATGTTTTGAAGAGTCATTGCACAAATTAAGAAAATTTTAATAATGCAAAATATAATTCGCTTTTTAATTTAATAAACTATCCTCTTATTTAGAAACGTTTCTTGTATCCAACTTATGAAACATTTCTTACTGTTGATCATCAAAATGAAACAGCTGAGCCATACTGTAATGTCCTTCAATCCAGAGAAATTGAAAATCCACCCATGTTATCTGAACCTGTAAGTAAAACACCACTAATTTTATTATTTATGATTCCAACATTGCAATATAATTTTTTATTGCAAGTTTAATAAGCTTTCTTTAGAAAGTTTCTTGTGTCCAACTACTGAAAGCTTTATCAGTGGAAATGGAATAGACTCGCTGGTAATAGAAGTGAAACAATTAAGCAAAACTATTTTCTTCAATCCAGAAAAATTGAAATCCATCCCTTTGTCTGAACAAGTAAAACACCCTCTAATTTGATTGTTTGTAATTTAACATTAGTGTATAATTTTTGAATGATACATAACGAAAAAATTTTCATTATATTATGAACAAAATCTTTAAAAAAATTACAGTTTTTTTGGCCTACATTATGCAATATGTAGTAAAATTGAAACCATTTATACATATTTTTTCATGGAATGCAGATTTGCATGTATTGTAAAAGAGGTTTTTAATTGTTAGTAAAGTTTATACCTTTAATTAATATTCATTTTGAACTTCAACGTTGGTTTTTATGCTGCTATTAAACTTCCAGATTATTTTCTTTGATAGTTTGCGTGTATTCAGTGATTTAAAGAAAATACCACGTAAAAATGAACTCAATAAAAAATAGAAAAATTGATCAAAATGACATTTTGAGAAGAAACTTCAAAAATGTTTTCATCAATATCAATTAGACTCAGTTGGACTTAAAATTTTCCTATTCATTCTTTAAAATTATTAAATAACCCTTATTTGTTTTGCTTAATATTTAAAAAATTTAGCTAAACCTCTATTTTTTAAGTATTGAATTTTGTTTTAACTACGGTATCAAAAGGAAAATTGATGGAAGAAATTCTGTTGACGTAACAAGAAGTACAAACACTCTGTCTGAAAGTTTAAAATCTGCTGAGTATAACCGATGTGTGTAAGCATTTTCTTTATATACCTTCATTTCTATTAAATCCCGGAGTCATGCATTTGTATAAAATCCAGCGATATACGAGAAAGTTTTCACTTCCTCTTTCAATGTGCATTATAAAAAATGCCATCTAAATGGCTCGTTTTCTGAAATACAATTGTATTTTGGCTGTTTTAAAGACCATTTCACAGTAAAGTGTTTATTAGGGAGTAGGTATTATGTAATGAGATTTTACTATTAGAAGATAAGATTTCTGAAGTTGATTTATTAAGACTAAGTACCAATGATAAATTCAATTATGTTATTTTTTTAAGGATACTGATGCTAATCGTAACTAAATAGCTCATTTTCTTTATAAAAAATAAAGAAATAATTTTTTTTTTATATAATGCTTTATTTAAGTTATATGCAACATAACCCAGAAAACATTATCCAGTTAGTTATGAATGATCCAGTAGATACTATCCAGTCTATTTAAAAAGAGCCGTTTATATATAAAGCTTTATTTCAGTTGTATGTGTGCCTTAACACACCCAGAAAATAGATATTATCCAGTTAGTAAAACCAATAATTTGTTTATCATTCCAACATTGCAATGTTATTTTTTGTAATTTTATAAGCTTTCTTATTTAGAAACGTTTCTTGTGTCCTACTAATGAAAGTTTTCTCACTGATGGTGATGAAAATGTATTTACCGAGCCAAACTCTAATGTTCTTCAATCCAGACAAGTTGAAAATCCATCCCCTTTGTCTGAACAAGTAAGTAAAACACACGCTAATTTGATGTTTTATAATTTTTTTTAAAATCCTACGCCCAGCTCAAGGCCTTTTGGCCATACGCTGTCTTGCCGTCCAATATAGCGAAAAAAGTCCTTGGGGAGAAGTATCCCTGGTGTCAATGTCCTGTAAACTAGAGCACTCCGCAAGGTGTCTGTTCATAAAACCATCGCTACAAAGCGGACAGATCGGGGAGGTAGCCACCCCAATCTTATGTAGGTGTTGTTGAAGATAGTCATGTCTGGTTAATAAGCGGAAACAGGCCACTCCAATCCCTCTTGGTAGATCAGTAGGGATTCTTCCCTTGTTACTCAATAGGCAATCCCAACTCCTTCCCTGTGTATCCCTCTGATACTGCAGTTTTCTTTTTTTCTTAAACTGGTTTATAATTCTAACAGTACTATTATAACTTTTTAACGATGCATTATGAAAATATTTTTTTCATTACGTTATTAATAAAAACTTAAATTTACAGTTTCTTGACCTGTGTTATGCAATCAGTAGTAAAATTAAAGACATTTAAGAAGTATTTGAATTTTCTATTTCTATTCCAAAGCCTTGCCTGTGGTTGAAAATTCTGAATTTTTTTTAATGTTTTTTACCTGAACCTTTTTTATACAAAATTTTGTCCACTACTTAAAATTTTTCCAATACGTATGTTTTTGTTGAACCAAATCAAGCATTTAACACTATGTCGTGGCAATCCATAAGGAATAGGATATTGTAAAATATTGAAATCTGGCTGGCATCTTGCCATTGATTGCTACTCAAATTGACTTTGAGAATCGGGGAATTACACATATTGTGAAAGAAATTTTCAATTGTTTGTGAAGTTTATCATAAATTCAATTTATGTTCATTTTGAACTTTAGCGTTTTTATGCCACTAACAAGCTTTCAGATTATTTTCCTTTGTGGTTAGCAGGTATAGAATGATTTTAAACCTATTGAGGAAAAAGATTAATTAAATTTAAAAAAAATGAGAAAACTTTCCAAAATGAATTTTTAAACTGTCACTACAAGGATATTTCCCTTTTCATCCTGTAAAAAATTGAAATGAAGTAATTGAGTTATAACTTTTATTTTTGTTTAGTTTCCATCTTTGTTTTTTAAACGATTTTCTCAGAAGCAGGACGTTTGCTCGCTGAGCTTTTTGTATTGATTTATGTTCTTTCTTAGTATTATCTCATTTCCAATTCAGATTATAGAGCCTCAGTTAAATTGTAATACTGCCTGGAATTTACTTTTTTGTAAAGTTGACTTGAGTGTCATGTGTCATTATTTTCATCTCAATATTCTTGTAATAAATTGTTAATAAAACCTGTATTTTCTAAGTTATGTTTATGACCAATTGTTACTAATATAAGATTTATATTGTTTATATCGATTTTGTTTTTTAAATTTTGGTAGAATCATTGAATTTTATTTCAAATAACTAGGGTATCAAAAGGAAAATTGCTGGATACAATTCTACGGATTTGACAAGTGCAAACCCTTGGACTGAAAGTTCAAGAACTATTGAATATGACCCTTGTGTAAGCATTTTTCTCTTTGTAATCTTTATTTCTTCATTTTAAATCCTGGTGTCATTCATTTTTTAAAAGGACAACAATATATGAGAAATTTTTCACTTTCTTTTTCATTGTGCTCTCTTAGTATAATATTTATGCTGATTTTGATAATAAACTTTCAAATTTACGACAAAATGTTCTCAAAGTCCCTTTAAAAGAACCACTTAAATATAAAGCCATATTTCAGTTGTATATTTTAAAATATTCAGAAAACAGATATTACCCTAAAACAAACATTTTTGTGCTCTAATATGTGTCATTCAAAATGTTCTAAAAGTCCCTTCAAAAGAACCACTTAAATATAAAGCCATAATTTCAGTTGTATATTTTTAAATATTCAGAAAACAGATATTACCCTAAAACAAACATTTTTGTGCTCTAATATGTGTCATTCTGTATAGTATATTTCTCACATAATTTTGCTGTCACTACTGCGTTTTTCTTCAATTCTGCTTTTAATTTTCACAACATAAACCTTGGTACAATCTTAAAATCTTTCTCAGTAATAATGTTCATCCCTCTATTCTTGAATCTTGAACAAAAACAAATTGACTGTGATGTTTGCAGTCATTCACTCCTATTTTAAAGTGAGCTCGAGTGGACTGAACTTTCTCTTAACAATGGAGTGTGTAGTGAATATCTCTGTATTTCATTCTTTTCTAATATTTTTTGTAAGTTTGTCTACAACTGTTCTCACTTTTTTAAATGACTTAAAAACAAAAAGTATTTGTATTAGAAGAAAAAGTTACTATTATAAAAGCTTTTAATAATGAAACAACAAAGTCTGAAATTATAGAACCATTATCTTGTAAATTTGACTGACAAAATTTTGAAAACTTGCACAAATTTCTAAAAAGTAAGCAAACATCATCAGCCAGAAAGAACAGATAATGATAGTTCAATTTAAAGTTATACAAATTTGACAAACAACAAATGTGTGAATTGCTGATTCTGTCATGTCAAAAGTTAAAGAGTTTTCCTTGGACTGAACTCACTTGAAGTTTCAAGTCATAGAAAATATTCATTTTGTTATAAAACTAAACGTGGATATATATAATCTGATTAGACTCAATGTAAACTGTTATGTAAATGGGCTAAGAATCTAGTAAAGGTGCGAAGCGCAGGATACATAGTATTGCACAGTTTAAAAATAGACAGCCAAGGTGAGACTTAAAAGTGTATTAAAATGTAAACTTTACAATTAAAACAGCAACTCATAAAAGAAACATACAAATATCCAGTATTTGGATCCGTGCGATCAGAATATAAACTAACTTCGTTTATATATATATAGCTCTGACCAATCAATTTAAATGGGCGTATCATATGCAAATCTAGCCCGATTTGCATATGAAACATTTGCCACATTTAAACAGTTCAAAGAACAAGAGAATATCCAACAATTGACCCTCTTTCAACGGTTCATGAGAAACTTTTATCATCAAAATACATCAAATTCATTGATACAAAAATGCTAAAAAATTCATTAACCTAGAAACATTAAAAATATATATATATATATATAATTTTCAAAAAATGACCATGAATGTTCAAAAACACAATTTCAAAATTATTTGTTTATTTTGTCAAAATAGAAATGTCCTAAGGAGATCTATCCCAAAATTGGGTACAAAAAGATGCTACATTGGAAGCAAAGTATATCTTAAAAAAGTGTCTCTAAAAATCTTATAAATAGGTAGATATAACTACCTTTTAATCATTAAATCTAGATTGACAAAACAAACTCATCAAAAAAAAAATCAAGTTCAGACAAAAATCTTTGATGTGAATATATTCAAATTTTCTCTAGTTAATGCTTTAGTAAAAACATCAGCTAAGTTTTGTTTACTTCTTATATGTTCTACTGTAAACGTTTTATCATATATAAGATTTCTTAAAAAATGAAATTTCACATCAATGTGCTTTGTTCTACTATTTTCAATAGGAGATTTAGAAAAAATATTTTGCAGCTTCATTATCACAAAATAATTTATATTTGTAGTCCTCATATTTAAATACCTTTAAATTTTTACAGTCATCTAATGTATAAATAAACCACAACAATTCCTTTAGCTTCTTCTGTTAATTATATATATTTCGCCTCCATAGTGGATAGTGAGACACATCTGTGTTTAAAGGTTTTCCAATAAACAGGTACTAAATCCATAAACAAGAAAATTCCACCCATTGACACTCTATTGTCTCTATAAGAAGCGAAATCTGAATGACAATAACATAAAATATCAAAATTTGTAATGTTAGAAAGATCTAATTTATAATGTATTGTATTTTGAACATATTCAAGTAATCTTAATAGACAATTCCAGTGCTTATAACTTTTCCTGAAACTGAGATAATATATTTACAGCAAAACATATATCCGGTCTTGTATGACCAGCAATATAAGAAATACAACCAATAATATTTCTATAAGGTAAAACAGACATTTCAGAAAGTTCTTGTTCAGTACTTGGACAGTCCGATTTAGACATAATTATGCCCTTTGCAATAGGAAGTGAGGAAAGAGGAAATCTATACTCTATATATCACAAACTTTGCTTATGTAACTATGTTGATGTATATAAAGTTTCCCATTTAGTTCCTCAAATTCAATTCCTTAAAGCCTTTTAGTTTTACCCAAACTTTTTTAATCACATTTTAATTTTAGTTTATCAATTACACTATTGATTACCTCATTAGATTTCCCCAATAATATTATTTCCTCTGCATACAATAGCCATACACATTCATTTTTAAATATGTAAACACAATTGACCCATTCCAATTTCTTAAAATTTAGTTATTCCAAAACATTATGAATTCAAAACCATTCCCTGCCACTTTGATGCAATCCATAAATTGCCTTATTTAATAAACATACATGATCTGGTAAATTTAAATCCACAAAACCTTGTGGTTGATGCATAAAATTTTATAGATTAAATTAGCATATAAATAAGCACACTTTATGTCCAATTGGCAATGACACTAACCTAACTAACAAACAAGAATTGCAAAAAACATCCTAATAACAGAGAAATTTGCGACAGAACTGAAAATTTCATCATAATATTCTCTTTTTAGCTGCCTGTACCCCTGTGCAACTAGTCTTGACCTATTACAATTTTGTAATTTTCATCCTTTTTCCATTTATTTCCCAATATACTTACCCTTTCAGGTTCGAGAACTAACATCCATACTTTTCTGCTATACATCATGTCTATTTCTCCTACCATGGCTTTCTGCCATTCAGTTCTTTGGGGTGATTTTAAAGCCTCTTTAAAATTACAAGGGATTTTAACGTTAACAAAACAAGCCTCAAGTTGACTGCTACAATCTGGCTTAAGGATTGGATCTGAATAATGATTTTTACCACTGAAATAAAAAAAATCTCGATCAGACTTTATATTGTTAGCCCTACAATAATTTTCAGTATCATTATACGATCTTAATCTGGTTTTAGAATCTTGAAATCCATAATAAATGTATCTCGATTCGTCTTTTCTCAAAGAATCTTATCTTATCCATCCCAAATCCCTTGGGTCTTTTAAGTATGATTTAAATTAATCCTCTTGAGGGGACTTTTTAAGATTGGTACCTCCCAAATCCTCAATTTCAAGGTCCGAATCAGAAGATTCATTTTTGGGTGTATTTACTTCCGGCTCCGAATCAGATTCAGATACCTCGATAAAATTAAAGCAATGTTGACTTTCGCTGGTTTGCATGGCATACCCAATCATTATCCCCTTCTTGGTTCTCATTTTAAACTTATTACGCAACTGCCTCGGAGTTCCCGCATAAGCTATGCAACTGAAAACTTTTAGATGTTTTACAGATGGTTTCCTCCCCGAATACAGTTCAAAAGTGGTTTTATCTTGGTTACCATGACAAATCCTATTCCAGGTATAAACGAAATACAATAAAGCTTCAGACCAGAAACTATTTGATAACCCGCTAGATTTCAACATGGTTTTTTACGTCATCAAGAGCAGTATAGTTGAACCTTTCACTTACACACTTTTGTTGCAGTGTATATATATTCGTTCTTTCTGCCCTTATTCCTTCAGAATCTAGAAACTTAAGAAAATTCTTTGTTAACAAATTCAAGACCGTTATCAGTCCTTACATTAATTATTTTAGTGTTAAAAAATCTTTCAGCCCTTCGTTGAAATACAACAAAGCAATCAAACACTTCAGTCTTTGTTTTTAAAAGAAATACAACAACTTTGCATGAAAAATCGTCTGTTAAAGACAAGAAATATCTATGCCCGCCTTTTGATACTGTAGGCAGTGGACCACTGCTACCTATATAAATAGGTAGCAGTTCGTGTGATTAACCAGACCTAACTTGCGCAACTGGCTTATATAAAACTCTATTAGTTTTAACGACTTTACAGTCCTCACATTCCACCTTTTGTGATTTAAATGTTGGTAAACCCTTGCAAATCTAGCCTGATTTGCATATGAAAGATTTGCTACAGTTAAAAAGTTCAAAGAACAGCAGAATATCCAACATAAACAATGTTACAATTTGAATTACAGCTCATTCTAATTTTGTAATAATATATTGAAATGTTTGTATTATCGGTATTGCCTGTTTCTGGATCTTAACAGGACATGCTTACCTTCAGGCACTCTTGTACATGAATGGACTTTCGAACTCACCAAACTGTTCATTATATTGATGTGAGGAAATGACTGGTGAGCATCTTGCTTCATTGCGTGGTTCTTAAATACATTGGTGTTTCTCCCTCCTGTAATGACTAGTGCTTTATATTGGAAGTCTCAGCGCTTTATATTTAAGAAAGTAACTGTAGTATAAGAAACCTACTGTTTTATTTTAAATGGTGTTACAATTTGATTTGTAACATTAATTATATGGAGTCTGACCAAGCTGATATTTTTCTCCAAATAAGAATAATTTTAAAATAAAGAGGGACAAATTGGATGGTTGAAATTGTAGAGGGATTGATTGGTAGGTATAGTTTGTATTTTGTCTGTTTTCAGGGCTCCTAACACGTCACCTTTTTGACATTTTGTCACCTTTTCAAGGGTTTTAAGTTCTTAAATTGTATTTGAAGAAGAAAAATTTTTGGTGCGCAGTTAAAAAAATTCATTTTTTCTAAAAAAAAAAAAAAAAAGGGGGTTTGCACAAATTCAATTTCGAAATTTGTGCTACATTCCACCGCAAGAATAAATTCAAAAACGTACCGTTTCAATTGTAAAAGGATAATTCACGTTGCCCGCGGTGTATTAGCAGCAAGTTCTGAAATTTTCTTACGGGAAAAGGATATCAGTAAAACCAAGCGGCGAAGTTCAATGGAAGCAGGGCCATCTGCATGTCCGACCCCTCTTACCTAATTACAGGGCTCCTCACATGTAAACTTTTTGTCACCTTTTCAGGGGTTTTAAGTTCTTAAATTCTATTTGGAGAAGAAAAATTTGGGGTGCGCAATTTTAAAAAAATTCCTATTTCCTCTGAAAAAACAGAGTTTGCAGGTTCCTTAAGAACTCCTTAAAATGGATTTTCGATTTTAAGCACTCTTAAAACTCCTTATTTTTATGTGTGCTACTCCTTAAAACCTCCTTTTTTTTATTTTCGCCTTTTCATTTTCAAAATGCGCGCTACGTTCCACCGCAAGAGTGGATTCAAAAACGTACCGTTTCAATTATAAAAGGATACTTCACGTTGCCCTCGGTGTATTAGCAGAAAGTTCTGGAAATTTTTAGAAAAGGACAAAATGTATTTCAGACATTTCAACAACAAAAATGAGACATAATCTTTCAAAGAAAAGGAAGAAATTCAAGCTGTGTCAAAAATAAACTAATTAAAAAATCATAAATTACGATTTTTTTCATGTTAATATTTTTAAAATGATGTACTTTTTAAATGAAGAAAATAAAAATATCCTTCCAAAGAAAGAAAAAGAACAGATAGGGGTGGCTGGGGAGGATCGTTTTATTTTCTATCTTTATACTTGGATATATTTAGCATTATTGTTTGTCACTTTTAACCCTTTTTTTTGCTTGATTAGTCACTTTTTAACCCCTTTTTTTTGCTCGATTAGTCACCTTTTGTCACCTTTTTTTACTTGATTAGTCACTTTTTGTCACTTTTTTGGTTAAATTAGTCACTTTTGTCACCTTTTTAGACCTTGAAACCTGTTAGGAGCCCTGTGTTTTTAAGACCATTTCACAGTAAAGTGTTTATTAGGGAGTAGGTATTAGGTAATAAGATTTTACAATAAGATAAGATTTCTGAAGTTGATTTATTAAGACTAAGTACCAATTAGAAATTCAATTATATGTTACTTTTTAAGGATACTGATGATAATCGGAACTTTAAAAAGATGATGACATCTTCATCATTTTTGAATTCTCGTCAGAATGACAAAAATTTGGATATTGCTCATTATGTGGGAAACCGTAAACATTCTGTTTGGGTAAGTATTTTATGTTTCGTCTTGAATAAAGTCACCAACTCCTTTTCTGCATTTGACTGTTACTTTAACATCATAAATACTGAATTTATAAAAATTAAATAAAAAATTCAACTTAAATTCACTCATAATTTGGGGGTGAATATTATATTGAGTTCTCTGATGCTTTTAAAGAGGATGTTTAACCTGAATTAAGGAAGGCTGAATTGCCTACAATGTCAATAATCTTTTTTCTATGTAATTAAAGTAATCTGACTTGTTCTGAAATTGCTAATGTATGTTAAGTTACTCAGCATTTGTTGCACTGTATTTTACCATTCAAAGGCATATTTTAGACAGAACTAAAGATAAACTAGTTTGTTAAAGAAAGAGTGTTTAACATGTCTCCCTTTCAAATAAACCCTTTATAATACTTATGCCTTGATAACAACAAACATGTATAGTAGGATGATAGTATATTTCTTCCTAAACATGTGCTCTATCTTTTAATATACTTTCTGTAAATATTTGCCAATAACACAAATTGTTTAATGTGGTAGTGATTCAAAATTTCTTTTATTATTTTGTGAAAAATATTTAGAATACTTTAGTTTGATGCTGTTGTGCTGTTAATGTAATATAAAGTGGAAGATTTCTAAACCATAATTGGGGTATCAGGTTTGATCCCTCCCTGGGTATATTTCTGTCTTCTGTGCTGCAAAACTTTTTTTGTGTGTGTATATGTCCATTTAGTTGACAGTGTTTAGCACAGCTTGGCCGAATATGGACCTTGCACCATAACATCCAACTCATAATTTCTTGTAACTTTTAAATTTCAATATTAGGAATATGAATTCAAACTGTTCTGAGGAATTAAATTCTGGATGCTTATTTGTAGAAGCATGCTTTCAATCCTGGCAAGATAACCATGACTGATTCCGTAGACAGAAAGGCATATTCAACAGAAGCTTTCCTTTCTTCACAAAGTACAGGGAAGTCGGATTCAAAATTGTTTTATAATATGCAAGCTGAAGAGGACAAAATGAAGCAAAAAGAGCAATATTTGGTATGTTTCTTCACAATTTCTGTTCTTTTCTTTTTGTCATTTTAAATTTCGCATTAATTGAATTAAATTTATTGAAAGGAAATTAAAAAGTGTGGTAAAAGCATTTTTATGGTACAGTACAACTCTGGTTACTGAACTAAAGGGGGGAAGCCATTTCGGATAACGATTTTTTCGGTTAAGCCATGAACATCCATTATTATGTATAGTAAACTCCTGACTATCTATCTGCGGGCAGATTATCCACTTTGCGACTTATCCATGGTCACTTTGTGACAAAATGTTGTTGAATATGTATTTAATTCTGAATGTTTTGAGGTCAAACGAATTCAAAACTCTCTTTGTAGGCTACACTCAATCAACAATCTCCCTGGAATAGATTGAGGGAACTGCTGAAATTGAGCAGGAAAGAAATCAGGGTAGTTATTGGCCTTCTGACTGGCCACTGTACTCAGACACTTCAACCTTATGGCTGCCATAGATGACCCATTATGTAGTGGTTGTCGGATGGTAGAAGAAAGTCCTAAGCATGTATTGTGTGACTGGTTTTTATTCTACACAACGATTTGAATATCTGGGATACCATTGTATCGAACCCTGGGAACTGAGCAACATTCCAATCATGTACATACTGAAATTTATTTTGGCAATCGATCTTTAGTGGATCAACAGGGGTCTCAGTACAATAGACTATTAGTTGCGATGCTGGCACTCTTCGGAGTCGTCCCCAAAATAAGTCATAAGTCAAGGCTACACTAATGTTTTTTATAGTTAAAAATTACATTTTTAGCCAGCACGCTCTCGCCCTTGGGATTAGACCCGTGCATACAGTGTTTTTTTGTTGATTTCAGAGGCATTTCAGATAACTTGGGTTTTGGTTAACCAGGGTTTTACTGTATATTATTTATTGAATTAGATTTTTATTCGCTTAAAGTATTTAATGCTGAAGCTTAAACCTAAACAAAGTATTTTAAGCTGTTTCTGGGTGGTACGTTAGGCGTGCACAACATATAATAAAACATTCAGTAACTAAAACTAAATGCTGCCATATGATGAGGTTAAATTTTAGACATAAATTGTTAATACTCGTACATGTATTTCAAAAATTGGTATTTATAAATCTCAATGTTTTGGTATTAAGTTTCAATTAAAGTATTATAAATTTTGTGTGTAGAGAAATTAATTTAGACCATTAAATGTTTTTGAAAAGTGTGGTAGGTTTTGAGATTTTTGCGGGTAGGTGGCCAATACTGCTGGAAGTCTGGTATTAATACACAGGTAAATTCATTAAATGCATGATACTTCCAATATTATGGATTTATTATCAGACTGCAAAACTTTATCTTTATGTTATTGTAGTTATGAAGTGTTGGATCCTTTTTTATATAATTAAATTAATGAGATGAAAGAGAAAAAATTCTAAAGCAAAGACCAGAACTAAACCTAACTTCGATCATATAGTGGTTTTAAATTTTAAAGACTTGGATTAACTAGAAAAACTCTCACTGATCCCTGTACGTGCGTTACAGGTCAGGAGACGTCAATATTTTAACACTGCATACGAAGCCTCAAAATATTAATTCAACACCTCGTTACCAGAAGTGACCCAAGTGCCCGTACAAGCAGAATATGGAAAGCGTCCGAGTGCCAGAGATTAGTTCTTTTCCCTAGTAGAAGTATAACCCTGTCACTGTACTTGACCATCTCCTGTGTATGGGCCGTTGGGGGTTTAAATGTACTTAAGGGAAGTTGTTTCTTATCTTTTGAAAGCATGGCATTCTGCGACACAGAACCACTTCATATGGGTTCACATGGGAATTTTTATGTGCGCCATTGTATGTGTAATTGTGTTCTTGAATTTTTTCTCATGCTTTGCCATTTGAAAGGATTAGCTGCTGGCTGCTACCAACAGTCTGGGCAGTGTTTTTACTCTGATCAGATGTGCTTTACCTTCATTCACTCCCTGCTTTCAGGTTGTGCTTTGTAATTCTGTTCTTGTTTAAAAAGTCTTTTTCAAGACTCTTCCTATTTCGGCAAATATTATTAGCTTTAAATCTTTTTAATTTATAGGCTTAAAATAAATACGGATTCGATTCGTTATTATTATGTCTCGCATTATGGCACCCAAGAATTAGATGCGGAACAAAAGAACAGTCTAAACAATGAATAAATTTAAAATTATTCTATTATTTATTAAAGGCAACAATAACATAGGACAGACAATTTAACTCCTGATTAAACAAAGTAAGTACGTTCAGGTGTTGGGACATAATTAGAGAACTCATAAAAGAAATGACGATATGTAAACTGAACTTTTTCATGCTGTCGACATTTTGACAACATACACATTTATATAATCACTGAAAACATGAGTGTAAAAAAGATGTCATACATAATAATAGTTACGTAAATAAATACATATTCAAGGGGTGACAAAAGCCATAGCATTATGAATTACAGAATGTATTTTCACCTGTAAAAGAAATGGCAAATCGTAGGGCCATTAGGAAAAATTAGGCCAACGAATGGAATTCTTTACAAAACTATTTTTAATCACTGCATTACGCCGGTATACTGAATGCTAATTCATTCCTCAGAACAAGGGTCAATGAAGAAAAATACTTAACTAGCTGTAGACCTCCGATCCATGCCGTCAGATACGTTTCCAGAAAAACCAAAGCCGTTAATCTAACAGCACAAGCATGGCAAGAAAGTTTCTTCTTTCTGATTTGAAATTAAGAATTGTTGGAAAACATTGCTTGTCTTTTTTATTTAATTTTATTGCTCTATTTAATTAAAAATAGGATATCTTTTGTGCATCATATAAATAGATTACAATTCCTATGCGCTAAGTTCTTGTGTTTAATTAGCGTAGCAAAGATGTTATTTTTTTATGTTTACACATATTTGAGTATTTATTCAAATCATTGAACACGATTAAAACTCAATTCAATAACATCCTATTTTTATTTTAAAATATCTGGTTTGCAACTACAGATTACGTAGAGGATTTATTCTTTAAAAAAAATCAAGGTCATCGTAGTTGTTAACCTTTACTCACCATATGCAGATCCCTTGTGAAATATAATAGGGCAACTCTACAAAATTGGAAATCATTAACTACAGTGCATTAGTACTGAGGTACAAAACTAGAGTTTTTATGAAAAACTACAAATTAGAGCAACCAAACCGCAGGAAGAGTTCTTAGACCTGAATGAAATATTCTACATTTAACTTTACGTTTGAAAGGGTTTATCACAATTTCCACAGAATACCAAATATGGCTTAGTGGAAAATTTTAACTAAAACAAATTTGATAACAATTTGAAGAGAGGAATAGAAATGAAGCACAAGTTGTTTCTATTATTTCGAAAGTATTGCCAAGACATATTGCGAGAAGTACTAGACTTTCGAAGGGTTTCCATTGAAGTTGTATTCTTCAGTTATTGGAGTCTTGTTTAGAGATTCATAGGAAATATATAAGTCAATAATACACAAATTAAATTTTAAAACAATCAATTAATTTCAAAACTGTATTTCTTTCCTTTGTGGAGAAGTAAGCTCCATGCATGAAAAATTGTGACTAAGCAATGGAATGCATGGTAAAGTAAATTAATGGCATAAGTAAAAATTTTCTGATTTCTCATTTGAATTGGTATTACTAAGAACGTGATGCATATATAATATTCGAAATATATTCTTTACTCATTAGATTCATGTTAAACCATTTGTAGAAAGTACATGCATTGGTAATGAGCAAATTAAATTTTGAAAAAGAGCTTTATATAAAACAGCATACAACAATCTCCAAAATATCCCTAAAAGAATGTACTAATAGAAATAAGCAACTATTCACGACATATGGTAATTTTTAGTTAATGTCCTACTAGAGCAACACAACAGGCTATTGACGACAGTCTGGGATCAATCCCCTAAGGGAAAGATCTGAGGACAATACACAACGAACCAGAATCATTCCCCTAAAGGAAAGTGTTATGTTAACGAGCTAAAAATCTAGCAGAGGTGAGAAGTGCAGGATGCATAATATATCACAGTTTAGTAATAGACAGCCACGGTGAGATTTAAAAGTTTAATAAAAATATAAGACTTTACAGATAAAATAACAACTCATAAAAGAACGTACAAACATCCAGTATTTGGATCCGTGAGAGCAGAATATAAACCGACTTCGTTTATATGTATAACTCTGACTAAATCAAATGGCGTTTCATATGCAAATCTAGCCTGATTTGGATACGATAAGTTTGCACATATTTAAACAGTTAAGAACAGGAGAATGTCCAACAATTGACCCCCTTTCTACTGTTCACAAAAAACTTAGAATATCAAAACACAAATCAAAATACATCAATTGCATTGATACAAAAATGCTAAAAAATTTCTTAACCTAGAAACATTCAAAAATACAATTTTCAAAAATAACCATGAAAGTTCCATATTACAATTTCAAAATTATTTGTTTATTTTGTCAAAATAGAAATGTCCTAAGGAGATCTATCCCAAAATTGGGTACAAAAAGATGCTACATTGGAAGCAAAGTATATCTTAAAAAAGTGTCTCTAAAAATCTTATAAATAGGTAGATATAACTACCTTTTAATCATTAAATCTAGATTGACAAAACAAACTCATCAAAAAAAAAATCAAGTTCAGACAAAAATCCTTGATGTGAATATATTTAAATTTTCTCTAGTTAATGCTTTATTAAAAATGTCAGCTAAGTTTTGTGTACTTATATGTTCAACTGTAAACATTTTATCATATACAAGATTTCTTAAAAAATGAAATTTAACATCGATATGTTTGGTTCTACTATTTTCAATAGGAGATTTAGAAAAATTTATCGCAGCTTCATTATTACAAAATAATTTATATTTGTAGTCTTCATATTTAAATACATTTAAATTTTTACAGTCTTCTAATATATGAATAAACCACATCAATTCCTTAGCTGCTTCTGTTAATTATATATATTCCGCCTCCATAGTGGATAGTGAGACACATCTGTGTTTAAAGGTTTTCCAAAAAATAGGTACTAAATCCATAAACAAGATGATTCCACCCATTGACACTCTATCGTCTCTATTAGAAGCGAAATCTGAATCACAATAACATGAAATATTAAAATTTGTAATGTTAGAAAGATCCAATTTATAATGTATTGTGTTTTGAACATATCCAAGTAATCTTAACAAACAATTCCAATGCTTATAACCTGGGTTTTCCTGAAACTGAGATAATATATTCACAGCAAAACATATATCAGGTCTTGTTCGACCAGCAATATAAGAAAGACAACCAATAATATTTCTATAAGGTAACAGACATTTCAGAAAATTTTTGTTCAGTTCTTAGACAGTCTGATTTAGACATAATTATGCCCTTTGCAATAGGAAGTGAGGAAAGAAGAAATCTGTACTCTATATAAATCACAAACTTTGCTTATATAACTATGTTGATGTATATAAAGTTTCCCATTTTGTTCCTCAAATTCAATTCCTAAAAGTCTTTTAGTTTTACCCAAAATTTTTAAATCAAATTTTACTTTTAGTTTTTCAACTACACTATTGATTACTTTATTAGATCTCCCAAATATATTATTATATAATCTACATACAATAGCAATACAACTTCATTATTAAATATGTAAACACAATTGACCCATTCCAATTTCTTAAAATTTAGCTCTTCCAAAACATCATGAATTTCAAAAAACCATTCCCTACCACTTTGATACAAGCCATAAATTGCCCTATTTAATAAACATACATGATCTGGTAAATTTAAATCCACAAAACCTTGTGGTTGATGCATACAAATTTTATCGTTTAAATTAGCATATAAATAATCACACTTTATGTCCAATTGGCAATGACACCAACCTAGCAAACAAACTAGAATTGCAAAAAACATCCTAATAACAGAGAAGTTAAAGACAGGACTGAAAACTTCATCATAAGATTCTCCTTTTAGTTGCCTGTACCCCTGTGCAACTAGTCTCGACTTAAATCTTACAATTTTATCATTGTCATCCTTTTTGAAAGTGTAAACCCATCTGTTCCCTAAGACACTTGCCCTTTCAGGTTTGGGAACATACTTTTCTGCTATGCATCATGTCTATTTCTTCTACCATGGCTTTCTGCCATTCAGTTCTTTGGGGTGATTTTAAAGCCTCTTTAAAATTACAAGGGATTTTAGCATTAACTAAACAAGCCTCAGGTTGACTGCTACAATCTGGCTTGGGGATTGGACCTGAATAATGATTTTTACCACTGAAATAAAAAAAATCTCGATCATATTTTATATTATTAGCCCTACAATAATTTTCAGTATCGTTATACGATCTTAATCTGGTTTTAGAATGTTCAAATCCATAATAAATATCGTATCTTGATTCGTCCTTTCTCAAAGAAGCTGATCTTATCCATCCCAAATCCCTTGGGTCTTTTAAGTACGACTTAAATAAATCCTTTAGAGGAGACTTGTTACGTTTGGTACCTCCCGAATCTTCAATTTTAAGGTCCAAATCAGAAGATTCATTTTCGGGTGTATCTACTTCTGGCTCCGAATCAGATTCAGATACCTCGATAAAATTAAAGCAATGTTGGTTTTCGATAGTACTTTGGTTTTTATTATTTAACTCAGAAAAAGTAACGTTTATAGTCTCTATGACTTTATTGTCTTCAGGAATGAAAATTCTATAACCCCTGGTTTGCATGGCATACCCAATCATTATCCCTTTCTTAGTTCTCATATTTAACTTACTACGCAACTGCCTCGGAGTTCCCACATAATCTATGCAACCGAAAACTTTTAAATGTTTTACAGATGGTTTCCTTCCCGAATACAGATCAAAAGGGGTTTTATCTTGATTTCCATGACAAATCCTAAATCCAGGTATAAACGAAACACAGTAAAGTCTCAGACCAGAAACTATTCGATAACCTGCTAGATTTCAACATTGTTTTTACGGCGTCAAGAGCAGTATAGTTGAACCTTTCACTTACACCGTTTTGTTGCAGTGTATATACATTAGTTCTTTCTGCCCTTATTCCTTTAGAATCTAGAAACTTAGAAAATTCTTTGTTAACAAATTCAAGACCGTTATCAGTCCTTACATTAATTATTTTAGTGTTCAAAAATCTTTCCGCTCTTCGTTGAAATCCAACAAAGCAATCAAATACTTCAGTCTTTGTTTTTAAAGGAAATACAACACTTTTGCGTGAAAAATCGTCTGCTATAGACAAGAAATATCTATGCCCACCCTTGGATACTGTAGGCAGTGGACCACTTAAATCCATATGTAGCAGTTCGAGTGGTTTACGGGATCTAACTTGCGCTATTGGCTTATACGAAACTCTTTTAGTTTTAGTGACTTTACAGTCCTCACATTCCACCTTTTGTGATTTAAATGTTGGTAAACCGCTCACTGCATTCTTTTGACTGGTTTTGATAATATACTGACTATTTATATGACAGCACTTTTGATGCCAAAGCTCCAGCTCACGAGAAGTATTTGTATCATAGTTTGTATCAGGGTCTCTTTCCCCACTACCTATCGCAAATACAGGATTGTGGTTAGGGTAACTTGGTTTACAATAATACAGATCGTTAACCCGATTTGTATTCAATAATAGTTCATTACTTTTATTATAAACCTTAATTTTCCCCTTACTTCCAATGAAAGTTGTTCCCCCTTTTTCAAAAGCTGCTCCTGATAGAAGGTTTCTTCTTAAATTTGGTGAATACATGACATTTTTAAGATCAATTAATCTTTCTTGGCCATTTCTTTTAAAACAAATCCTTACTGTTCCAATTCCTTCAACTGGACATGTTGAGTCTCCTACGGCCAGCGACATGTTACTGTCAGAAACAGGCTCAAACTTCGTAAATAATCTTTTATTGCTGCAGAAATGAGTAGACGCTGCAGAGTCAAAAACTCATGCTAACTTATCATGGTACCCATCATTCTGACTAATAAATGCTTCTACTATATTGTTAGTCGAAGTACAGGGTTGACTCTTTGTCCTATGGTTCTGCATACAGTTAGCCTTAATAGGGCCTAATTTACCGCATTTGAAACATGGCCCTAATTTTGTACCCTTTATCGATTTTATATTCCGCTTAAATCTGTTTACTTTAACTTCAAACGCAGAATTATCAATCCCGATACTATCTTTTTTAAGTTGTTTAATTCTACTTTCTTCACATATTAACTCACTTAATACCTTATTAAAAGTGAATTCCTCTTTGGGTAGACGATATAACGACTGTACAGTACCTTGATATTCAGATGGTAGATACCTGATCAGTTGGAAAGCTTGGTATAGATCCTCCAGTGGATGACCGGAGTTTTTCAGCTGGGAAACTATAAGTTTCAATCGCAAACCGTAAATTCCGATTTCCTCATCTCAGTACTTGCTTCCGAAGAAGTCGTCCAAGAGTGCAATCACGCAAATCCGGTTTAAAGTGGTCTTTCAAGCTGGTCCAGGCGGTGTAAGGATCGTCTTCACCAGAGATTAGCAGACGATAATCCTTGTCGATGTTGAGGTACAAGGTGCGTAGGCTCGATCTCGCTTGGTCCCGAAATCCCTCTTTTCTTTAGGTGTAGCAGATTCCTCAAGCTTTAGATCTTTTGCAGACGTTGTAACGAATTGTTAGCAGCCCTACTCCATCAGCACAGCCTTGATGTCGGCGATCCACAAGAAGTAATTCCCCAGCATTCAGTTTCTCTATTTGCACTGAATCCACCAGGGTCAATGCCAGCAGACGAACCAGGGTTTTCAGAAAACAGAAACCACCCGGCGTGGCCCCCGGCCGCAGGCGTAATTCTCAAATTGCAGGAAAAATATTTCCGTCGGTTGGGTAAGAACCTTCACTCACCGGCTGACTGTGCATGCAATCCTGGTTCGTACCTGGGCCCATAACCATTGTTATGTTAACGAGCTAAAAATCTAGCAGAGGTGAGAAGTGCAGGATGCATAATATATCACAGTTTAGTAATAGACAGCCACGGTGAGATTTAAAAGTTTAATAAAAAATATAAGACTTTACAGATAAAATAACAATTCATAAAAGAACATACAAACATTCAGTATTTGGATCCATGAGAGCAGAATATAAACCGACTTCGTTTATATATATAACTCTGACTAAATCAAATGGCGTTTCATATGCAAATCTAGCCTGATTTGCATACGATGGATTTGCACATATTTAAACAGTTAAGAACAGGAGAATATCCAACAGAAAGTTCCGAGGTAATTGGTAATTTTTTTATTAATGTTGTACTAGAGCAGCACATAATGTGCTATTGATGACCGTCCTGGATCAATCCCCTAAGGAAAATATCCGAAGAAATTGGGTAATTTTTAATTAACGTACTCAAGCAACACAACGGCCTATTGACTAGGGTCAGGGATCAATCCCTTAAGGGAAAGATATGACGACAACACCGTGTAATTTTGAGCCACGGTCAGATGATGAGATAACACTTGAGCTGGCACTTCACTCTCCATGAGTTTGTAATCTCACGTCGATTGGATCTCTTTGCAGTTCGAATTTGACCACATTTTACAATGACGAGGCCATCATGGCATTGCCTATGGTGTTGGTTTACGAAGAAATCACAGGTGGTTGGCGAGCATTCACAATGGTCACCAGGGCCGCACATAAATTTCCAGCCCCCCCCCCCCCCAAAGAATTTTGTTACTTCGGTTTCTAATACTTCAGGCATTTCTCTTTCCACTTCAGAAGCTTCCTTTTTCGAAAAAAAAGCTTCCTTTCCCGTCCTCTTTTTTTGGAAAATTCTGCATCTATACCTGTTTTAACTCTTTGATAGCTCAGGTCTCCTTATGTACTCATTAAAATTCACCAAACACATCACAAGGAATAATGGACTGTAGTTCTCACATCATTTATTAATTTCTTTCTCTGAGCTGCGCTCACACGCGCCTTTTTCGCAACTCCCAAAAACTCGAACTGCGCGCCAGGCGTCGCAAGGTTACAGTGCGTGACAGCAGCGCCCTTTTTTGGCTGTTGCCAACGGAGAGTTCAAACAATACCCATAATAGAAGCAGTCTCTTTAGCTCTATTTATACAGGCCATTGTTTTCTTAAATCTTTATCTATTGTTTGAATTAACACTTTAATGTTATTCATTTCGATATCAAGGGAGATATATTATGATTGAAGGATTAAATTTCTTGTATTAATTTTTTCTAGTATGTCCTTCCAAATGTTTAACTGAATTAAAGTTTCAAATTTTGAAAAGTAATTGAGGAATCCATTTACTTTTCTGCCGTTTCCTCTTACGATAAACTACTGATTTTTTACATCTTGAAGGGCCTTTAAAACGTCAGGTAGTTTTTCAGATATAGGTTTCACTGCCTCAATTCTTGCACTCCATCTTGTCTCACAAAGACCATGTAGAGACCTCACATCAGTGTGGTTTAGAAGCAGTTCCCATCGACGTGGGCTCACACTAAAGAAATTGTAAAGCTGGTTTATAAAGTTGAAGTACGTGCTTACTATTTCATTACTCCTTGTGGCATGTAAACCAACTAGTCATCGTAAACCGGAGACTGATGAAAATGTGAGACCACCTTGACGGGGTCATTTTAAGGACTTGAAAAGAATATTTTCTGTTCGATATTTTTTTGTCGAATTTGGAAAATAACCCTAAAATGAGGCAGATAATTTCTTAAACAAACATTGGGGCCACAGGCCCCTTAAACGTCCAGGCTCCTGACATATGTCGGGTTTGTCCCCCCCCCCCTTATGGTAGGCCCTGATGGTCACAACGTAACCCCCACTAAAGCAACTATCACAGGCAACGCAGTGTTAGCCATGCTGTGCCAGTTATATAACCAGCTGTTGCCAACGGAAACCTGAAGGGTTTCAACAAGATCACTTCACACAATGATCAATTACAATATTCACAGTACACGATAGGTGTTAGTACCAAATTATTACAGAACGTAAGCACAAGCACATAATAGCAATTACCACAAACAAGTACACTATAAACAAATTTTAATATTTTTACAATTCAAGAATAAACTCCACCAGTTATTTAATATACAACACGAACCTATTTTAAACTATTCAACTGGTAACACAGATCTTTTAAAAATACCACATTGAGTTTTTACATCGACTACTCTTACCCTTTCATCTCGTCCGGGATAAATTCTTATAACTCTACCACGTGCCCAATAGCATGGTGGGACACCATCTTCCTTAATCAAAACCAAGTCACCTAATTTTAAGTTTTTCTTATCAAACATCCATTTACTGCTTTCGTGTAAAGAATTTAAATAAGAAACACTCCATTTTTTTCCACAAATTTTGAACAATTTTTGTAGTAACTTGCCACCGTGATAGTCTATTGATGTTGATATCTATTACACACGGCTCAACAACAGCAGTTACCGGTCTTCCAATTAAGAAGTGTGCTGGAGTGAGAATTTCAAGATCATCTACTTCAGATGACAGAGGCGTTAATGGGCGACTGTTAAGCATACCTTCAATCTGTGCCAAAACAGTATGGAATTCCTCATAAGTTAATTTACAGTTACACACTATTCGTTTGAAATAATATTTAAAAGAACGAACACCTGCCTTCCAAAGACCTCCAAAATTTGGGGCCCGTGGTGGAATGAATTCCCACGTTATATTTTCTTCTAGTAAAAAGTTAGACCAATTATCGTTTCCCATTTTTAATGCCTTATAAAACCTTTTCAACTCATTGTTCCCCCAACGAAATTTGTAGCATTATCTGACATGATTTTTTTACATATCCCTCTTCGGGAAACAAACCTCTTAAGACATGCAATTAGAGAATCTGCTGTTAAATCAAATAACATTTCAAGATGCATAGCCTTAGTTACTAGACATATATATATACATATATACACTTTAATAGGAGATCCCTTCCTATTATATTTGTTACGCATCAGGAATGGGCCACAAAGATCCATGCCCACAGAATTAAACACATAATTCGGATTTACTCGAGCACTTGGTAAATCTCCCATCCTTTGACAATTTACTTTAGGGTTAACTTTAAAACAATTAATACATTTATGAACAACCTTTTTACACAAATTACGGCCGTTTAATGGCCAGTACCTCAAGCGTATTTGGTATAATAATGCTTGAGGACCCGAATGCAGGTATTTTTTATGATGATACACAATAATCATTTCAGTTATTTTATGTTTAGCAGGCAAAAGAATGGGGTGCTTGTGGTTGTAATTAATAGAGGCATTCTCAAGTCTACTACCGACTCGTAAAATGTTACTCTCATCTAAAAAGGGACACAAATTCCTTACCAGACTGTCAGGATTAACTGAACCTGAAGCGATTTTATCTCTTTCGCGAATTCTTGCTCTTGAACCAATTGTATAAGTTTCATTTCAGATTGATTCATCTCGCTAACCCTCAAGGTTCCAGACTTCTTTGGAAGGATTCCTCGAGACTTGTTAACAAATCTGCAAATATAACTTAATATTCTAATTAAACGAAAATGGTTATTACTTACACTAATTATATCATGCACAAAGTTACTCGTATTGACATTAAGGCAAACAAAGTTATTGGAGTCAATAAGTGTTGACAGTTCAGAATCATGAGATCCCGATTTTTGGAGGGTCTTGAATTCGGACTGGAATTCCTCGATTGAACTCACTGGCGGCGACTCAGTACAAGGCATGTCTCCAGTGGACAGGAATGGAGGCCCAGTCCACCACAGTGAGTCGTGCTGCAGGCTCGATGGGCCGAGACCTCTAGAAATGAGGTCAGCCGGGTTCTGGGCCGATGGAACATGATGCCACTGCTCTTCAGATGTCAATTGTTGAATGGTGACAGCTCGATTTGCTACAAAGGTCTTGAGCGTGTTAGGATCCTTCCGGATCCACGCCAAGACAATTGTGGAATCGCTCCACAGGTTCGTTGGAGGTGCATTTAGTTGTAGGGCTCTCACCACTCGTGTCATCAGCTTTGCGAGAAGGACGGCGGCACACAGCTCGAGCCGAGGTATGGTGACCTTTTTCACGGGTGCTACTCTGCTCTTGCTCGTCACAAGCCTCATTGTTGTCTTGTCATCTGAGGAATGAGAACGGCAATATATCACTGCCCCGTAACACTTCTCTGAAGCATCTGCAAAACCGTGGAACTCAATCCTCATCACGTTAGGATTCACAATACACCTTCCAATGTAAATACTGTTTATGCTGTTGAAGTCCTCAAGAAACCGGTGCCACTCGTTGGATTCGTCAGAAGGCAGCTCGTCATTCCAGTCGATTTGAAGACGCCAAAGGCTCTGCATGAAGATCTTGGCCTTAGCCACCACTGGCCCAAGTAGCCCCAATGGATCGAAAGTCTGGCAATGGTGGAAAGGACACATCTTTTGGTGTAGGAGTCCTTCAACTCAACTGCAACTCGGAAAACAAAGCAGTCTTCTTGTGACCTCCAGGACACTCCCAACGCCTTTGTCTCGATGAGGTTCTCGAACTTGTATCCTCCGTTGCTGTTTGATGCCAAATCTGCATGACTCCCACTCCACTTGTGTAGGGCCATCCCTCCTTTCTCCAATATGCCAGCAAGTTAACTCTTAAGCTCCATAGCTTCGTCTAAAGTCGATGCGCCGCACAGCACGTCGTCCATGTAAAAGTTCTCTCTAAGGACTGGCGCTGCCAAGGGAAAGCTCCTCTCTTCATCTCTGGATAGTTGCAGCAATGTTCTCGTTGCTAAGAAGGGAGCGCTCACAGTCCCATATGTCACTGTTGTAAGCTCGAAGGTTTTCACAGGATCATCTGGTCTTTCCTTCCACAAAATTCTCAGCAACGGCTGTTGGTTCTCGTGCATGAGTATCATGCGATACATCATCTTTACATCTGCTGTAAAGGCATAAGGATGCTCTCTGAATTTGATCATAATTGCGTACAAATCATCTTGTACTAGTCCTTCGTTATATTGCAGCGAATTTAGCGACAACCCATTAGTGGTGGGATTGGACGCGTTAAATACCACCCTCAACTTAGTGGTACTTTTCTCTGGCTTGTAAACGCCATGATGTGGCATGTAATAGCCTACCTCTGCATTTCCATTCTCTGCAACAACTTCTCTCATATGTCCAAGTTTTTCATATTCGCTCATAAAGTCCTTGTATAATTTTAAATATGCCGACCAACCGGTCTAGTGGTTAAGGTGTTGGCCTCTGGATCGGAAGGTTCCTGGTTCGAATCCGGGGTCAGGGCGTGGATGTAATTGTGCTGTCCTTAGTTAGGGGTAGTGATGGTCGCCCATTGGGTGCCCCTTCACAAATGACCATCGCTTCCCGGCCTTGCAGTGGCCTATGATTAGCAATCAAGTGCCCGCCGTAATTAAAAAAATAATAATTTTAAATATTCTGGTTCTCTGCTTAGTTTTCTCCATAATGCATTCAATCGTTTGAGAGCAATGTCCCTTGATTCACCCAAACATTTTGGATCATCTTTAAGAGGCATTTTAACTATATAGCGGCCCTCAACATCCCTAGAATGCGTTTTTACGTAATGTTCCTCACATAAAATAGCCTCTTTATTTTTAGTTCTCTCTAACTCAACATTTTCAATTTCCCAAAAATGTTTTAACGTCTCATTTAGATCTTCCTCTTTAATGAATCCACAGTGTACCTTTGGTACCACTACATCCGAAATTGACCCACTCGCAACATAACCAAAAACCGTGTTTTGGAAGAACAAGTTTGAATTAGGTAAACAAACCTGTCCGGGTCTTAATAATTGATAAAACAACTCGGCAGATAATAAACAATCCACCCTTTGAGGTATCCAAAATTGATCCGCTAAATTAATATAATCTGGAATCTGTTCAATCACATTTAAACTCTTAGTTGGTGCTACCTTGGTAATTTTATTTACAACCAACATATTTAAGTTTGCTTGAAAAGATCCATCTGCGTTCGAAATTTCTGTTTCGATGCAATTGTTTACCGATAAAGAGGAATTATCCAAACACGTAACTAATATATTTATTTTTTGTTTCTTCAAGTTTAATCTATCAGCACATTTTTTGTTATTAAGTTGCTTTGACTTCTAGAATCGCTCTGGCAGTCTGCCAAATACCATTTCCCTCTTTTAAATACAGTAAAACTGAGCTTAATAGAACATTTTTCGTCACCGAACAGCTGTGAGCAGAAAAGGATTCCATGATGGGGGGTTGACAAGGGGGTACGAACGTTCTAGCTTCAGAATTGAGATTTGACCTTCAAATTTCAATACTAGATGCTGACTCACTCGAATTCGCATTCCGATTTTGAATTTCGCCGTACTGGCTTATATTCGGATTTTGTCTCGGGAAATGAATTAAAAAGTTGTGCGGTTTGTTACAAAAACAATTTTTCGCACAGCACTTTTTAATGTCTTTTTACTACATCAACTCGTTCATTTACGGCCAAAGTTTTTGAAATCGGAACAAGCAGTAAGCGGGTGATCCAAGTTACACATTACACATTTGGGTTTGTTAACATTTGACACCAAAACTTTGGCACCGTAATTTTTAGGATTATGCCTTTCAAAACCGTTTTTTCCACACACGATCCGATTTAGAATACGAATTACCATCTGTTTTATTTCCATTTCTGGAAGCTATGTAAAGGTCTAATTCTCGCCCTAACGTCTGCGGATTATACCATGTTTCCCCTTGTTTGATACCAATATGACTCATTGTTTCCCGGTCCAAACAACTAAATATTTTATAGGACACCATAAGTTCACATAGTTCTTCAAACTTAGAAACATTTCTTAATTTACAATAGTATTCAAACATTGCACTTACTCTAGTCGCAAATTGGAGATAGTTTTCAGTCGGTAACTTTTGGGATTTTCGGAATTGGTTTAAACACTCCTGAGGGGTTGGCTGGAATTGTTTTAACACTAATTCTTTGATTTTTTCATAATTTCCCAATTCCTCTTCTTGAACATAAATCATTAAATTACCCACTCTTTCCCCCAACATATTTAATAAAATCTCGGCTTTAAATTCTTCTGCCACATTTTTAGTCTTGAATGCTTTTTCAATGGATTGGAAAAAAGAAATGGAATGCTTCCGTTTTAGAAGGTACAGGAATTGTTAGAGTTTTTACACTTTTGATCACGTTTTCAATACTACTCGACTCCGAATCTACCTTTCCTAACTTTTCTACAGGCATTTTACTCCTAGCATTAGTTAATTCAATTTCTTTTTTTAACTGTTCCAATTAAAATTTTTCCAACTCTAATTTTAATTCACTGTTTTGATTAGCTTGTTCCATTTTAGCTTTCTTTTCTTCTAGAACGCAGTTAATTACACTTTGAACACACTCTTTATTGTTTTGGAAAATGTCGCTATTTTCAATTATTGTTTTAAGGTCAATAATTTTTGGTTTCTCAGGTATGGTTAATCCTAATTCTACAGTGACAAGACAAAATTCGTCTTTCCTAAGGTTTTTAAACATTGACATTTTAAACAAGACTAACTCAATTTGAGACCAAAACCAAACAAGAACCAAAGAAATTGCTCTCACCTCTAAAACGAATTCACAATTTTTCTCAACAACACATTTCCTTTGTTTTCACTTGCATAGTTCCAAAAAACCAATGGATCTTTAACACAACCTATCGCTAATCCACTCCGAGAGATGTGACCATGTTTTAACTCTTCAATAGCTCAGGTCTATTTATGTACTCATTAAAATTCACCAAACACATCACAAGGAATAATGGACTGTAGTTCTCACATCATTTATTAATTTCTCTCTCTGAGCTGCGCTCACACGCGCCTTTTTCGCAACTCTTAAAAACTCGAACTGCGCGCCAGACGTCGCAAGGTTAACAGTGCGCGACAGCAGCGCCCTTTTTTGGCTGTTGCCAACGGAGAGCTCAAACAATACCCATAATAGAAGCTGTCTCTTTAGCTCTATTTATACAGGCCATTGTTTTCTTAAATCTTTATTTATTGTTTGAGTTAACGCTTTAATGTTATTCATTTCGATATCAAGGGAGATATATTATGATTGAAGGATTAAATTTCTTGTATTAATTTTTTCTAGTATGTCCTTCCAAATGTTTAACTGAATTAAAGTTTCAAATTTTGAAAAGTAATTGAGGAATCCATTTACTTTTCTGCCATTTCCTCTTACGATAAACTACTGATTTTTTACATCTTGAAGGGCCTTTAAAACGTCAGGTAGTTTTTCAGATATAGGTTTCACTGCCTCAATTCTTGCACTCCATCTTGTCTCACAAAGACCATGTAGAGACCTCACATCAGTGTGTTTTAGAAGCAGTTCCCATCGACGTGGGCTCACACTAAAGAAATTGTAAAGCTGGTTTATAAAGTTGAATTGTGCTTACTATTTCATTACTCCTTGTGGCATGTAAACCAACTAGTCGTCGTAGACTGATGAAAATGTGAGACCACCTTGACGGGGTCATTTTAAGGACTTGAAAAGAATATTTTCTGTTCTATATTGTTTTGTCAAATTCGGAAAATAACCCTAAAATGAGGCAGATAATTTCTTAAACAAACATTGGGGCCACAGGCCCCTTAAACGTCCGGGCTCCTGACATATGTCGTGTTTGTCCCCCCCCCCCTTATGGTAGGCCCTGATGGTCACAACGTAACCCCCACTAAAGCAACTATCACAGGCAACGCAGTGATAGCCATGCTGTGCCAGTTATATATATGTCTTAATTTTCAAATCAAAAGGAAATTTTATCATGGAGCAAAAGTTAGTATTTTTGCTATTAACACCAGAAGTAGTTAAGTGGTCAGTATGACCGCAAAATAATTTTAATGGTGCACAAATATCTTATTTTTTCACCAAGGGCAGTGGTAGTCTGTTTGCAAGAGGAACGGATTAGCAACCTGAAAGGTTTAGAGTTCAAAACTTGAACCAACCAAAGGCTTCTTCAGTGGCTTTCCCTTTGGTTTGCTTTTGTTTGAGTACAATCAAATGAGAGAACAGTAAAGTGTGTCATAGTTATCATGCATTCTCTTGAAAGGAACACAAGAAATTGTGAAAACAAAACACTACACAAAAAATGGCATTGGGACTATCTTTTTTTTCCAACGAAGAATTCATTAGAAAGCTGCCTCCATTTTGTTTTTGAAATAATAAAATTTCTGTGCATTCACACCCTGTGTTTCAACACTGTACTGAAATATTATGAACATCTGGTCCCAGATCGGGATTCGAACCAAGGACCAAGAAGACATATAAGGGATTATTCCAATTTCTGATACAGTTACATTCTTCGTTACTTGCCGACACTATATCAGTTCTTTGTTAAACAAATTCACAAAAAATCGTGTATTGTTTCCAGACCTTGAGTTATAAGTTTGATTTAGAAATATTATTCCACACTAGCCACTGCGTGGCTAGTCCTGCATTGCCCGTGCCAGTTGCTTTTGTGGGGTTATTGGTTTGATTCGCAAACCAAATGGGAATTTGTAGCGTATTGGATAACAGCCACCGCAGATTCCCATTTGGTTAGCAAATTTGTAGCCTATTGGATAACAGCCATAACGGATTGGATAACAACCCGTTGTAATATATTTTGTAAAGTGTGGTGTAGATTGTTGAATTTACCTTGCACTGGAGCAACAAACATACAGGTTATTGGTGACGGTCCGGGATCCATCTCGAAGGGAAAGAGCCAAAGGCAATACTTGGTAATTTTGGACCCCTGTATGATGATGAAGTCAACACCTAAGTTGGTACTCACTCTCCAAACTTTTACATGTGCCAAAGTTCGGAAATGTGAGGCCACAACAGATTTAACGTGCACCAGTCCACACCTGCACAACTTTCTTTTAGTTGGTTGGAATTAAAAACCCTTCATTTGCTAATCCGCGACTCTTATCAAACAAGGTTACCGCGGCCCCTACAAGGTGGGCTATGATAAAGCAATTATTTCTAATACTTTTATAACCTTCTCATAATCGCATGGTTACCCGTGTTACGCATTTCCAGTGAGAAGCCAAATAATTTTTTTTGGCATCCCGTGAACTCGCTACCACTAGATCAGTTCTTGGTTATGCAAACTCACAAAGAATTGTGCAGTTTTTCCAGACGTTGAGTTATAAGTTTAGTTTTGAGATTTTATTCCACATTGAGTAGTGCTTAAAGATTCTGTACATTTGTTTAAAATCTCACTCCCGGTAAGTTTAGAGAGAGTTTATTTTAAAAATACTATAAAACATCATTAATTTGCAATGTCTCTTCCTATTAACTAAAGCAGCTCCAAATAATAAATGCGAGAGAAACAAAAATGAAAAGTTATTTATATTGTACACAAGTGTTCGATGAAAGTATCGATAGTTGTTGAGACATTGACTTTTTTTCTCTTACTGTTCTTGTGTTCCTTGTTTAGAATGATTTGTAAGATGTTTGTCATATTTTCTTGCCATTGGAAAAAAAGTATCGATAGTAGATTAAAGTGTTTAAGAAATCAGTAGGGTTTTATTCTCAGAACGTTTAGAGATTAAGCGTTTTTCAGCTATTCCAAAGAAGTGGTCAAAATGACCTTCCACCCAGGATAAACCTAAAAATGTTTCCCAAATTGCACTGTTGAATGATCTACAATCCTCTTTCACTAATTCCCACTGAATTCCCCTTGTAAAACCGCAAACCCAGGGAGTCCAATCCACAAGGCCAATAAACAGCAGGAGGGAGTAGTTGATGGGCTTGGAAATTTCTGTTTTTCACACTTTTCAGCAGCGATTTTCTCAAAAATGGTATTCATTTCATTAATTATACTCTGTGTGTAAATACTTCATATTATTAATTAGCTCTTGATTGAAACAAAATCGCCGTTTTGTGGTGTCGTATTCATTTTTAGTGAGTTTACCAATTCAAGATGAAATCCAATTCAGTTGTGCAGGAAATGTCATGGCGCCAAGGTCCAACTTTCCTGCCAGTACGTCACGATACTAGAATTTCGGGAAAGGGTGGGATTTTTACTGTTGCCACTTGGCCATTTGAAGATGAAAAACTATTATGTTTGACTTTGAGGCTCGGCTGAAGCACTTTGTTATTTAGACATAACAGAAGTCTGCCCAACTCTTAAGTGCATCTAAACACTTGAATATTTTAGTGATGTAATGGAAAGTTGAAAAAGTGATTAAATAAAGTATTTGTATCAAAATAATGAAAAAACTATGATATAAATGCTAAGATAATCTTGAAATATCATTCCAAATTTTTGTCAACTTACATTTTGTTTCTTCCATTAGTTCACATTTTCTAGCGTTTGTTCTGAAGATATTTTATAAAAATCGCATGGTAATGATGTCATATTGGTGTGTACATCGATTGGAACATTTATAACTTGTCCCACAATCGTATATCCTTCATAGCTCAATGCCACAGTTGCATGAATAGTAGTAATGACGACATCAGTCGCTCTGTGATCACATTAAGTGATGACAAATCTGGCTTTGGTGGATATTGAAAGTCATGTAGATTTTGTCAATGGTGGTATTTTTTTTCTTGATAAATTTGTTCTACAATGACTACACATCATGATATTCACATTGGAGTGAGGATACTCGCGACAGAGTAATGATATCACTAGTGTTCCTTGACTGCTTCAAGTTCTTTTCAAACAAAGTCTATCAAAAAGATTACATGAATATCCAAATTGATTATTTATGAATACAGCATGAAAGTGTATTGGCATTGTCCCAAATTCTTGCATATTCATCACTGCACATATATCATAATATGCGCATTCGCTGTTGATGGTTATGCCTCATTACCTACCTCCATTGGTTGAGCATCACTCAATGACGAAGCGTTAAGTCTTCAGATATGCTATTCGCGTCTAACTGAGCAGTAGAAGAACTTGGTGTATTCATATCAGGCATTGGTTCATTTTGACTGAGTGACATCTCACCTTTCAAGTGCTCCTACGACCCCATTCTTGGATTCTTAATCTTTTGATCCTTCTTCCTGTCAGAGTTTTTCTTTATTTTTCTTATGTTTATTATGCATATATTTGGAAATTTTGTAGTTTTTGCGAAATTTCCACACTTTGTAGTTTGGTATCTAAATAAGTATTAAATATATAGGTTTTATTTATATTACTTACAAAGCGCAAAGAGACAAAACAAATGACACCTCAAACATCATGCTCGCACAAAGGAGGCCAGAGCTAGACTACATTAATGTGAGTGGCAATACTCCCTTTCCTAACTCAACTTTGCACTGTGATTGTATCAGCCCATGATATCAATGCAAGATCAATGAGTATTTATAACATGCTTTGGTTAATGCTGTTATCGTTCACTTAGTATCATTTATATTTTTCAAGTTATTAAATTTTTCATGATCCCCTTCTTTTGCAACACTAGAATATTTAGCGTAGTACCCCGGTTCTGATAGGTAAGCCATATCTATATCAATAACCTAACTTTTTTGTTGATGAATTGGTAATGTAACATGTACTTAGTTTATCTTATGCGTTAAACTGCCAATAATTTTCTGAGCACACTCTTTACAATTTCTTAAAGAAGTCACCAATCTAAAACCTTCAAATGAATACATGATCAGTAATTCATAGTTTTTAATTATAAATTAATTACATAATAAAAATTATTACAGTCATGTACATGAAATTGTTAACATTTATATTTTTTATCTGTTTTAAGTAAAGTTTTTACGTTTTGGACCCATCTCCTTGTGTAAACATTAAATCACTTGATGTATATTTGTGTTATGTGATTAATTCTTAGAATTGTTTGCAATGTCTGACCCTTGTGCCATAAAAATTTCAATCCAATTCTATTTCTCAGAACATAGTACAATATCTGTTTAAAGTTGTTGTCTTTCATTTGTTATATTTGACTTAAATTGTGTAAAATGTAGAATAAATACCAAAAGCATCTATGGGATGGATTAAAATTGAAAACTGATGTTGTGTCAAATTAAATCTGAGATGTATGAATTGCATATATGCCTTGAATCTCGATCATAAGCACAGAAATCGTATTTGATTTCTGAACAATTTTGAAAAGTGGAAGCAAATTTGATTTAATCTGATAGTAAAAATATATGTTTGAAATAGGTATTAAAATATTTTCCAGTATAAATGCTTTCCTTTTGTTATACCTAAATGTTTTCCTTTGTCTTTTCCAATACCAATCTCTTACATGTTTGCTAGCTACATAAGAAGTGAATTATTGGAACTGTATTGAAAAAACACATTTACACTTGAAGTAAACAGTCCCCCCCCCTGCTTGAAATATAAAGTAAAATGCTAGTTTGGTCAGAGATAATATGGAAATATAAGTATTATCTAAAACTAATATTTAGGTTACTGTATTTGATGTTTCTCATTCATTTTATTTCATCTGCCTTACTTTTTGATTAAACCTTAATAAATTTGGTTTTGAATATCAATGAACTATTTTACATTACAGATGTATTTACAAAAACTTCTGTGCCAAATTAAGGATCAAAGGGATACTACTCCTAGGTATGTCTTAAGTTTATGTATAAATATTGTCCAAGATAGTTTTCAAGATTGATAATTTGAATCTATTAAATTGGATAATGTATCATTATCATAGCATCACATTTTAAATCATTTCATAAATTAATGATTAAATACATCACATAATTGATGAAATTTAAAGTATTTTAATAAAAGTAATAATTTAGTAGAACAGAGAGAGAGAGAGAAAGAGGAAATGTTTAATTTAAATTTAGAAGTTACGTGGTGTGTTTTGGCATTTGAGAATTCATTTGTTTTGTTATAACAGTGAATTTTTCCTACCTGTATTTGATTTCTGAATTCATCCATCTGGAAAGAAATGTGCAATTACTTCTCCAATGCCATGGTTTAAGATTGACTTGCTATTCCAATGCTTCAATACAATCTGAAATAATAAAAAAAAAGAGGTTTTATTCCTAGCCATTTTTATCTTAGTAAGGACTTTTTAAAAGAAGTCTTAAACCAATCGAAATCGATAAAAAATTGCAGATATAATTGAGCATTTTTAGAATATTTTGAAATAATTATGAATTAGTAAGGTAATTAATTTCAGGCTGTAGAAATCTGATTACATTGAGCATACATAGTTTTATAAGATTGATGTGACTCCATCAAGTGAAATATATATTTCCATATTCAAACAAAATGAATGCATTCTTAATGATAGTGTTACCTTTAGTTATATATGTTACTTTTTTAGATTTTAAGTATACATTCTTGGACTTACATGGCTTAAATAGTTCTTATAATTTTCACTATGAAGAAGTATTTATTTTTAGTCATGAAAACCTGATGATAACTTGACATTAATGGACTCTAACATTTTTTATGGTATGTGTAAAATATTCAAAACTAGCCCAGCGTTGCCCGTGACCCTGGTGTTGGTTTGCTCCACTAAACCAACACCACAGGCAACTTCGTGGTGTAAGGTATTAATCTGATGTAAAATTTTCTGCAGATTTCAAATCCATAAAAGATATATTCAATTAAAAAATTATTTATTTAAACAAAATGATTTTTAGGTATCAATCTAAACTGAAATTTTCCACAGATTTCAAATCCGTTGAAATTTTTACTCTATCTTTAACGGTCTAGGAGATAGAAAAAAGAATTGACTTCAGTTAAAAGATTTATCGTCTGACTGGAAATTTATTCGTCCTCGCAAAATCAAAGCGGAAATGAAAAAAAAAATTCCACGTACTGCAGATAAAAAACTTGGTATGATTCCAAACTCTGACTGCAAGGTCACACGTGCAGGGCTCCTAACACGTCACCTTTTCAGGGGTTTTGAGTTCTTAAATTCTATTTAGAGAAGAAAACTTTTGGTGCACAGTTTAAAAAATTTATTTCCTCTAAAAAAAAAAACAGGATTCGCACGAATTCAATTTTGAAATGCACGTTACATTCCACCACAAGAATGGACTCAAAAACGTACCATTACAACTGTAAAAGGATACTTCACGTTGCTCGCAGTGTTTTAGCAGCAAGTTCTGGAAATTTTCCCACAGGAAAAGGCTATCAGCAAAATGAAGCAGTGAAGTTTAAGGGAAGCAGGGCCATCTGCATGTCCGACCCCTCTTACCTAATTACCTAACTTGAGTGGTATTTACGACTAACGTTTTCCTTTCATAATATTGTGTGGCGTATCATTTGGCACAAGATAGATATCACCGGTTGACAGGGTCGAACGAAAGGAGGAACGCTCTAGGAGGTCAGACGCTGACAGCTGATAAATGGTGATCGATGCCAGTGGTCACTTAAAAGGGGGATAACATACTCCATACACAGATCTGAGGGCGGTCTCAACAGACCCATTTTATTTTCGGATTCTTGAATTATACGAGAATGGAGAGGTCAAGAGAACCAGACGGATCAAGTTGATATTAACTCAACGTTAACCCAGGAGGAGAGGTAATACATTTAGTACTTTTGTCACCACTTGTTGCAGTTTCTATATTGGGTCTGATTATGTCTAGAAGGTATAGATTTGTCGGGGTAAACTCTGAAAGGACGGTGTGATCTTCAATATGTATGATATTTTACACTCAAAGGTGTCTTAGGCAAAGTTTTTAAGGGGATAGATCATTAACCTCTCGCACATTCTAAGTGCTCAAAGCTCCCCATCGAGAACCCTGACATTCCTGTCTACGGAACGGAAGCTATTCACGCGCTGCTCTCTTCGTGGCACTGAAATCAGGCCATGGAAATCCTTATGGACTTCAGCCATTTCTTCAGGAGCTTGAGATCTAAAAGATTCCAAACTCCTCCATAACCAGAGAATGCAAAAATTTCGGCCATCTATGTATCCAGAGGGTTAAATATTGAAAGAGCGTTTCGAACGTATTGAAAATCATTCTCTGTTATCTTCGAATTTGATTATTACAAATTATTGAGGGTTCTTTTTAGTGAAAGTCAGGTTTTAAAAAGAGTTATGACTATTACTTTCTACCTGTAAAAAAGAACTAATTAACATTGGTACATGTAATATTCATACAATACATAATGCTTTTCTTAAAATTCTAAAAGAGTTAGGGGAAGATGTGTCTGAACTAGTTTTTACTATTTACAGATTTTTTTAATCAGTGGCTTAAGCGTTTGTCAACTTACAAACAAATTCAAGAAGACTTGAAACTTCCCACTCACCATTTCATCAAGCATTGTTCAAGCAGGTGGCTAAGCCTAAAGCCAGCTGCTGAAAGGTTGCTTGAACATTAGATTGCAGTGTGAAAGTATTTCCTTGACTACATTTCAATAAAGAAGCCAAACATGATACAAAGACCAGGCTACAAAAAAATTGTTCATTCACAAAGAAGAGAAAGTATGAAGGCTGAGGTGATATTTGTCGTATCAAGTTCAAGTATATTTAATCATGTGACCAAATTTCTTCAGAAAAAGGAACCTCTAATACATAACCTTCATTCTGAACTTGAATTGTTGACAAGAGCAATTTTGGGAAGGATCTACAAAGAGGAATTTATTCGAGATTTGAAAATGGATAAATTGGAAGATATATGTCCTCAGAAACTGTTGCCTCTGGCTGATATTGTGATTGAAGATAAAATTTCTAGAGCACTTCAGAATGTGAAAGAGAAGGAAATGAATTTCTTTTTTCAAAACCTCAGAAGCATTACATTGCCAGTGTTAAATATTTTTTGAAGAAGTCCTCCTTCAGTTCATCTCTCCTTAAAAGTTTATCCTGTTTTGATCCTCTTGAGAGACTCAGTGGCGAGAGTGCGTGACAAGCATTAGAAGTTGCAAGAGCAATTCCATGGGATGTCCAGACAGACATACTACTGGATGAGTGGAAATTACTCCAAAAAGAATTTGAGGAAGAAGGATCTAGAATTGAACCTATTGATGTTTACTGGAACCAGTTCAAGACTGCAAGACATTAGTGGTTTGGATCCTAAGTACCCAGTTGGGACAAAGCTAGTGAAGGCTGCTCTGTCACTTTCTCATGGTAGTGCTAACATTGAACGTGGCTTCTCAGCCCCAGGAAGAGCTTTGACAGGAAACAGAGCATCAATGTCAGAATGCACACTCAACGCATCGATTAGGGTTAAAAGCAAATTTTGACAATCAACCTCATTTGGTGCCGATCACATCAAAGCTAATGGATATGGGAAGGGTTGCATATAAAGCCTACACAATGCCTATTTAGAATATATAAAACATAAGGCACAAAAAAAATTATTGAAGGACAGGAAAGAAAGAGATAGATTGGAAGCATAGAAAAACAAATTTAAAGCAGCTGGCAAAGAAAAGAAAGGTGGTAAAAGAAGAACGAAAACTTAAAATTATGCATAAGGAAGAGGATGAGGCATTGGACAGTGCTTCAAAATTATTAAAGGAAGCCAATAATAGGCTCAAGAAGGCAATAAAAAATAAAAATTTTAAGGAAGCAGCACTTGCTCAGACAATGATTGAAGGAGCGGCAAAAGGCTCAGATGATGCTGATCAGCAAAGACGGACTTTAAGAAATGCACATTCTTCTATTGAGAAGAAAAAGACAAAATTAATTTCAGACTTTTACAACAACAAAAAAATGAGACCATCTTTCAAGGAAAAGGAAGAAATTCTTCAAGCTGTGTCAAAAATAAACGAATTAAAAAATCATAATTACAATTTTTTTTATATTATGTCAATATTTTAAAATGATGTACTTTTTAAATGAAGAAAATAAAAATATCATTCCAAAGAAAGAAAAAGAAAAGATAGGGGTGGCTGGGGAGGATCTTTTTCTTTTCTATCTTTATACTTGAATATATTTAGCATTATTGTTATTTGTCCCTTTTTTTTTTTTGCTCGATTAGTCACTTTTTGTCACCTTTTTCTGCTGGATTAGTCACTTTTTGTCACCTTTTTGGTTCAATTAGTCACTTTTGTCACCTTTTTAGACTTTGAAACCTGTTAGGAGCCCTGCACGGGTAGAAAAGTTCTCCGCATTTAAAAAATTAATAGATAATAAAACTATTAAATTCATTTTAAAATCTTCTAGATTGAATTTTAAAATTCGTCGCGACCTAAAAATTGCAACTAATTTGGACTGCCTGTGTGCCAAATCTCATTGCTGTAAGTGCCATAGAATCATTAGGATTTTGCGGCCCCAAACAGACAAACAAGCAAACACTTCCTTTTATAATATTAAGGATAATCTCATTTTTATGTATTATCAGATGAATTATCTAAATATATGATGAAAGCATAAGTAAATTTGTTCCTACAGTTAGATTTCTAGATAATAAATGCTGGTCTGTTTTCCAAAAAGAGAGAAACTAGTTATATGGTTAGCACATTAGCTCAGTCATGCTTTATAGGTCTTTATTCGGATCTGGCCATGAATGTTTATAATAGTTTGGAATCTACTTTAAACGTAGATCCCTATCTGAATAGTTTTATGTATTAAAAGTGACTGAAGAGCAATATTGAACCTGATATGAAACATGTTAACCCAATGGTTTTATATTTAAATACCCTCTCCCATATGAATCAATCCAAAAAATATTTTTACTTTTGTCAGGATCAGTCTAAAACACTTTTTGTAATCTCTCATTCCATCCTCATCAGCAATGCTACATCTTTTTGCCACCATGATTGGACAACAGTGAAATCTGATGAAAAAAAGATTTTTTTCTTGATCAAGGAGCATCAGATGAGGCTATATGGGGAGCATTTCCAATCTCATCTGTCTGCACTTATTTTCAGAATGCAAAGAAGTGACATCTGAGGGATAGGTACTGAGCAACTGACACTGCGTGGCTAGCTCGGCGTTGCCCGTTCCAGTTGCTTTTGTGGGGTTAATGGTTTGCTTCACAAACCAAATGGGAATTCGTAGCCTATTGGATAACAGCTATCACGGATTCCCATTTGGTTTCCGAATTTGTAGCCTATTGGATAACAGCCATAACAGAGTTGCCCATGGTGTTGATTTGCTTTGCATACCAAATGGGCATTGCCCTTGACAGTTCTTTTCATGGGGTCACATTGCCCGTGGTGCTGGTTTGTTTCGCAAACCAAAAGATATAAATATTTTAAGTAACAAATTATTTATTGAAAAAAACCAATGTGGTGTAAAATTTTTCAGAGATTTCAAATCCGTTAAAATTTTTATTCTATCTTTAACGATGGCTGACATAGAAAAAAGCACTGAAGAACACCAGTGATAACTGTAGTAAATTCTTTTGTTTCACTCGAATCCGTTTCTCAGTAAATGAAACGAAGGTCATTCGAATCTGTTCTGGATCGGTCATTCTGATGCAAGGTGGAAAAACATGTGGAATGGTTCCAAAGTCTGACGTAAATAGTGACGTGAGGGAGGAAGTCTAAATTTTGATGTTTCATTTCCCAGAAAAAGAAAGAACAGTGAAAAAAACTATTAAATTCATTTTTAAATGTTCTAGATTAAATTTTAAAATTCGCCGCAGCCCTAAAAATGCAGACTACCTATGAGCCAAATCCCATTACTGTAAGTGCCATAGATTCATCAGGGCTTTGCGAGCAAGAAAAAAACAAACAAACACTTCCTTTTATAATAGTAGAGATGAAGCCATTTGAGCTGAGCTCATATGACATGAATGAGATAAGTCTAATCAAGTTTTATTCGATATTAGAATTTTTTGGCGAATTATTTGCAAATATTTTTATAATTTAGTCTATAATGTATATATGCAAAATCCGTTATTTATATTAATTTATACATTTTTAGTTTAAAGGGCACAGCTGTTTCCATATGGGGCTTAGTAAGTCCTGTAGCAAATATGACCCTAGAAGAACAAGCTGAACAAAACTAAGAAATCTCGAAAAGGAGTTTAAAATCTTCCTTATAGGTAAATAATTGTATCTCTTTCTGTATACTTTTGTTTTGTATTAAGCAATTGATCTCTTTGAGTTTTAACATATCTGAATCTTTTTCTTTCTGGTTTAGTCCACTGAAATTCTGTGTGTCAGGCAATAAGTCGTATTTTAAACATGATATTGTGAACTTCCAAGTATTTGGACACCTTGTGTACCTGATTATGCTATTTACAAATACTTGTGTTGATTGACATCACTTTTCATAAAAAGTGTTGTCATTGATGATTTTTTCCTTTCGTGCTTTAACAAAACAATTTTAATGTAAAAACAAAACTTTTTGGGTGCTGTCTCTGTCTGATTACACTAACTTTCAAATATGGTAGATAGAAATTGAACAATTATATACACACATAGTTGTGAATAAAAAACATCATTTATTTAATTAATTTTTAATTTAATTTGTCAATTAAGTTTTTGTCAGTTTTAAAATCTTAAATACAATCTGTGCTTATAATTTGATGTATTTTATCCTTTTCTGTATTTCCTTATTTAACATTGTATTGTCTGTTTTCTTTGGTTCAACTTGATCAAATATGGTCTTTGTGCCATAAAACTCAAAACCACCCAACCTTATTTATCAACACATTAACATTTATTGATCATAAACCTTTTCTTGTCTTGACAATTTAAAAAGTAGTTTTAAACGATTAGTAAACATTGATTCTATAACATTTAAATAAAGACATTGAGGGTATGATAAAAGATGGAGGGTGCTTACTACCAACTTTAGAAAAGTTAGATGAATATACACATAGAAGCTTAGTTTTTGTTTAATCTTTATGACATATAAATCTTTTCGATTTATATCTCACTGCTTGAAGCTGCAGAACTTTGGCTTTGATTTTTTAGCATAGAAAACCAGTGAATGGTAGCACCTACTACTAGACTTAATCTAACTCTTTGGACCTATTTTGGCCCCTTGTAAGTGAGATATAAAAATTACAAAAATGTAGATTATATAGGTTATGAAGTGAATAAATAAAATATTTTTGAGAAAACTTGAAATATGCAAAATAGTTTATTGTTACCAGTGTCATTTTTTACATTCTTTAAATGGATCATGAAGTGTTCCAATCTTTGCAAAATTTCTCTCGAGTTCATGGAGCAATTATGCATTGCAAGATAATTTGGATTCTTGCATTAGAAACTTGGGAATTAGTGCTGAAAGATCTGGTGAAGTTGTCTGTTGGATTTTGTACCCATAAAATCGTAAATATCTACCTACCTATGTTGAAAACAAGTGGCCCCGACTAGCAAAAAAATCTGCTCTCATTTTGTAATTTTTTAGTATAAAAATATTCAACTGTCTGTAATATCTATCTTTCAATATAAAGGGAAAAAATGTATGAAAATGTTATGTGAACAGAACCTCTAAAATAGATACCAATCCAAACAATATAAAAATATTTTTCCCAAAATGTGATTGAAATATACTTTATTTCATATTTTGATCAAAATTTGTTGTTAGACCTGGCCTGGGGACCTTTAATTATGTAGAGAATAGCATCATATCCAAGCAGTAAAAAAAGTTAAATTTAAAAAATCCAACTAAAGTCATAGAGGAAAGTTTTGTTTGTCTTCAAAAGTTTGAGTTGGTAATTTTGTGAGAAATAATTGGGTAGTTAGACACCATTTTTTTATCATTAAAATGAGAAATGAACATCTATATTAAGTTAATTTGAACTATTTTGTTGGCTGCAATACCTTATCTTAAATACATTCCTTGTAAGTGTTTTGTTTATGCAAATAATTTATTTATATTTAAAAATAACTTCAAATTGTCTGCTTGGTTTTAAGAGTACAATCGTGGAAAACAGTATAATGTTGCAAAAAAAGTTGACGTAAGAGAAGAAATATATATAATACTTTTATGAAATGTAAGGATATTTCATGATAGAATGAAATCTCATCAAAACTACACTTAATTTTATTATTAAGTTTAGTTACATTATGTAAAATTTTCTAAGAAATTAGTGAAATTACCATCCATTTGAAGTTGGAAAAAAGTCGAGTCTATATGATTTATTCTTTAGTAAGTGTGATGTGGTAACCTATTTTTTCTATTACTTGTATTAATCGTTGGTTCATAGAACCAGACAGAGCTTAGAAGGTGTCCGGGGCAATGTTCCACGAATGTTTAGGAGGTGTTTAGATCGGACTTGCTATTGTACTGTCACATCTCAAGCTAGAATACCCCAAAGGTTTTCCATTGGATTCAGATTAAGACTCTGAGATGGCCATTGAAGAGTTTTTATCTCGTTTGCCTGCATCCAGGATTTTGTGGAGCACGAAGTTTGCACAGATGCATTGTCTTGTTGAAATGTCCAATCGCCTGATGTAGAGGAGCAACTGGCAAAAAACTATCTACCAGCATGTCCTGATATAACACTGAATTAATTTTGTTGTTGATACAAACAATTTCAGTTGAACCGCCGGCTGCAAATGCGGCCCGAACCATGACAGATCCTCCTCCAAATTGCCATTTTGAAAAAACAAAAGTGGTATTTTTTACGCAGATCATATCAGTAAAACTTAAATACGTCTGGCTCATCTAAATCAAAAATTTTTTTGTCTGAAAACACCATATCATTCCAGTTGGTACCAGCCGTTAAATGTTTCCAGCCAAACTTTGAACATGAATCAATATGCTGCTTAGAAAGTGAAGGTTTTCCTTTTAACTTCTTGTACAAATCATTACGATTTCTATGCAGTGCATTTCTTATTGTTTGGCTGGTACAGGGCAACTGCATCTCACCCTTAATTTGCAAGGAAGACATTTTTTGCTTTCAGTCGAGCCTCTGGATCTGCTCCTCTTGCCTTAAAGGAATTATCTTCGACCTTCCTGTTCGCTGTTTTGTGCCATAGCTACCAGGATTAATAAGAAAGTGGTTAACTACAGCCTCCTATCTTCGAATTTTTCTTGCAATTTTAGTATCACTGTAACCAGCATCTTTAAAAGCTAATATTTCGTATTGTTCAATTTCTGATAAGTGTAATCCTCTCGGAATTTTGTTAAAATACACAAAAATAAAACAATTCTGTATCCACAAAACTTGAATTAATTCTTAGAATCGGAGATAAATGCTTTCTCAGTTTATTTATTCATTCAGATGATGTAATCAGCAGACGACTTTATAGTTTTTTCCTAGCTGCCATCCGCTGATTTCTATAATTTTTACATAATCCAAAAAATATCAGGTTTTTTTTTACAAAGATCTCTTAGTTTATTATTTAGTAGCATTAATTTAAGTGGTAAAAAATTTGCATAGTTTGAAATCTCAGTAGTTTTTCATATTTGGCGAATTTTCGCCTATGTTATACTTTTTTCCAGGGCTGTATGTTATGCATTTATGAAATATTTAAGTTTTCTGAAGAAATGTCTTTCTTTTCAGGGTAAATCAGTGCCTTAATGTGATACTCATTCATATAGGAGGACTGGGTCTACAGTTTCAGAATACATATGATGCATTGTAATATTTCATCTTGTATATATTTCATTTGTACTGTGAAATTAAAGTTATTCTATTTAATATTTTTACTAAAATGTGGTAATTTATTAATTCATGTTACTGAAGAGAAATATAATGCCTATGTGCCTCAAAATACCCACATGATATGAATTTGCTTGAACTGAAATTTCCTAGTTTACATTCTAACTTCTGAAAAAATAATAAGCATGATGCTGTTTCTACTTTTTTGTATTCAAAATACTTCTATTTTTTAAAAATCTTATGTTAAGGGAAAGGATGACAAATATATGCAAAACCCTTAAATTTCTTCAGGGACCTGGCTTGTATGTTTTTGGACCTTGCACCATAAAACCCAAAACAGCTATCCTCAGGAACCTGTGATAACTATGTTGGACACCCAGTTTGATGAATGTGTTAGGAGAGTATAACAAACATTACCGGTGCATACATTACATAGCAAAACGCATATTCTTAAATTTCCTCGTGAACCTGCAATAACTATGTTGCTTCCCAGTTTGTTTAATATGTTTATTTTTTTTTCATAGAATATCTTTCTGTGGCTTATAGGAATTGCAATCCGATACGGTAATCCTGCGGATCCAGCATCATTTGGCTACCTACCGGATCCAGCAACATCTATCGGATCCTGTCCGGATCCGATAAACTCAAATTTTTTAAAATTAAATAATCGATTATTCAAACCCAACTTTAAAGTCGCAAAATCGTTTATTAAGCTATCAATTGTAAATTAATCGATTTTATATTTTTCAATCATCAGTTTGGAGAATTCTAGCAAAAATAATAAATTTAACTATCAATAATGTTTGTTTTTTAATAAAGAGGAATTAGAAAAGCAAATTCTGAGAGAAAATGAAGACTATTGCAAAAAAGACAAACTTTAGAAAATAAACAGATTTTGAGAAAATACTGAAGAAAGAAATGACTTCATATGAATTGGAGTCAAAGGAAAATATTTGTCTCTTATGTACGACGAATTAATGATGGTTAAACTAACTATTGTCGAAGCTGAGAGGGCCTTTTCAGCCACTGGTTATATTTGCAGTTCATTGAGAAGTAGGTTGGGGGCGACACAATTAATACGATTTGTTTCCTTAGATCTTTCTTTCAAACGCAAAAGTGATTTCCATTACTATATAACTTCGATTTAAGCAATTAAGAAGAATTAAGAGTTCCCTTGTTTGTTATGTTGACCAAAAACTGCCATAGATTAGATTTTTATGTTAGTATGAGACAAGGTTAGGTTCAATTTATGTGTCATTTGCTCAACGATATTATAGATAGAGACTACTTAATTTTAGATAAATAGAAAAGTACTACGTATAAAACAAATTGATGTTTTTTGGTGTGGAAACTAGTAAGACTGATCATCATCAATCGTTTAATACTTACTACTAGTAGTTACTATAATTTATTGTTGGTGATTGATTTCCTACCTATGGATAATTATTAATAAAGTTTATTTTCTAATGCTAAAATAAACGTTTTGTTCGTCAATTTGGAATAATATCCTTTTTGCCTACTTTCTCTCAGCCGATTTTGGAAAAATAAATACTGGTTAGATAGACTTTTTAACAAAGTACCAATCCGGCCGGATCCAGCCGGATTAGTGTCAATCCGGCCGGATTGCAATCCCTAGTGGCTTATCACTATGTTGTCTGGAGCCCTTCTATTGATATGGTTGTCTATTATTTTTCTTTCGAACAGGGACACTTAAAGCCAGCTTACAGGGTTCCTAACACGTCACCTTTTTATTTTTTCTCACCTTTTCAGGGGTTTTAAATTCTTAAATTCTATTTGGAGAAGAAACATTTTTGGCGCGCAATTAAAAAAATTCATTGCCTCTAAAAAAACAGAGTTCGAACGAATTCAATTTTGAAATGCGCGCTACGTTCCACCGCAAGAATGGATTCAAAAACGTACCGTTTCAATTGTAAAAAAGATACTTCACGTTGCCCTCGGTATATTAGCAGCAAGTTCTGGAAATTTTCCCACGGGAAAAGGCTATCAGTAGGGCAACTTTTTTGTTGCTGTAAAAATGGGAAAAGTTGCATTTATCATTCTCTAAAGTTGCATTTATTTTTGATACACTTAAATCTAAAATAAATTATTCGTAAAAAATGAAAAAATTCCAAAATTTATTGACAATTTTAGTCGTGCACAACAGTATTATAATATTGTACATCATTAAATACAGAAGAACTTTGACGTTGTTGAATGTTTGATCCTTGGCCAGTAATCTCTTTAACATTGAAAAACTGAGTTCAATAGAGACAGATGTTGCCTAACGTTGTTGCAGCAGCAAATACCCACTTGGGGGAAAATCATCTCGCGAAAGTGTAGCAACAACCGCCAGGTCATTATTTTTTCAAATCGTTTTTTACGATACGCTTTAAGGTTGCAAAGATTTTCTTTAAAGTCCATCGATCTTATATCTTCATTCGTCGTCTCGATGTTGCACTCTTTTATCCGATTTTTCTTTCAGACGAATCAAACATTCGTAGCTGCTTTTAATTTTCAGCAAACGTTTTGGCACCTCTGGGTGAACGAAGTTTTGCATTCCGATAATCTGCATTGTCTGTATATATACATTCGAAAATATTATTTTACAAAATAGTTAAATAGTTGACTATTTAATTTTGAGCTAAATTTCCAAAATTAAGCTGTTGTCTATTTAATTTTAAGCTAAATTTTAAAAAGTTGCAGATGGTTGCATTTGTGCAAAAAGTTGTATTTATGTTGCGGTTATAACTCACTTACAACACACCCCATGTAGGAGGAATTTTGGTTTTAGTACTTTAGATGCAGCGTAGAACGTGTGAAAAAAAGTTGCCCTAGCTATCAGTAAAACGAAGCGGCGAAGTTTAAGGGAAGCAGGGCCATCTGCATGTCCGACCCCTCATACCTAATTACCTAACTTGAGTGATAGAACCTTGAGTGGCATTTACGACTAACGTTTTCCTTTCATAGTATTGTGTGGCGTATCATTTGGCGCAAGATAGATATCACCGGTTGACAGTGTCGAACAAAAGGAGGAACCCTCTAAGAGGTCAGACGCTGACAGCTCGTAAATGGTCACTGAAAAGGGGGATAACATCCTTCATACACAGATCTGAGGGCGGTTTCAACAGACCCATTTTATTTTCGGATTATGGAATAAGACGAGAATGGAGAGGTCAAGAGACCGGACGGATCAAGCTGATTTTAACTCAACGTTAATCCAGGAGGAGAGGTAATGCGTTTAGTACATTTGTCATCACATGTTGCAGTTTCTATTGTGGGTCTGATTATGTCTAAAAGGTATAGATACGTCGGGCTAAACTCTGAAAGGAACGCGGAATCTTCAATATGTATGAAACTTTACACTCGAAGGTGTCTTCGGAAAAGTTTTTAAGGGGATATATCATCAACCTCTCACACATTCTAAGCGCTCAAAGCTCCCCATCAATAACCACGACATTCCAGTCTAAGTCTACTGAACGGAGGCTATTCACGCGCTGCTCTCTTTGTGACACAGAAATGAGGGGATGTAAATCTTAATAGATTTCAGCCGTTTTTTCAGGAGTTTGAGATCTGAAAGTTTCCGACCCACTCCGTAATCAGAGAATGTAAAAATTTCGGCCGTCGCCGTATCCAGAGGGTTAAATATTGAAGAAGCGTTGCGAATGTAATGAAAATCATTATCTGTTATCATCGAAGTTGATTATTACAAATTCTTGAGGTTTTTTTTAGTGAAAGTCAGTTTTTAAAAAGATTAATGATTCATTACTTTCTACCCGTAAAAAAGAACTAATTATCATTGGGACATGTACTATTCACACAATATATTGCTTTTCTTAAAGGTCTAAAAGAGTTTGGTGAAGATGTGTCTGAACTAGTTTTTACTATTCATAGATTTTTTAATCAGTGGCCTAAGCGTTGGTCAACATACAAACAAATTCAAGAAGACTTGAAACTTCCCACTCTCCATTTCATCAAGCATTGTTCAAGCAGGGGGCTAAGCCTAAAGCCAGCTGCTGAAAGGTTACTTGAACAGTGGATTGCAGTGCGAAAATATTTCCTTGACTACATTCCAATAAAGAAGCCAAACATGATACAAAGACCAGGCTACAAAAAAATTGTTCATTCACAAAGAAGAGAAAGTATGAAGGCTGAGGTGATATTTGTCGTATCAAGTGCAAGTATTTAGAGTTAGTGCAAGTAAGTTCATGGAGATCGGTATCATTTAATCATGTGACCGAATTTCTTCAGAAAAAGGAACCTCTAATACAGAGGCTCTTCGCACATTTTTTAGACGATTTTGGTTAGCGGTAATAAAAAATCGTTTGCTGCAAAAGAAATAATTGCAGTTGTACTAAGTCAAAATTATTGTCTGCGGCTTGAGAGGTTTGTTTGTATTCAAAATGGCGTTTTCAACGAAGCAGTTGTTCGAAGGCTATATTTATGCTCTTTCCGAAGAGAAATATTCATATTCCGTTATCCAAAAGTCATGGTTTTGTGTTACCTAAGGCGTCGATAGGTAATATCGTCAACAAGAAAGGAAAAAAAAGTCGAATTGGAGCCTCAAGTGGGACAAAAATTCCAAACAAGTATCCAAGGAAGAAACGGACATCTTCGACTATTGCAAAGGTACGTTGTTTAATGTTAAAAGAAAATCCCCCTAGTCAAAGGACAGTTGCAAAATCATTAAAATGCTCGGTGTCCACTGTAAACAAAATGATAAACGTTGATTTAAATCTTAGGAAAGCGAAAAAACGCAATGTGCATCGTCTTTCTCCAAAGCATATCGCTGAACGCAGGACACGCTGCCGAATTCTATATGAGAAACACTTATCGAAAGAAAAATGGAAAAAAATTGTCACAATAGATGAATCATGGGTGTATTTAAATGATTGCAGCAAAAAAAGAGCCATTTATTATCATAAAAGGGGAGAAAAAAATTTAAGTACATGGTTCACAGAATCGAAAGAAAGTTTTTCTAAGGGATTCATGATTGTTACTGGTTTTTCATATAATGGCAAGTTAAAAATAAAGAGAGTGGAAAAAAATGTCAAGATAAACTCCAAATACTATCAGGAACATATTTTATCGCCAATTTTTCTGAATGAAATACCATCGCTTTACTCACAGTGCCATCAATCTGTGGAACTCCATCAAGACAAAGTTAGCAGTCACACATCAACATCCACTGTAAATTTCCTAAAAGAAATGGAACAAAACACCGCTATCAAGGCCATACCCTTCACTGATATCCCTACTAAATCTCCCGATGTATCACCTATGGATTTTTGTGCTTTCGGACTTTTAAAATCTGCATTATCCAAACGTCGTCCCACAACCCTTACAGGAAAGCTGTTCAGAAGGAATGGGATAGAATACCTCTTCTGACACTTCAAAAGGCATTATTATCCTGGAAATTACGGTGTCGAAAGATAGTTCAGAATAAGTGCTATCAAATAGAACATATAAAACACAAGAATTTTATGTAATTTAGTTTTGTGAATACAATATACATTGTCTAAAAACTGTGTGAACTGCCTCTGTACATAACCTTCATTCTCAACTTGAATTGTTGACAAGAACAATTTTGGGAAGGATCTACAAAGAGGAATTTATTCGAGATTTGAAAATGGATAAATTGGAAGATATATGTCTTCAGAAACTGTTACCTCTGGCTGATATTGTGATTGGAGATAAAATTTCTAGAGCGATTCAGAATGTAAAAGAGAAGGAAATTAATTTCTTTTTTCTAAAGGCTCAGAAGCATTACATTGCCATTGTTAAATATCTTTTGAAGAAGTCCTCCTTCAATTCATCTCTCCTTAAAAGTATATCCTGTTTTGATCTTCTTGAGAGACTCAGTGGCGAGAGTGTGCGACAAGTATTAGAAGTTGCAAGAGCAATTCCATGGGATGTCCCGACAGACATGGATGAGTGGAAATTACTCTAAAAAGAATTTGAGGAAGAAGGATCTAGAATGAAGCCTATTGATGTTTACTGGAACCAGTTCTTCAGACTGCGAGACATTAGTGGTGTGGATCCCAAGTACCCAGTTGTGTCAAAGCTAGTGAAGGCTGCTCGGTCACTTTCTCATGGTAGTGCTGACATTGAACGTGGCTTCTCAGCCTCAGGAAGAGCTTTGACAGGAGATAGAGCATCAATGGCAGAACGCACACTCAATACATTGATGAGGGTTAAAAGTAGCTTGGAAAATTTTGACAATCAACCTCATTTGGTGCCGATCACAACAAAACTAATGGATATGGGAAGTGTTGCATATAAAGCCTACAATACCTATTTAGAAGGCACAAGAAAAATTATAGAAGGACAGAAAATAAAAGGATAGACTAGAAGCAGAGAAAAAAATGTAAAGCAGCTGGCAAATAAATGAAAGGTGATAGAAGAAGAACGAAAACTTAAATTATGAATAAGAAAGAGGATGAGGCATTGGACAGTGCTTCAAAATTATTGAAGGTAGCCCAGGGCTCGAAATACCCGGGTGCACTGTGCACATGAAAATATAATTGTGCACCTAATTTTTTCCCACTAGGTGTACACAGTGCACCTTGTGCACCTAATTTAAAAACTTAAGTGCACAAGGTGCACCTGTATTAAAAAATCTATTTCGAGGCCTGAGGTAGCCAATGATAGGCTCAAGAAGGCGATAAAAAAATAAAGATTTTAAGGAAGCAGCACTTGCACAGGCAATGATTGAAGGAGCGTTAAAAGTCTGAGATGATGCTGGTCAGCTAAAACAGACTCAGTCACTTTTTGTCACTTTTTTGGTTCAATTAGTCACTTTTGTCAGCTTTTTAGACCTTGAAACCTGTTAGGAGCCCTAAGCTTATTATTTTTTGTCAAACCAAGATATTTTCATGCAGTAGTGCAAGAATGTATTCAGAGGGAAGTTTGAGGTGCTAGTGTACCCCAAAATGTTACTGATGTTACAAACATATTTTTTTAAAAATCCCAAATGAAAATTGGATCCTATCCATGATATCCTTCCTGCAAAAGAATGTCTCAAGATATTTCAGATCTATCATAAATATTCTTCCACAACACCCGTAACACTGGTCAGAACTAGTCATGCTGTTACCCTGATAGTATGCCTAAATCTTGAATGCATCCCTGATTATTCTGCATAGGGCACTTGCTGTAGCAGTATGACTGCCCTTAAGAATAGCTGTTCCTAAGATGGAAAACTTTAATAAGGTCTGGAATCAGAGTTTACCTTCTTAGTATCAAACTTAGTCTGGCCCCTTCTGCACAAAGATCTGTCAGTGTATGGATGTTTGTAAGCGTATGGTGTAGAGGCGGCTGGTACACCTTAAATCTGTCGTGGCAGAAAGACCTCACGTTGGGTTGGTGTAGAAGTTTGGAGAGTGGGGTGCCAGCTCAGGTGTTGCCTCGTTATCTGACCGTGGTTCAAAGTTACGTGGTATTGTCTTTGGATCTTTCCCTTAGAGGGTTGATCTCTGACTCGTCAATAGCCCTTTGTGTTGCTCTAGTACGACGTTAATTAAAAAATTACCAAATTATCTATAGGATTGATTTTTGTTTATGACACAAGCAGGTTTGGCCAATTTGCACCAAACTATCGGTTACTTCAAATAAGTTTTTCACATTTCTATAGGACATTCCTCCCTTAAATTTCAGTCTATGTTCACTAGTAGTTAGCTCTGTAGTTACCCATGTGGTTGTGGACTCTGGAATTGCAAATTTAAATTTGTAGTCAAACGGAAAATAACCATAGCAGATTTTTGGATGACGAGATCGAGATCTGGTCAATTTTCTTCCAATTACAAGATATCTCGTCGAAAGAACCACCAGCAGGTTTGAGAGACGACTGGACCACCCCTGAAATTGTTTTCTGAAATCATCTCTTTCCAATTGTACAGTGCAAAAGAAGGGGCTTAAGTTTTCCCACATTTAGCATAGCTAGTGTGCTCCTTCACATTATTCGGATCTTTCTCTTTAAGGGGTTGATCCCAGACCGTCGCCAATAGCCCGCTGTGTTGCTCCAATGCGACGTTAATAAACTACCTATCTACTACCTTCACATTAATATTTACATTGAAAAATCGGCTAAGACAAGAAGCAACATCGCTTTCACCGAGGGGGAGTACGATTTCTCTTTAATAAAAAAAGAAATTTAAATAAAAGAAGATTTAACTAAAAGATATTACAAAAAGATTTGCAGAATTGAAAATTCGCTTTTTTCGCTCGATTCTTAAACGGTTTCCCGTTAAAGTGCGGATCAGAAAATTACGGATTGTTCAAAATTGTACAGGGAATAAGATGAAGATTTTTTTCCGATGCGGCTATTAGTTAAGGGTTTCTAAGTGTCAAAGTCGAAGAAGGCAAGGTTTCTAATGCGAGTGAGCAAAACAAATACAAATTTTCAGTCTCCAGCCGTGAGTTTTTTTTCTAGAGTACCTCTAAACGGTCAATTTTTACAGCTCGTCGAGTTTTTTTAGAAATTTAAGTTTGGTTCCTGATAATATTGCTTTGAAATTCGGGACATTTTGGTTACTTTTTTGTTAAAACTGTTATATCTATAGCTTATTATTATTATTTTTTTAATTTGAAAACATCACGGGAAACCTTAGAATGTACTCTTTTTTACGGTACAATTATTTTTGAATTGGTTAATAAATAAATTTGATGCGATTAAAAGTTGGTCCTACAAATTTCGTCTTTTTTAGATCGCGGGGCGATAGCGTACTTTTTCTTCACAGAAATGAAGGTTACATTTCTAACTAACGGGTTTGCCAGATTTAAAATTTATCGTAGCAACAATTACCATAGAAAGGAATTTTTTTCTATTTGGCAGTTGAAAAAGGCTCTCTTTTTTCTCAACTCTTTCCCCGCTCCATTCTCAGAAGGTTTCTCGAGAAAGTACAGATGGATCATTCTCCTAGAAACGTACAAAACGATGTCATGAAATGTTTATGTGACAGTTCTTTTCGTGGGGTCAGGCATGACCGCTGCTCGCCAACCCCCGGTGATTGCTACGAATTTCCATTAGGTTTGCTTTGCAAATCAAATGGAAATTCGTAGCCTTTTGGATAACAGCCATCATGGTGTTCGTAAACCAACGCACAGGCAACGCCGTGATGGCCTCGTCATTGTCAAATGCGGCTGAATTCGAATTGCGAAGAGATCCAATTGGCGTGACGTAACAAAATCTTGCGAAAATATAAATATTTAATTGAAATATTATTTATTAAAATAAAATCAGACGTATAAGGTATCTATATGGTGTAAAATGTTCCGCAGATTTCAAATCCGTTGAAATTTTCAATGTATCTTCAACGATCCCGATTTTTTTTTTCCAAGTCAAATTTTTTTTATTTGTGTTGTTTTTCTTTGTTGGAATTGTTTGAGCAAATGAAATGGAATCTGTTGATTTCTCGACAGCGAAGGTCAAATTCGTATGGGACAGAATATAAAAGTTACAATTTAAAAATGATTTATTTAAAGAAAGTCATTTTTAGGTAACGATCTATTGTGAAATTTACCGCAGATTTCAAATCCGTTAAATTTTTTACTCTATTTTTAACGATCTATGAGATAGAAAAAGAACTACCTAACTCCAGTTACAGAGGCTGTTCGCACATTTTTTAGACGATTTTGGTTAGCGGTAATAAAAAATCGTTTGCTGCAAAAGAAATAATTGCAGTTGTACTCTATGTTTTTAAAAGTCAAAATTATCGTCTGCGGCCTGAGAGGTTTGTTTTTATTCAAAATGTCGTTTTTAACGAAGCAGTGGTTCGAAGGTTATATTTATGCTCTTTCCGAAGAGAAATATTCATATTCCGTTATCCAAAAGTCATAGTTTTGTGTTATCTAAGGCGTCGATAGGTAATATCGTCAACAAGAAAGGAAAAAAAGTCGAATTGGAGCCTCAAGTGGGACAAAAATTCCAAACAAGTATCCAAGGAAGAAACGGACATCTTCGACTACTGCAAAGGTACGTTGTTTAATGTTAAAAGAAAATCCCCTAGTCAAAGGACAGTTGCAAAATCATTAAAATGATCGGTGTCCACTGTAAACAAAATCATAAACGCGTTGATTTAAATCTTAAGAAAGCAAAAAAACGCAATGAGCATCGTCTTTCTCCAAAGCATATCGCTGAAAGCTGGACACGCTGCCGAATTCTATCTGAGAAACACTTATCAAAAGAAAAATGGAAAAAAATTGTCACAATAGATGAATCATGGGTGTATTTAAATGATTGCAGCAAAAAAAGAGCCATTTATTATCATAAAAGGGGAGAAAAAAATTTAAGTACATGGTTCACAGAATCGAAAGAAAGTTTTTCTAAGGGATTCATGATTGTTACTGGTTTTTCATATAATGGCAAGTTAAAAATAAAGAGAGTGGAAAAAAATGTCAAGATAAACTCCAAATACTATCAGGAACATATTTTATCGCCAATTTTTCTGAATGAAATACCATCGCTTTACTCACAGTGCCATCAATCTGTGGAACTCCATCAAGACAAAGTTAGCAGTCACACATCAACATCCACTGTAAATTTCCTAAAAGAAATGGAACAAAACACCGCTATCAAGGCCATACCCTTCACTGATATCCCTACTAAATCTCCCGATGTATCACCTATGGATTTTTGTGCTTTCGGACTTTTAAAATCTGCATTATCCAAACGTCGTCCCACAACCCTTACAGGAAAGCTGTTCAGAAGGAATGGGATAGAATACCTCTTCTGACACTTCAAAAGACATTATTATCCTGGAAATTACGGTGTCGAAAGATAGTTCAGAATAAGTGCTATCAAATAGAACATTTAAAACACAAGAATTTTATGTTATTTAGTTTTGTGAATATAATATGCATTGTCTAAAAAATGAGTGAACAGCCTCTGTAAAACTTTATTTCTTCGGCTGAAATCGTTCCTCCGGAAAAATCAAACGGAAACACAAAAAATATATTTAGAATCTATCATCTCTTTATGGTGTTGCCATTCTAAAAAAACGATAATAATTAAATATGTCATCAAATTCATTTAAAAATGTTCTATATTAAATTTTAAAATTCGAGCTTCGTACAAAAATTGCAAAAAATTCGGACTGCCTGTGTGCCAAATCTCATTATTGTAAGGGCCATAGATTCGTCAGGACAATGCGTACACATAAACACAGATACTTCCTTTTATAATAATAGACTCACAAAATAAGTAATTAATTAAATAGTTAAAAAATTAATTTTTCAAGGGAAAAAAATGTCAAGTCTAGGTATGGACAAGTAATGTCCGTGATGTGTCACATACCTATTTTTTACGACTTAATGAGTCTGAAGCTGACATAATCAGAAGGTTTTTATTTTACGAACATCACAGCACATACACGTTACAACGACAGAGAGACAAAAGCACACTATCATACAAAGAAGTATGCGTTATACACACAAATGCGAACTGAAACTAAAAGTAACCAATAGGAACGATTTTTAGAAGTGAGAAGTGAAACTAAGGTGAGTGAGAACTGAAACTGTAGTTCGCGGTTCTCACCAGCAGGCTCGTTGAAAATGGCGGCACTGATCAAGGCACCGCATACTCCCTCCCCAGTGTTAACGATATACACAGAAGCGATCTGGAAAGTGTACTGTTCGTCCAGATCTGGTGGTGTAGTTTGTCACTTCCAGTGTTGGCACTGTCACGGGTGTGTGAGTTGGAGCATCAACAGCTTGGAACGCAGGTTTAAGACTGTCGACCGACACGTTAACATGGTTGCCACGAACGTTGACTTTAAATAGTTTCTGGTGACGTGAAATAACTTCAAAAGGTCCATCATATGGATGTTGCAGAGGCTTTTGAACCATATCCCTTCGGACGAAAACGTGAGACGAAGAGTGTAGCTTCTTAGGTACAAAAACAGCTCGCTTCACATGAGACGATGTTGGTCTGGGTCGAAGAGACTGCATATGCCTGCGGAGTTGCTCGACGAACGTCGGGGGATCATCCAGCACCCGTGAGGGATCGAAAAATTATCCAGGGATGCGGATGGTGGAACCATAGACGAGTTCTGAAGGGGTTGCTTTCAGGTTCTCTCGGAGTGAAGCACGGAAGCCAAGGAGTATCGTGGGAAGAACTTTAGTCCACTGTTCGGTGCTATGGCACTTGATGGCTGCCTTTAATGGGCGGTGAAGATTTTCTACAAGACCGTTACTGGACGGGTGATAAGCAGTGGTTCGAACCCTCTCCGCTCCCAGGAAGGTTGCAAGGGATGAAAAGAGTTTGGATTTGAACTGCCGTCCTTGATCGGTAGTGATCCGACTAGGAACACCGAATCTGCCGATCCATGTATCGTACAATGCTCGGGCAACAGCGGGGGCTGTTATATCAGTTAATGAGGTGGCTTCTGGCTACCGGGAAAATCTGTCAATGATTGTGAGACAGTACGTGTAATCTTCAGATGGAGGTGAAGGACCTATAATATCAGAGTGAATATGGTCGAAACGCTAAGTTATTGTTGGAAATGATCCTAAAAGTGATGATACATGTTTAAAAATATTGGATTTTTGGCAAGGAAGGCATTCACGTGCCCAAGTATTGCAATCCTTATATTCATGAAGGGCCAAACAAAACGTTTTTTAATAAGCGTTGTTGTTGCTTTAATACCGGGATGTGATAAGCTATGCATGCAATCAAAGACATGTTTCCTAATTTGTTTTGGAATGTAAGGTCTGACATTTCCAGTGGAAAGATCGCAAATTAGATCAATCTCAGGTTCAGGTAGTCGAATGTTTTTAAGGTTTTATTTTGCGAACTTGACATTAATTCAGACAATTCAACGTCTTCGGCATTAGCTATCGCAGTATAATTAATTACACTGGGAACAGAGTTTGCATGTATCCGCGAGAGAATATAGGATGGAACATTTTACGTACCAGGCAAGTGGGAAATCTCTGTGGTGAACTGAGATATAAAATCTAACTATCTAATTTGGCGTGGAGAACATTTGTCTTGTTTTTGAAGGAAAGCATACACAAGTGGTTAATTAAAAGTGTGAATTGACGTGCCTCTAGCATATATCGAAAATACCCGATAGAAGATTATGCGGCCAACAGTTCTCTGTCATAAGTACTGTAGCGTTCTTCGGTAGGAGTGAGTCTGCGGGAGAAAAATCCCAAGGGTTGCAAACCGTGTCGTGTTACCTGGTGGAGAGCACAGCCAATCACAAAATCGCTTGCATCGACGTGGAGTGCAAGTTTCATAGTTGGAGAAGGGTGCGCCAAGAGCGTAGCACTGACTAGCAGTTCCTTACTACGAGTGAATGCTGCCAATGCAGAATCCGTCCACTCGATTGGGCGATTATCTTTCTTTTTACGGGGGAGTCTTTTAGAATATCATGCAAAAGGATCTGTGAATCGGCGGTATGATTGAGGAACCTCCTGTAAAAATTTAGAAGTCCAAGGATTTCCTTAATTGAGAGACTGTTGCCGGTTGTTTAAAATCTAAGATAGCTTTTACTTTACTTGGTAATGGTTTGATGCCAAGAGGAGTTACTAAATGCCCTAAAAATTCCGATTCCGAGACACCAAATAAGCATTTCGATACATTTAATTTTAGGCCGTATTTACTTAGTCGTTCAAATATTTGGCGATGGTGATTTTCTTGTTCTTCCACTGACGCTGAAAATATTAAAATGTCATCTCAATAGACATAACAAAAAGAAAAACCACGTAGCACTTCTTGCATAACACGCATAAATGTTTGGAGAGCATTTACAAACCAAAACAGTATCATGTATATTCAAACAGACCCCACGGTGTTGTCACCGCTGTCTTGGTTATATCATGCTCATGAATGAGGATTTGATAAAATGCTTTAAATATGTCGATTTTTGAAAAGATCGACTTACCGTGAAGTTCGTGGGTAAAATACTGAAGGTATGGTATGGGATAGGAATCAAATTCAGTTACCGAGTTCAAACGGCGGTAGTCTCCAACAGGACGTATTGTTAAATTAGCTTTCGGAACACAATGAAGGGGAGAACACCAGGGACTTTTGGATGGTCGGATGATTTCTTGTTCCAAGAGAAAATCAAATTCACACTTTACAGCAACATGAAGCTTTGGATGTAGTCGTCTCGGTTTTGATGAGATCTGGGGACCGCGAGTTAGGATGTGGTGCTCAGTAAAGTGCGGAGCTGATGTCCCGAAGAGTGATGGGTTGGCAAGGTCTGGAAAATCGCTTAAGATGGCACTGTAGTTCGAAGAAGCATCAACTGAAAGGATAGAAGATTGAGTGGTGGGTCGAACTGCTCCCAGAGCACGCAGCAATGTTTCGGGGTTGATGAGACGCCTTTTCCGGAGATCAATGACGAGGTTGAAGTGTTGTAGGAAGTCTGCACCGATGATGGGGCAGGTTATATCTACGACAACAAGTGTCCAGGTTTCCTTAGCCCGAGGTCGAGTTGCCGGAGAAGCATTCCATAAGCTGGAATTTTTTAATTATTTGCTGCGTACAAAGAAAATTTGGATGTGGGATTCTTGATTGTTGCAAAAGAAGGCGGTAGGACAGAAATCTCCGAGCCGGAATCAATTAAGAATTTTTGGCCGGTCTTTCTGTCTACCACAAAGAGTCTACTGGCGCTGGAGCTTATCTGCAAATCCGTCATCCCATCCATGGCGGAATTCCTTTTTTTTTGTGATGCGAAGTTGGAAGGGGCAGTGCATGTGCGAGCATTATCTTCAAATCGACGGTGGTAATAGCAAACATCATCGGGTTGAGGTGGGTTGAGGAGGTCAATACTCGAAAATGGAAAATTTTCCGGAATGCTGGACGTGAGCGGAGTTTCACGGACAATTTTTCAACTTTTCGTGTAAGTTCAGCAATCTGCTGTTTGCACCTTGTTGTAAAGGAATCACGGTAAGAGGTCGTGGATGCAGCGGCAAACACAAGGGTTGGCATCGACACTTCCGCCACTTTATCGGAAATTTTTGCTAAATTGGCCAGATGTTCAGAGCTGGCAGACAGAATGGTTTGGAAGTGACCAGGCATTCGCTGTATCCAGAGGCTCTGTAAAAATTCTTCACTTAAGCCGCGTCAACTGTGTTTACTAGGGCCCCCCAACGAGGGATTTTTTTTAATGCTGTTAATCAAGAGTGCTAGCACTCCTCACTTATCCGTGGGCGACCTTATCAACCTTCAACCTGATATATGTCGGGAGGTAAGGGGGTCACCTGCGGTGACAAAATGACAAAAAGGTATCCGACTACGTTTAAAATGTAATTTTTACCAAAATTCTCAAATTTGTTTTATTCTCTCATATTGAAGCCCAGTTTCTTATGTTTCAGAATCTGTAATTGTTTTAATTCTAAGATAAATAGAAATAAAATTATAGCAATTTTAGTAATATTAAACAACATAAATCAAAACCGGAAATTGGGTGGTTTTCCGCTAATTTTTCAAAAATAAAAATAATTTTAAACATAAATTTATTGAAATTATATTCTACAATCAAGTCTCAACATTTTACATCAAGTTTCGATGAATTTGTTCAAAGAATTTGGCAATGACAAAAAACTCAAAGGTAAACTTTAAATGCTTTTTCTGGAAAACTCAATTTTGAGCAAATATTGCACACGCTTAAAATGATTTCTCAAAAAGTTGCAGAGATATCTCTACGAAATTAAACATTATTATCTATAAACATGTTGTAATTACAATATACTATACTAGATTTCAACGTTTCTTGGCACAGCGCGCGCGGAGGGGTAAAGTGAGTGATCCGTCTCCTGTTGGGTTACAGGGAGAAATTTCGAGGCGACGTCAAACTTACAAGCTTCCAACTTGGCGCATTAATCTAATTTGGCCTTAAATTTAGCACGTAAATGTTTTGACAGCTTGCCTGTCTGTTGATATAAGAAAAGCACAATTATAGTAGTTTTAAGACATTTTTATACAGTTAGTAATAGATAATATCGAAAGATATTTTTTGAATTTGCAATAAGTTATTGCTACCTAAAAATTTTCAAAAAGAAGTATCTCAGGTAGCAAATGAAATTTTTAAGGTTGTCATTGAAAAATATGTATGAGGTGTGCCCCAGCGTGTTATATTACTGTTCGCAAGAATATAATAGAATTTACCGCAATAAATACTTGCCTGAAATTTAAAAGAAGATTGTACTTCAATTAGTTAAAACTTGTATTTTAATATAAGTTTTATAGTATCCTTAAAGTTGTGATTTTTCCAAAATGCTGCAATTTTGAGCTGTCATTTTTCTTGCCGGGGTACGACATGTCGGTCAATATTGCCCAGCGTAAAAATGACCTCCTGGCAATAATACTAAATATCGGTTTTCGACATTTCACAATATTGAGTTATTTTCATTCAATATTAATCAATATACTTCTTATGGCTAATGTGATTGCTTATTTAGAGGGTACACAAGATTACAGCAATCTTAAATTTTAAGTATTCTAAAAATATTACTCATTAAAAAATATAATAGTTTATAAAATTGAAGAGAACATATAATTTTTTTTTTAACTTTTAATTTTTAGAACTATATTTATAACAATTTTTGTAAGTAATATACGTAAATATTTTTTTAATGATTATTGTTTAACATTACTACAAACTTTTAATAGAATAAAAAATATAATAACTTTGTAAAATAAATAGAATAACCTTGAATGTCCTCTAAATAAATCATCACATATTCCATAAATAGGATATGAACCTCCTTAAAAACCCTTACGGAAAGGCTGTATTCTTCACAATTTTAGAAATTCATGATATATATAAAATTCAGCGAAATTTAGTTAGAATCCGGAGTTAATTCCATAATTAATCACAAAATACACAAATGTAGATTCAAATTCTAACAAATGCAACGCACGTAAGCTGAAAGATAAGTAAATACTAAATATCTGCCAATGTCGCCAACAAGAATCGAGAGAGCGCGGAAAATGCTGGTTGGCTCTTATTGGCTGGCGCGCGATTTTAAATGAAATAAATACGCTCCACGTAAAAGGCAAAATATTCAATATTTCACGCTAATTATGACAAAAAATCATTATATATGTGTGGGGTTAACAAATTAATCACATTTATAAGTTGCAGTGCCTCATTGCATTCAAATATCGGACAAGGCGCTGGGAACTATTTGTTTCGTTTGCTCTCAGCGTATTCCTATTGTTGCCAAGTAAGCCTGTAGCTTAGTATATAGGTTTAGTTGCAAAATGCATACTTTTTAGTTTATCGCTGTTTAATTTAAACGACAAGTAGACATTTTGTAAAATTAAAATTTTAACTACATATAACGAGCGATACTTCATAACATTTCAATATATCTCTTTGATTGTAGTATATTGTCGTCACTAATATCATAGATATATGGTGCTGCAAGGAAATTAAAATTAATTTAATAGAAATTTATACAGAGCGTCAGCCATATTGGTAGTCATTTTGATTGAATTTTACCTTAATTTGCCCAATTGACAAAAAATAATGAGTCGGTGCATTATTTTTTGCTTTATTTCATGATTTCGAAACATTATCAAATGTTTAATCAAATGTTTTAATGTTCAAATGTTTTTTTTTATCAAATGTTTAAATTGTGATTTGTTTGTTGTCGTGCGGGCCATATATGGTCCAATTAGGGGTGCCATTGCCCCGGAGGGTAAATTGTGATTTAAGAGTCGTTTAAAAAAAATTGTTCCGAACCTAGTCGGATACCTTAAACGGTTGCCAGATAGTTCCGTCACCTTGCGAAGTAGTTGTTGGGGCGCTCGTCTCCCAGTTGAAGGTCCGTCAGAAATATTTTAATTTTTCGATTTTCAGAATCAGCGAATTCGGAAATTAGTCTGTCCGAGAGGGCTTTGAACTTGTTCTCTGCTGGAGGATTTAAGACGACATCGGATACGTGAGAGATAGTCTCCATAGTAGCAACAAGAGCAGCATACCATGTGTCATCGTTAGTGATTCCGCTCTAAACAAAAGCATTCTCACATTGCGTAATCCACAGGCAAACGTTAGATTTCCAGAAGGGTGGGACTCTCAATGCAACGCGCGATACTTGCACAGGGGGTGCAGTTGCATCGTCCGTCAGCATTCTGGCCGAAAATAAAAGTGGGAAGAGCAAATAAAAAACAAGCAAATGTTTCCGCGGAGTTCCTGCCGATCAGGAATCCGATTTCCTTCGGCAAAGCGCAGAGGAGCACTGTAGTCGAAAACAGAACCCCTAAAAGATTTATGTTAGTGGAAACATGTCTAATAAGCGCTAGAGTGCGTCCGTTTTAATGTCCGATCCGGGGTCACCAGTGAAGCTGACATAATCAGAAGGTTTTTATTTTACGAACATCACAGCGCATACACGTTACAACGACAGAGAGGCAAAAGCACACTAGCATACAAAGAAGTAAGCGTCAAGCTTCGGTTTCCTAAGAAAGGGTAGCCGTGATCTAGAAGTGTGATGTAGCTGTGGGTGACGTCACTAAAACGTTGTTTATACTAACAGATGTTGTTGGTTTCTTAGAGAGCGTTGATTGTGAGCGTAACGAAAATGATCGGAGCCGCCATTTCTATGACTGTCGTCATAGCGGTCTCAAACAGTTGGGGAACGTTTTTTCGCTTGTAGCGGCAACATTTAATTTCCTGCGCCAAACGATTCGAGCGGAGGGGAGCAAAACAAACAAACATATTTGACTGCCATTGATTAGTTCGTTTTTGTAAAATCGGATCGTTAAACACAGAATAAAAATTTCAACGGATTTGAAATCTACGGAAAATTTTACACCAGAACGACACCTTAAATGTGATTTTCTTTAAATAAATAATTAATTATTTAATAAATAATTAAATAATCAAATGGTAAATAATTGAATAGTAAAACTGTTTTTGGTATCGATCTGGCGTAGAATTTTAAGCTGATTTGAAATCAGTTGAAATTTTCACGATCAACGATTTCAATTTCAACAATCCCGAAATTAGAAACTTTGGACTAGCGAATAATAAAGCCACTTTGTTTTGTTTCTCGAATAAAATAAACCACGACAGCCGTCTGTGTTGCCCATTCTCCACCGTATTCTCTCCGTCTAAGTTGACACCTTTGGACTCTGTTTAGACGGCCGTCTAGCTATGCTCGCGGCTAAATGACGTATCACGGCTGTTAGATAACGGCTCCACTTTCTTTGGAAACCGAAGCTTTATATACACAAATGCGAACTGAAACTAAAAGTAACCAATAGGAACGGTTTATGAAGTGAGATGCGAAAATAAGGGGAGTGAGAACTGGAACTGTAGTTCGCGGTTCTCACCAGCAAGCCTGTTGAAAATGGCGGCACTGATCAAGGCACCGCAAGTCTTATATAAAATTATATTTCTTGATATTTTATTTATCTTTAATTCAATACTTTGTTAAACAAATCCCCCCATTAAATTTAGAAAATAAATCTCAAGTAGTTATGGTTTTATTTAATAAATGATTAGTGTCACAAGAAACGGAATCATGTCCATGGACAGGTAGTTCATAGTTGCTAAATAGCTCAAATGATAGCTGCTGTAACAATGAGTTACAAGTATAATTTGTATCAAAGTAGTTATTTTTTTGTAGATCACTGAAGAATTCTTCAAAGTAAAGATCGTACCATCAGTTCTGTAGTCAAGACAAAGTCAGATAAATATTACGAAATAGTAACATTAAATCGAATAACAAGCAATATTAGTTGCATAAAGTTTAATCTAGCACCATCATTTAACTTAAGCCTAATATTTAATGAGGTACAATTAATTTATCAAACAAACATCATGTCCGTGGACTTGCTGTGTCTATGGACATGGCAGCAAGGTAACGGACATGATGCCATTTTACTAGGGATGTCTGGATGATAGGGACCATGTCCCGAAACAGGGTTGAAGAAGGGGGGAGACAGGGATGAGGAAAGGGACAGGATGATTTCAAGACACTGGAGACCAGGGCGGGAAAAGCCAGGCGTGTTTTGCGGTGTGGGGTAAACGTTTAAATTCTATGTTGTGTTTGCAAATAAACTGTCCACGTCCAATTAAAGTATGCTGTGTCCCTCTGTTCTTGGCCACTACTACACACATTGCTCGGTCACTCTGATATTGTTTTAAGACATTAGTTATGAATTTTTGCAGTTAAAACAAGTTTCAGACGTTCATGTCAAAAATTTGTTTTTGGCGTTAAAACCTAAACTTTGGGATAATCATATGTTTATATTCATTCTAATATTTGTCATTGTGTACAAGCCTTTCAACTAAACTTTTATATATATAAATGGAGCTAATGTTTCGAACAAAGGGGAAAATATTAAAATATTTGTTTTAAAAATTTTATTATTTAAACTACTGTAATAGTATTTTTAGTATGAACTTTATTAACCCAAATGCTTTGAATGGATTTTATTTAAAATTGAAGATCATGTAAAGTTTATTAAGTTACCTCATTGCTTTCGAGTATGGCGACGCCGACCAACCGGTATAGTGGTTAAGGTGTTAGCCTCTAGATCGGAAGGTTCCTGGTTCGAATCCGGGTCCGGGCATGGATGTTTGTAAGCGTATGGTGTAGAGGCGGCTGGTGCACCTTAAATATGTCGTGGCCGAAAGTCCTCACGTTGGGTTGGCGTGGAAGTTTGGAGAGTGGGGTGCCAGCTCAGGTGTTGCTTCGTCATCTGACCGTGGTTCAAAATTAAGAGGTGTTGACCTCGGATCTTTCCCTTAAAGGACTGATCCCGGACCGTCGTCAATAGCCCGTTGTGTTGCTCTAGTACGACGTTAACTAAAATTACCATTACCATTACTATCGAGTATGGCGAGAGCAAAGAGCTAGCACAGAAAAATCTTTGGCTAAGAGAAGGGAATCCAAGAAAATTATCATGAGGGGAGCACGGCAAAAATTGAAACAAAATCCCGAAACATTTTAGTAGGCAAAGAGAATGGATAAAGAATGGAAGAAAACCCACAGAAAAATATTAATGAAATGTCCGATCGGGAAAAGAGGAAAATCCGAAAACAATGGAAGGTATGTTCAATAACTTATCGTAAAACGAAAAAAGGTGGAAATCTTGGTAACCCAGAAAACAGTACACCTCCTGCTAGCGCTGATCAGTCTCAATAGGTATGTCCACACTTGTGCGCTTTTGCTTGCGCTAAGCGCATGCCACTCCATATACCTCAGCGCATGCCTCAACGCAAGGGACGCATGCGTCAAGGCATGCCCGAGATGAGTCAGAAGTAGCAGTTTTTCATAGCGCACAGCGTAGCGCAAGGAGTTCCAACAGCCTTGGATCTCTATACGCTTCAACTTTCAATTTGCAGTGTTTTGGTGAACCGAAGTCGTTGCGTTTGGTTTTTTTTTTAGTGTTATCATGAATAACGAACAAACTCTTGAATTTATAGAAGACTACAGGTCTTATGAGTGTTTGTGGAACATTCACTGTAAAAATTATATGAAAAAAATCAAATTAGTCATGATTAATAAATAAATTAATAACGTAATAATAAATTTTAAATCAAATTAAAAATAATTAAAAACGTCATTTATTTAAAACTCGTAAAGAGCATTTATTAAATTTCCTTAGCGAAATAACAACACAATAGCCTTTAACATTTGATTGCATTTAAAATATTTCTGTTCAAATTATTGTTTGTTGAAACACAATATGAGTTAATCTTTTTTTGATTGTGTATAGGCATTAATTAAACATATTTTAAGAAATTAATTAAAAACTGACAAATTAAGCTTTTTATTATACCAGTATAATATTAACATAGTTTTGGATCCATTAAAGTTTTCTTAGTTATGGTGCAGGTTCTAAAGATGTATAAGGATGAATATGAAACAAATTTATTTTTAATCTGGCAAAGAGAAATATGATAAATGTACTTCGTTTAAGCACTTATTTATCTTTTAGTTATTAAAATAATTATTTGTAAACTATAAGCCATCTAAGTTCATAAACATAAGATTATATGCAAATATTATTATTCATATTTAACTCAAATATTTATAAGTACTTACGTGTAACGAATTGCACAATTAGGTTTTATCTTCTGATTTCAGCAGTAAAATTTTGGAAATCCAGCTAATCGGTAACAACGATTATTTACAGCTGTTTTGTAACCACTTTATACATTGTGTTTCGAATTTATTTTTATTGGTTCCACAACACACATGAGGTCTAAATCACCACATATATGACGAAAGAATAACAGGAAATATTTAAATTATTATTAAATTTTAATAATGATCAGTGGGTGGGAGAAAGGTAAACTCAAGTCTAACCGTAACAAGAATTTAATCAACTAGAAAAGGAAGGCATATATGTTAGCCGCATCCAAGGCGAGATACATTAGTACTCTGACCAGAGATCGAATAAAACATCGGCGCAAATGCACGCCTTCCTCCTATTTCGGGGAAAATATCGTTCCGATTTTAAGCAGATTCAGCTGTTATTTGCTGCGAGCAACAGGAAACACGTGCAAACGATTCCAGCGAAATAAATCAAAGAAAATATAAACATCCCGTTTGAACGTGTGCTCGAACAAATAATAATACATTTTAACGTAAATAAATAAATGCTTATTATGCGTTTTGAAATATCTTTCATCCAAATCGCTCGCCTTGATTTCCTACGTTCATTTACTTGCCTGATCACAAACTATGCCTCACTGATTCAGAAACAGTCCAACAGAATAGCATCATCTTCATCCATCTTGAAACTGAAGTGAGGCACAAGTGTGGACAGGTAAAGGGCATGCCTCTAAGCGCATGCAATAAGGCATGCGTTGACGCAAGTTGAATTGAATCTTGAATTGCACGTTGAAAGGCAAGTTGAAAATGAAAGCGCACAAGTGTGGACATACCTATTCTACTTCTGTTACCCTGCCTTCTACCTCAAGGGTAAAAAGTGGAAGTAACAGATGAAGGAGGACTAAGGCCATGAAAAGAGAACTGAAAGATCTGAAATATGAAAAGTTAAAGCGGAAAGTGGATAAGTACCTCCTAAAGTTACATAGAATCCAAAAGTCAAATACAAATACAAATATTGACGACCAGCTACAGGCTCAAGCCCAACAAGGCTGGTTCTTTGTTTATGAATTCCCCAATTCCCACTGACTATCCAATTGTATCTTAAATTCGTACACTCCGTTCTTTGGTAATACTTAGTTGTTTGGTCCGGTGTGCTGCTCCAGTACAACGTTAATTAAAATACCTACCTACCATTGTTTGGTGGTTCACACACACACACACACACAAGTGATATTAAATACAATGTTGCCAACCCACAAAGATGTTATGAAGTTCTCTGAGTGGAGCCAGCATAAGATAAAACGTGGTAATTAAACTAATAAAGAACCCACGTTTAAGAAAATAGAGGACATTGGAAAAAATTGAAGAAATATACTCAAGCTTCCATTCCTACTGTCATTTGAAATGCTAATAATCTGAAATTCTAAAATCTTTTAAAGTCTCACCCTAAAATACCGAAGATGAAATTAGAAGAGTTTCGCCGTATCAATAAAGTATTGTCAGACATTTCATTCTGCAAGTGTAAAAACATTGATGAGTGCATTTGTCCCAGACACAAAAAAAAGTACCTGTCAGAGAAAAGTTTCCTAATCGACCAACGAACCATTAGAAGAATGGTGATCGGAACCGTAGATATTATTACAACGAATAAAATATCGAACACATTGAAAAGGAAAATGCAAATGAGACATTCTATAAATGTTAACTTTGAATAATTTTTGAAATTTAACATCAATACTTTTTTGGTGTGTTGTTTATAGACATAGAATGCAATATACAATCATTCAAAGACAGGAACTGTTCTGCAAAATTACTAATTAAAACATTTAATTACAAGATCTGTAGGTTACAAATTTTTTACATTGCTTTCCTGTAGGTTACAGATTTTGGACATTGCTGACCTGTAGGTTACATAACATTGGCATTTTCCAAGTCTAATGACTAATAATAAATTAGCTATAAATGCTTGTTCAATCAACTGCTGGAGAAGAATATAATGTTAAATTTTCAAGGAAGTATAGAAAAATCATTTGGATGTTTCCGAAAAATTATGACATTGCTCTTGTTGATAAAAGACACTGTACTAAAGTTGCAACAACCTGTTCTTAACTATAGAGGCTTTCGCAAAGATTTGTCTCATTGAAAATATGTTTTTTTTTTAAATATTACACAAGTTCAATTATACATCTTATGCATTAATCAATGTGTCTCAAATTATTAATATTACCTGTTTTAACACAATACTATCATATCCATGGACATCGAAGTCATGTCTGGAGAGCCAAAAATTTTGCATTTTTAAACAACTTTTTTACGATTTCGTTGGATACTGGCATGATGTTAGATAAGTTTGAAGCAATTTAAAAACTTTTTTATCAATCCACAATTTGAATTTTCTTTTTTTCTTAAATTTCAGTACTGAAAATGTGCGTTTCTAGGAGAATGACCCAGATCAGAAAATTACGAGATTAACATGGTTTATTCAAAATTGTACAAGGAACAACATTGAGATTTTTTACTGATTCGGCTTTATTTTAGGGTGCATTAAGTGTTAAAGTAAAAAGAAAAGCGAAATCTCTTGCGAAAGGAGCGTTGGTTTGCGTAGCAATCACCGGGGTTTAGCGAGCGTCAGAGAGCAGGGCGCGGGGTCCTCGTTGTGACGTCATGGCTCAGAATGTCCTATAAGAAACATACTAATTATTAAAATAGTATCGCGTCACAGAGAATTGAAACTTCTGCCAAAGGAGTGTTGGCGAAGCAAACCAGATTTGCGAAGCAAACCAAATGGGATTACGTAGCAATCACCGGGGCTTGGCGAGCAGGGGGTGGAGCTACCAAGTGCTTTTTAAAAGTCTTAACGCTAAACCCCACAACCCACAAACAATGTAAATCCAAACCAAATTAAATAGTAATAAGTTATTTTTTAAAACAATCAAGAAACAATACAACCTAAAGCGACTTCACTTGATCATGAATCAAATCAAACATGAAGTTAGTTCTTTCAATTTACAATCAGTTAAGAAAAGGAATGATTCAATGAAATCAAAAGAAAATCATTGACTAAGTGCTTTCCTGTTTGTACTCTTGTTTCCAAATACTTTTGTATAGGTTTACTTTTGTATCAAAGTAATATTTATGCAAATACTTAAGCATCCTAGTACTTCAGTATCTGAGTACTTTTATATCAGAATACTTTAAAAAAGATTCAAGTACATGAGTACTCTTGTTTTCAAATACTCCAATCACTACTTCCTACAGAACCATAGCCAGATCCAGGAGTATTGAGATATGTACTTGAATCAAGAATTGTTCTTCAGATTTAGTATTAAGTATTATACTCAGTGGACTTTAAACCATCATTCCATATTATGGTTAATGCTAAATTCATATAGATCATTTTAAATGCTAACATTTTGTATGCTTCTGAATGGAAGTTATGTTTTTAATATATTATTTATTTAGAAAAAAATATTCACCTTCCTTTCGTTTTATAGGGATTTAAACTATTAAACTCATTCTCGCGATTTTCGACTAAATAAAGTTTCAACCCAACTTTTGGTTTCATATACTATTACATGTATAGTCTCAATTACACGTTGCTTACTAGGAAGCCAAATGAGATGACCTTTTCTATTTACCGCCGTAACCGACTAAAATTCCTATCTCCGCTTTGTTTTGTAATTTATTTTTGTGTATATTAGGCATATAAGAATATACTAAAGATCCGAAAATTCTAAAATGTTTAACTGTGGGTTTTCTTTTAGTCCAAATTTCAAACAATGTTGTATTTTTAGTTATTTTATTTTCACACATGTTACGAATGTGCACATATGCGTGTAAAGCCTCAGCCCGGAATCTTAATTGAAGGCCACTGTCTTGCAACATTGCACGGACACCCTTACTATTAAACCTTTCTGCTACTCCATTCTGTTCTGGAGTGTATACAGATGTTCTCTCGGCTTTAATGCCAAATTCTTTGAGAACATTTTCGAATTCCTTGCTACAAAATTCCAATCCATTGTCAGCTCGAACAGATTTTAGTTTTTTTGCCAAAGTGGTTTTCCACAAATGCACAATAATCTTTAAAACAATTAAAAACATCATATTTCTCTTTTCGATAGTATACACAGTAGCACATCTAGAATAGTCATCAATTACAGATAAAAAAATAAGACTTTCTATTTAAAGATCTCACTGGTGCAGGACCCCAAACATCCATGTGTACTTTATCTAAAACAGTACGAGTCATAATATCATATTTAGATTTAAAAGAAACTAGTACACTTAGTAAGATTACAGGTTATACAAGGATTTGGTTTCCCTTTAAGATTTTCTAACCCTTTTACAGTAAAATTTTACTCATTCTGATTAAAATTCATATGTCCGTATCTTCTGTGGACTAACTCAAGATTAATACTATTCTTATTATCAAATACACTGTAAGATTCAAAATGCTTAGCAGTAAACCATAAAGAATATAAAATTTACCGACTCTAGGTACATTTACATCACCACCTACCCCTAGGATCTCAGTCGTGCAATTCATATCACCAATAAGTGCCGAAGTAGGAGACAGATCTTCAAAACTCACAAACCAATTTTTGTGCTTACAAAAATGGGAGGATGTCCCGTGTCGATCAATCACTCGTCTAAATCCGAAATCGGCGTTTGAGAATTTCGACTTGTACCCTTCATTATTGCGTAGTAGTGATTTTGATGAATGTCTGTAGAATCCTCCAGGTTGAGGTGGAATGGTAGAATCCGATACGTTTGTCGGCAAAGCAATTTATTTTTTTCTCTAAATCAAGATGGCGGCCAAGCTAAGCAATTCCAAGATGGTCACAAAATAGCAAATGGTAATGGTAATGGTAATTTTAGTTAACGTCGTACTAGAGCAACACAACGGGCTATTGACGACGGTCCGGGATCAGACCCTTAAGGGAAAGATCCGAGGACAGCACCTCGTAATTTTGAATCACGGTCAGATGACGGATCACAAAATAGCAAAATCCACACTGTGAACCCTTGCATACATTACATAAAGGAGGAATAATTAAAAAAGAAAAAAAACCTTTTTAATACAACGCAACAAATTTTACTTGTAAATCTTCTAATTTTTTCTGTGTAGTATTTACTCTGAACATCTCCGTTATTTTGCGTTGCTTCCTCAAATAAGTCCAAGTTTAACTCATTTAAAACAAAAATGTCAAAAGATGTAAGAAAGTGGAAAAAAAGACCGGTTAGCGAAACGTCCGGAATTTTCAACAATTCCGGATTTGGGACTTTGTACTGTATATGGAATTAAAATTGAGGAATTTGTTTGTAGTTAAGTCAGTTCTTTTCTGGGATCCTGATAATCCACCAAATATTTTTTGATGTGAGAAAAATCAATGGAGGTTTGTTCTTCTATCTATAATTGAGTTGGAATTTCATTTTAGAATTCTTCTAGGAAATTTCTTAGCATTATGTGGGCAACTCGATGAGGATATTCCTGGTTAGAGATGAAGATATGGAATTGAAAATGAGGATTTATTTTGCAACCACGGGACTAGGAGGAATGTTTTTGTATATAAGTCACAGCGTATAACGTACAAGGTTTCAATGCTTATAAACCACAGTACCTGGAGGAATTTTTTTTTGTAGCGAAGTCACAGCGTATAACACACGACACCTGCCTGCCGGCGAGAACATTTCACCGTTAGCTTTCATGCGTATAAACCACTGTACCGGGAGGAATTTTTTTTGTATAAAAGTCACAGCGTATAACACGGGACCCACGCCTGCCGGCCCTCCGGGGCGCCTTCGCGGAAACCCTCACGCTTTGAGCACCCGTTGGCGAGTTGACGATATAAAGCGCTTTGAGAACCGAGAGCTGGGGAAATTGGCAATCTTTCTCAATTTCTCGAGTAACCTACTAAGTTGTTTAGAAGATCGTAATTTTTTTTCTCGCTGAGTGCTATGATTTTCCGTCTGATTTTTTTGAATATTCTATATATAATATGTTGACATTCAAGATATAACATGATTATTTTTGTTTTACTTTATCTATCTCTATTGTAACTACTTCGTAATAATGGTTGATATAAGAAGCAGGCGGTATAAGAAGTACCCCCATGTAAACAAATTGTACATGCTTTCATTTATTTGAAATTTAGTCAATCAATTGCGTTTCGTTATGATTTTTACAATATAAACTGATCACTTACTCTAAAACTCGTCGAATAGAAAGAGTTGATGAGTATGTATTTGTTTAAGATGCGAGGGGGGAAGCGGATAAATCAATTACGTTGTTTATTATGGAAATTATTCGCCTTTATAACCCAGTGTTTTTATTTTTATAATATAATTTCTTATGAATCAAATCTCTTGTTTGATCGCCTACTTAATATAATGTCACTGTTTGGGGAGACAACTAAGAAGTAGATATTTTTTATATTAGTAAAAGCAGTTATCAATAATAAGTATTAAGTTTTAACTAAAGTAATTTTTTGTAAACAAATACACTTCTTGATTAGTTTCACTCATTAGAGCTCAAGATTACAAAATTTAAATTGAAAAAAATATTCTATTTTGACTGTTTTCAATAACTTTCTTCAAAACAAAGTTTTTTCTAACTCATATCCTCTCTATACAGGGTGTTTCAGTGAACCGTTTCAGAACTTCTAAGAGGGGTAGGGTACATCCTGGCAACTCGAAATCATATAGCAATGTGGGGTCGGAAATGCTTTCCTGAAGCGGTGTTGTACACAGAAGCACCGTAAAGAAAAGAGACCGTAAGTGAGAAATCGTTTTAATAATACATGAAAAGAAGCAAAAGGTACATGGATTAAAGTAAGTGTTCGAAGTTTCTTCCACGGGCTACAATGCACGCCTCATATCTCCGACGCATGGACATCCGAACATTCTGGAATACTCCAGGCATATCTCGAATTTCTCCGGCAGCTACTGCAATTCTTGCAACCAGCTCCTCAACATTGTCAACAGGGGTGTCATAAACTAGCGATTTCAGATGACCCCAGAAAAATAAAAATCAAGACATGATAGGTCGGGTGACCGAGCAGGCCAACGCACGGGACCACCACGTCCGATCCACTGCTGACCAAATGTGACATCCAGGTAGTTACGAACATCTCCGCTATAATGGGCAGGGGCTCCATCGTGTTGGAACCACATTGTCTGTTGCGTCGATGCAGAAATCTGTTCATCTCTCAAAAGTTGTGGCAATACTTGCTGCAGAAAGAGCAAGTAGTTAGGTCCGGTTAGACGAGACGGTAACAGGTAAGGTCCGTTGAGGGGATCTCCCATAATACCGGCCCATACATTGACCGAAAATCGAATCTGTGCTGCACGACGTCGTATTGCATGCGGGTTCTCGACCGCCCAGATATGGTCGTTATGCGTGTTGAAAATTCCTTCCCTTGTAAAGGATGCCTCATCGGAAAACAACACTTCAGCAGGAAAAAGGGGATTTGTAGCACATTTTCCAAGGTACCACTGTGCGAAAGCAATACGAGGTGCATAATCCTCCGGTTGCTGTGTCTGGACACGCTGCACGTGAAACGGATGCATGTCTTCTTCTCGGAGAATCCTCCAGACACTGCAATGGGAAACCCCGACTGCGTTTGTTACACTTCGTGTACTCGTTCTTGGATTCCCCTGTACATGCTGCAGCACATTCTGATCGACGTCTGCAGTCCATGCTATTCTTACCCTGTCCCTGTCAGTTCTTTCTAATGAACCTGTCTCAGCTAACCTCTGGTGCAGTCTTGCAAAGAAATTATGACTGGGGATACGCCTCGTCGGATATCGTTCCGCGTACAAACGCTGTGCGGCTGGCCCACTACAATTTCCAGCCCCGTACGCCAAATGCATATCGGCTAACTCTGCGATCGTGTAATCATCCATCCTACTAACTTGGCGTTCTTGTGCGAAATGAAGATTCCCTACACGAAAGCTCGGGATTTTCGCACAACGCCATCTACCGCGTCAGGAAAGCATTTCTGACTGCCCATTGGTATATGATTTTGGTTCGTCAGGATGTACCCTACCCCTCTTAGAAGTTCTGAATCGGTTCACTGAAACACCCTGTATATATAACTATAGCATTTGCATTTGGGCTGTTAGGGAGACAGGAATTGTTTACACAGGTATTCTCTAGGGAAAAAATATTTAAAGTTGTTTTATTTCAGAGATTTATTGTTTAAGATATTAGGGTGTGTCACAAGAACATATATTATTTTATGTATTTAATGTATATATATATTTGTAGCTGAAGGAAAACACATTTAAAATAGAAAACCATTTAAAACAGAAAAAAACTTGTAAAGTGTGTCCTTAGCGGAAACACTTTTAAGAGGCATTAAGTCTCATAGGGTAGAGGTAACAGTAATAGGATTACTACCTAGGTGTGGGTTAGGTAATGGGTAGTTAAATCAAAGGGTCAATAAGATGAACGGGTTGTTAAGGGATTTGTGTGAGAGGGAGGAGGTTAGATTTTTAGATGTTTAGAAGGAGTGTAGGAGGGATTGGATAAGCAGGGAATATTTGCATTTAAGCCTGATAGGTAATAGGAAGGTTGGCAAGCGGGTTTTGAATATTCTGGAGTGAAAAAACTAGAATACAAGCAGGGATGGGTGGGATATAAAGGGTTGACAGTACACAATAATTGCTTAGGAAAACTAACAGGGTCTAAATTACAGGAGACAAACAATACAAAGGGAAAGCGCAATGTAAGGGAGAAAAACAATACCAAGACTAATACTATAAAGGGAAAGTGCAATATAAGGGTGAAAAATAAGCTAAAAGTATTTTATTGTAATGCTCGCAGTGTGAGGAATAAAATGGATGAGCTCAGGGGAATTGCACAAGCAGAGGATATAGATATCATTGGGATATCTGAAAGTTGGGCAAGCAGTGAAGATGCACAAATTTTAGAATTGAGTGGATTCACAATGTTTAGGGAGGACAGAGTGAATAGGAAAGGGGGTGGGGTTTTGATTTATGTGAGAGAATTTTTAAACTGTACGGAAATAAATTTAAATAGTAAAACTCAGGGTATAGAATCAGTCTGGGAGAAACTGAATACAGACAAAGGCAAAGGACTGATTCTGGTAATATATGTATAGACCTCCTGTTTGTAGTGAAGAGCAGGAAAAGGGCATGTGCAATCTGATAAACGAAGCATGTCAAAAAGGAGAATTAATTTTAATGGGGGACTATAATTATCCAAATATTGACTGGACAAACAATCTAGTTGGGTTCAATGGTAACTATAAATTAAAAAAGGATCCCAAGGATGGAGCCTTTGCAGGGGGTACAATTAAAGAATGCAAATTTAACAGAGAAGAAATAGTACATCAGTTGAAACAAATTAAGCCATCTAAAGCACCAGGGCCAGACGATATTTATCCACGAGTACTAGTGGAATGCGCGGAAGAGTTGGGGGAAGTAATTCTCACGATATTTAATTGAACATATAGCACGGGTTGGGTGCCAATGGTTTGGAAGTTGGACAACATAACTCCAATTTTCAAAAAGGGAATACAAAGTGATCCGGGCAACTATAGACCAGTAAGTCTAACATCAGTAATTTGCAAAATATTTGAATCTTTGTTAAAAAAGTATATAATGTTATACTTGGAGGAGGGGGGACTGTTATCAGAGAATCAGTATGGGTTTAGGAAGGGCAGATCCTGCTCTACTAACCTTTTGAAGTTATACGAAAAAATTACTGAGGAGCTGGATAATAAGTGCAGTGTAGATATCATGTACATAGATTTTCAAAAGGCTTTTGATAAAGTACCTCATGAGGCATTACAGTTTAAATTGGAAAGGCTGGGGATTCAGGGAAAAACATTGATATGGATGAAGAATTGGTTATTGGGTAGAAAGCAGAGAGTGCAGGTAAAAGGAAATTATTCACAGTGTGCAAAAGTTATAAGTGGGGTGCCTCAGGGATCAGTTTTGGGACCAATTTTATTTATAATTTTCATAGATGATATAGGTCAGGGGATTAAGAATAGAATCAGTATATTTGCAGATGACTTAAAAATATGGTTGACAGTGGATACCAAGTTACAGATAGAGAATTTAGAAGGGGATTTTGATAAGATATCCGAATGGGCGGTAAAATGGGGTATGTCACTTAATGTAGGGAAATGTCAAGTTCTGCATATGAGTTACAGGAACAGTGGAGCCGAGTACAAGCTGCAAGGGGTAAAGGTAAAGGAGGGAGAAACAGTCAAGGATCTTGGGGTAATAATTCACAGGGATTTTAAAATGGTTCACCAATGTTCAGCTGCGGGTAAAAAGGCTAATGGTTATTGGTGTACATTAAAAAGACTGTAACTTCAAGGGATAAGAATATAATCTTGCCGTTATATAAGGGTTTACTAAGACCACATCTAGAATATGCTGTACAATTCTGGGCCCCATATATGCGAAAGGATTTAGATTTAATTGAAAGGGTTCAGCACAGAGCTACAAAAATAATAAAGGGGATAGCAAATCTAGACTATAATGAACGTTTAAGTAAGTTGAACATGTATACACTTCAGCTTTTCAAGTTGGTAAAACAAGGGGACACAGAGGGCTTAAATTTCAATAGGGATAACAGAACAAGGGTGCATGGGTATAAATTGAATAAGACACATTTCAATCGGGATTTAAGGAAAATCTACTACTACAATAGGGTAATAGACAATTGGAACGCGTAGCCAGAAAATATAGTTAATTCAAAGGGAGTGTACGAATTTAAGATGCAATTGGATAGTCAGTGGGAATTGGGGAATTCATATACAAAGGACCAGCCTTGTTGGGCTTGAGCCTGTAGCTGGTCGTCAATACTTGTATTTGTAACAATAACAATTCGTAGTAAAACAATTCGTACAAGCTCTAGACAAAGAAGGTTTGTGTTTCAAGCACTTGCTTCATGCATTTCCTCGATTATCTACAGCCAAAGTAAAGGAAGGTGTGTTTGTGGGACCAGATATTCGAAAACTTATGAAGGACGAAAAATTTTAAACATGTATGAGAAAGGTTGAAAAGGAAGCTTGGAGCTCCTTTAAAGAAGTTAATAAATTTCTGGGAAATTATAAGGATCCCAACTTCAAACAAATTGTACAAAATATGCTTGAACATTTCAAAAAATTAGGATGTTCTGTCGGCTTAAAGGTTTATTTCCTAATGTGTCATCTGAACTATTTTCCTGAAAATCTTGGTGCCGTCAGTGAAGAACACGATGAAAGATTTCACCAAGACATTAAGCAGATGGAATGTAGATGCCAAGGTAAAGGTAACAAACACATGATAGCAGATTACTGCTGGTCGCTACATATAGAACAGCCGCAAGTTACACACAGAATATCTGCTTCCACACAAAGTATTCAACACAAAAGAAAAAGGTACTACAAAGCCTTAGAAACTTGACTTTATGCGGCCATTGCTGAATATCCAGAATCATATGCTTTTGTATTAATGACAGCAAACGACTCAGTATTGTGGATTCTAAATCTATACTGCTGTTTGTAAAAAATGCAACACCATGAAGGAGTCATCAGAATAAATGAAATTTAATACCCAAACAGCTTGTATGAGTACGAATAAATTTTCAAAGCAAAAAAACGATATTAAGTATCCAAAATCAGTATTTGGTGTAGCCACCACGCGGCTGCAATAAGTGCTGCTATACGACGTGGCATGGAGTGAAACAGATGTTGAATGTCTGCTTGTGGAAGAGAATTCCATATTGTTTGTATGCGCACCCAAAGTTCGTCTTTTGAATCTGTAGGACGCGGATCACGAGCGAGACGTAGACCAACCAACTCCCACACTTGCTCAATAGGCGACGTATCCGGCGAATAAGCAGGCCAAGGAAGAAGTTGCATGTGTTGGGCTGAAAAGAAGTCTCGAACATTCCTTGCAACAGGTGGGAGTGAATTATCCTGTAGAAAGATAGCTCCAGGGATGCCTTGAAGGAAGGGAACGACTTCGGGCTCAAGCACTTCACGGACGTACCTGTTGCTATTCAGATTACCCTCAATTCGTAGCAGCTGAGATCGTCCATGATACGAAATCGCACCGCAGGCCATAACTACGGATGTTCGGCCACTATGACGTTCGATAACGCACTCTGGAAGACAGCATTCCCCGGCTTAGCGTCTAACAGGAATGCGGCCATCATAGTTCCACAAATTAAAGCGGTATTCGTCAGAAAAGACAACTTGTTGCCAATCAGCCCACCAGGCTCTGTGCTCATGAGCCCATTGCAGAACGCAGCCGTCGATGGTTTGGCTTGAGGGGGATCCTGTATAAAGGAATCCTTGCACGCAGTCCACGGTGCAGCAGACGTCGGCGTATTGACGAAGTCGACATTAGTACACCTATAGCAATAGACCAAAGTGCTGCCAACTGCCCGGAGGAAGCTGTATGGTCATTCACCGCCATGTGGACCAGGTGTCTATCATCGCGCTTACGTCACCTTCCGTCGTCCACTCCCAGTTTTTCGAGTTGCCCGGTGCTCGTCGGTTCACTGCTTCCAAACTCGCATCGCTGTGGAACTGTTCCGCTGCACACAAGCTGCTATTGCGCGATAGAAAAATCTTCTTTCACGAAGGCCGATGATTGTCCCCCTTTGAAACTTCGTAAGTTGTTGAAATTTCACCCTATTTCGTCGTGGAGGCATACTTAGGTCTCACTTAAGTTCGCCACTAAAAAATAACCATGCACTATTTTCAACCGTCCCGCTACAGCCCTCTATTTATACGCTTTTAGCATCAGTTCAGAGGGTGCTGCTCACACCACGCACGCGTGGTGGCTCTGAAACTTTACTACTTTGCATAACATCCTATAATTGACATTTTCTGCAAAATTTCATTTCAATCGGATGATTCCTTCATGGTATTGCATTTTTTACAAACAACAGTGTATATGTGAGTATTAAAGTAATTTTTCACTCAAAACTTCTTACTTGTTACTTTGTTTTACTTCCTAGTAATGTATTTATATGGTATATAAAGCATTATTTTTCTAAATTTTCAAACGCAATTTTCAAAAAACTTGTACGGGATGGACAAAAACGAATAACATTGAAATTAGCAAACCAAACAACATAGAAGTCAATTACTACTTTGCAAAACATATTTGTTCACTGAAAATTTGCAGACTTGTGTTATCTACTGAAATTATGGCTTAAGAATAGATTTAAAAGAGGCTTTCATTTTCTTAGTATTTTTTAGATTAAAATACTTAGGGTGTTTTGAGTATTCTCAGAATGGGTATTGTGTTATTTACTTATTCAAAATTAATTCTTTCTTTCGATCAAGTCACATTCACAGGACCATCAAATCCAAATAAAAACCCTTGAATGAGATTAAAAAAAATACACATATATATTTTATCATAAGCATTGCTAGGTAAATCAAGTTAAACAAATTAAAGATGATTAAGTGATTAAAGAATATTAAACAATTTTTATTAAAAATGATATTAAGGTATGGAACTTGTACACGTACATTAGTAGTTGTAGCTGATAACATATATCTTTTAACACATTATATCAATCATTGAATATTATTACTAGATATAGCAGCTAACTTCCTTTTATTTTGCTTATTACAAGTTTCATCATTTTTTGTTTTGCAGTAATTTTTCAACAACGTAGATTGATGCCATTATTTTCTTAGATAAATGATTTCTACAATCTGCAACAAACATATCCTTCATTAAAAGAATGTTCGCTGTAATTTGGGAGGCAACTTGCCTTTGATTTGATTCTTTAAGAAGAACTTTCACGAAATTGGTAATTAATTTTTTAACAATGATAAAGTTATATCTACAGTATATCTACAGTAGGATATCGTAAATATATCTACAGTAGGATATCGTAAAGCATCTCTGTAAAAAGTGCATATAACCCTAAATTTCGGATTAACAGCTAATGATCTATCAATTGTTAAATTATATTTACATGCATCACACTTTAGTTTATATATAACTAGCCACTGCGTGGCTAGCCCGGCGTTGCCATTACCAGTTGCTTTTGTGAGGTTATTAGTTTGATTAGCAAACCAAAAAATATAAATATTTAATTGAAAAATTATTTGTTAAAAGAAAATAAAACGTATATGGTGTAAAATTTCCCGCAGATTTCAAATCCGTTAAAATTTTCATTCTGTCTTTAACGATCGATGAGATAGAAAAAAGCACTAAAGAACGCTAGTGATAACTTTAATAATTTATTTGCTTCATTCGAATCCGTTTCTCAGGAAATCAAAATGAATTAATCTCGAATTAAAGGAAGGTCATTCAAATCTATATTCCCATTTATTGCAAATACACGAAAGGTGAGAAAAAAAACTTAAAAAGGGTTCCAAAGGCTGACGTCAATTTTACGATGGCAGGAGTATACGAGAGGTGTCTTTCGAGTGCTATTTTTTTCACAAGTGTTCATATTATTTTGTTCAACCCCTGTACCTGTGTGCCAAATATCATTACTGTAAGTGCCATACATTCGTCAGGACTTTGCGGGCAAGAAACAAACAAACAAACAAACAAACACTTCTTTTAATAATAGTAGAGATACTGAATGAGCACAATAACCAGCTAAAAATGTTAACATGGGAAATTCGTTTTGAACCTCATGAATATCATTATCAGTTACAGTTAACGATAAAAATTCCTCAGTGTGTGAAAGTTTTTCATTCCTGTTGTCATTGATATCATCATCTATTTCATTTACAAAAATAGCTTCATGAGACTTACAATTTAATGTGAGCTTTAAAATATTACATCTCCTTAATTTTTCTCACCTCTAAAATTTGTCTCATAGATATGTGGTAGTTTGTTCCGGCCATTCGCCGGTACAAACTAAATCTATTCTCCAATTCATCAGTTTGTATTTTACCGGGAAATAAGAACTTCATACCAAGCTCTAAAATACAATACCTTGTCAATTCCATCATGCTTCTGGTGGAAATAAGCAATGCAGAATTCGTTTCGCGCGTAAGTCTTCCACTATTACTATTTAATTTTTGCCATTTAAGTAACTAGTCTATAAATTTACTGAGGAATGTTAACCTGTTATCATCATCACCGATTGTGAGTGGATAACATTATTTATTTTTTAAGTTTAAGCCTTTATTGTGAGATTTAACGTTCATAATTGTAAACCAGAGATGAAATATTTTAATATACTCAGCTGTCCCTTCATAATTTAATATGTTATGTGTCTCCCCAACATTTAACAAGTTTTCACTGATAGTTGTATTAATTAATTATTAATTTAGTGATTTTACCAACTAATTTTATCCTTAAAGGAAAGAAATTAAACTACAGAAAGTCAAAGAAGAAATTGAAGAGTTAAATGGAAGCTTTATAGAATGGATCATTTGGAAAAGTTGAGGTGTGGTTTTAAAATATTTTGGGTCCTAAAACGCAAGTTAGTAAATTTGTTCAGTGTTTATTTCTATGCCTTGCATACAAAACACAAAAATAGATTATTTACCTTTTAATCATAGATTATTTATCTTCTTTTAAAAATAGATCATTTATCATTTTTAAGTATTGTACTTTGAAATAATAAGCTTGTTATTTTTTCGAATAAAAGTCAAAGATTAAGGCCCCCAAAATCAAAACTAGAACGCTCAGACTAAAATAAAAATATCCCTTCACCGCTCAGTTTAATTAATGCCTTTGTACGCAGAAGCAATCCAGTGAGTCGCCAACTAGTGCTGAAGTCACAGATCAGCCATCGACCTTGTCTCTAGAAGACAGTGCCCTTACACGGCATCTCCTCCTAAGGCGGTGTATAGCAACAGTTTCATCGTTACGAAGTTCGAGGAGGACGTCCAACCTTTGGATTTGACGATGCCGAAATGGAATTTCTTATCCGGCAAAAAGTTGCGAATCGGACTAAAATAAAAATACGCTTCCTCCTGTTGAAAAATCTCAGTGCGGATAAATTTCGTGACATGCTTCATGTCGACGGATGGGGTGGGGGGGGGAGCCCTATTTAAACGACTGTTACCCTCTCGACGCATTCAAACGCTCTATCTCTCTCAGCTCGACAACGTCATGGAGATCGATCTGTTTCCCTTCGAGTTCGATGTTAAAAAAAACGTGAGGTCTTTTCGTTTGTCGGAAGACAAGTCGGTATTAAAAAACCCAGCAATTGACTGCCCATTCTGTTTATACGGTGACGAGAGCGCAGACGCCAGTTCGGGAGCCCAAAAACCTGAATTGAGAAAAAGTACAGAGCTGTCGCTGTTCATGCGACAAAAATCCAGCAAGGACGTTCGGACCATGTACATCTCTTCACCTATGGACAGAGAATGTTCAAAGAGGATACGTACCACCTGTACCAAACGTTCCAAGATCCCGTTCTCTTTTATTACTTGGACCCCGACTCGAAGGCTTCGGGTCGGCCATTCGTCAGGGAACGAGCTCTTCGACAAGACCAATTCCATTACAAGATGAGCGTTTTAGAGCCGCACGAGTTGTACCTGGTAGATCCAGGTACGTGTTATTTAATCGTCACGATTCAACTTACCGTGTTCGTCCTGGACGTTATTTCCATCGAAACGGCCCAGGCTTTGAAACACAAGTTTATGTTTCTCTCCCCCATCCAGAAACGGCCCGCTTCGCCTCCTCGTGTTCGACAACAACAACACGTCTCGGTGCCAATCTATCGAGAGGTCTCGCCTCCGCGTGTCCGGCAACAATAAGTCTCGATGCCAATTTATCGCGATGTCTCACCTCCTGATATCCAAGATGTCTCACCTCCTGACGTCCAATATGTCGTCTCACCTCCTGATGTCCAATATGTCTTAATTCCACATGTCCAACGACGACTTTCACCTCCTTACGTTCAATAATTTTCCATTCCAAATATCTTATTCCACCCCAACCAGCTCACCTAAACGTATTGGATAGATTTCCCATCCAATACGTTTCTGATGTGCCAGACCAGGAACCCTTGGACTTGAGGAGCCACTGGAACAAAGCCAGCCGATGGAGTCGAACGTATCGATGGACTTTTGTCACCCATACCCACCCCTAGACTTTTCAAGTTTGGACATGGATGAATATATATGAATAAAGTTCATTGAAATGAAATATGTAATTGCATTATATAGATGTAAATGTTATTTAGACTCAATAGCTTGAATACCTGTGTATTTGTGTTTATTTCGTATGTCAAAGAAGCATTTTAATACTCACATTTTAAGTTAAACTTAGATATTACACTTGGTTACTTTTAAAATGTAAATAATAGATACATTTAGACTCAAAGGAACTTTAAAATTCAGTTATTCTTAATGTGTTCTGCATTTATTGGTTGTAATTAATGAATACTTTAAAAGTTCCATCCAGAAATAATTTAGAATGAATTCAAAATACATGAAAAATGTCCATATTAAACTTTATATTTATACAATTAAATTTGACACACACTTTCACTCTCAAAATATTTACTATTGTGACTGATTATTCTTTTTTTTGCACAGATAGTTGTGTATTTGTGTTTAATTCGAGTTGTATGTCGAAGAAACATTTTAAGTAAAACTTAGAAATTACACTTGGATACTTTTAAATGTAAATAATAGATACATTTAGACTCAAAAACTTCAAAATTCACTCATTCTTAATGTGTTGTACATTTATTGGTTGTAATTAATGAATATTTTCAAAGTTCCATGACACAAGAAGTAATTTAAAATGAACTCAAAATACATAAAAAATGTCCATGTTAAACTTTATGTAAACAAAATTTGACACAGACTTTCACTCTCAAAATACTTATGTATGTCAAATTCTTTATTCTTTTTGCACGGACAGCTGTGTATTTGTGTTTACTTTGAATGCTCAAACACTTTGGAAACATTTTAATATACTCACATTTTATTTTAAGTTTAAGTTAGAGATTACATTTTGTTACTTTCAAAATGTAAATAGAAATAGATGTATTTCTAAAAAAACTCTCTATAAAATTCACTCATTCTATTTCAAAACCTAAACAATACATACATTTAGACACAAATACAATATTTTAATACTCACATTTTAAGTTAAAATTATAGAGAACACTTGGCTACTTTCAAAATGTTAATAATATTTATGTGCATGTAGACTAAAAAAATTGTAAAATTAAATCAATCTATTTCAAAATGTATAAGCAATAAAAACATTTTCCATTTACTACTAAAGAAAAAAATTTACAAAAAAAATACACACTTTACCACAAAGTCTGCTTTTCCAAATTCTTTAAAAGTGTCTTTACAAGGTCTCTATCCGGCCCCTCGAATTCCATGAAGGGCATGGGATGGTATCACATTATTTAACTACTTGGTGTTTCTCTAGTTCTACATTTCTGAAATAATCGATGTACACCTTTTGTTTGGATATTTTTCTGTTTCGAATTCCCGACCTCGTTCTAACATCCGCATGTATCTAGTCTTTGCGTAAAAGTAGCTAAATGCGATTGAGTCACCATAGTCTAATATGTGCACCTCGTCGATACCAATCTGTCGCAACCGCTGCTCGTAGTACTACTAAAGCAGTACTACGAGCAGCGGTTCTTCGTACTACTGAGCTCGTAGTACTACTGAGTCAGCTGACTCATACCTTCCGTCGAGAAACCACCCTCTCGGAATTGAATGAGAGAGATGAGAGGTTTTCTAGGCGAGACTATAATCCTTTTCTCCATATCCACCATTTTAATCAGTTGCTCTATTTTCCCCTCGTAGTTTTTTAACATTAAATAAAATTTGGTCATACCATTATTGACAGCAGGAGCAAATAAGAGGCAATTGTCCACATAGTAATACCCGAGACTTTTGGCAAAGATAGTATTGCCGATCCCTACAAACGAAGCTAGGATTTCAATTAATTGTATCGTTATTGATGTTGGAGAAGTGTGGGGATCTGGATCTGAATCTTGTTGTCTGGTGGCCTGTTGAGCTCGTGGCAGCAAGTTTTTCTAAACTTTTTAGTTAAAAACAAAAAGATATTAGTCCCCAACATGTATGCAAGTAATGGATACAGGATGAAATTTTTTTTCTACTTACCCAGAAAAACACCCAGGGACAAATAAAAAATGTAATAATAATAATTAAAAAGCTTTACCACTTTCAAAATTTTGCTGAATTTAAAGGATTTAAATATTTATTGAACTGGCTGAAAATAAATAAATTTTATCTCAAAGACATAATTGTATAAAAAATTAATTAATTTACTTACTTACATTATTGCTGCTGAGATCATGTCTAACGAAACACAGTATCCAAGGACCGAGTTACTTCTGATGAAATATATCTTTTTATGTAATGCATAATTATAAATCAGATAAATGAATATGTTTATAAATTCATTTATTATACTTACATCAGGGCTCGAAATACCCGGGTGCACAGGTGCACTGTGCACATGAAAATAAAATTGTGCACCTAATTTTTTCCCGCTAGGCGCACCTGTGCACCTAATTTAAAAACATAGGTGCACCTTGTGCACCTGTATTAAAAAATATATTTCGAAGCCTGATTTACATTATTATTGCTGAGATCATGTATCACTTAACACAATATCCAAGTACAAAGTTACTTTTTTAATATACACAATTAAAGATAAACACATTAAAATGCTGTAAAGAAATAAATTTATTTATACTTACATTATTAATGCTGAGATTCGTCAAATACGTTATTACAATACCTAGAAGCTCAGTGGAGTATGTCTACTGAATTTGAATTTATATACTCCAACTGTAATTAGAAATAGAAAATCTTGGCGGGGGTTTCCCATCGGCATTTCATGGCTAAAAGCGAATCTGTCAGCCCAAAACTCCACGACCAGTGAATTGAATTTGCTATTTATGACTGAATTATTTGGTTTATACGAATTATTCTGGCCTGACTGAAATAGAACCAGGGGGTAGAGCAGTTCACCTAGAAAGGCAGAAGGGGCGAGAGTGGAGCCTTTGAATGTGGCAGTCAGTTCACGCAGTGTCGTTTGTCTGTTAAAACGGACATCTATGCTCAGACGTCACTGGTTTTGATCATTCAGCTGACGTGGCTGGCTACTGCGCTGTCCCTTGTGATAGGTAATGCCTTCTATGAGGTACTCTAAATGCATTCTTGATAATGTGGAGCAAGGAATCTTTAGAAATGTTAAGCCCTGTACGTTTAGCTTCAACAATCTTTCCACGTTTATCACAGCAGTGTATTTTTGCTGTAA